>MEJB01000035.1:2247492-2259521 GCA_001752375.1 Rhazya stricta
GAGTGTAATACTAGCCACAAAAGGCGTGAGTGGGAAATGGGGCGTGCGGGGACCGGCGCACCCGACCCTACCCTTTTGAAGGGTAGGTAAGAATGTTATGTTCACCTCCTTGGAGGTGAAAGTATGGAAGTTAAAAGAATAAAATTTAACCACTTTGCGATTCTACCGATAGGAATGGAATCGGGTTCCAAATAAGATGGCCCACTGCATAGCTTGGTGGCTAAGCTTTACACTCTAGTAAGCTCACGAATGAAAGGAAATGGAATGTTTTTATAGTAAGCAAATTTTGAAGGAAAGTTGTAAAGAAATTTTGAAAAGAGAATGTTTTGAAAAGTTTTTCATTTAAAAAGGTGAAACCTTAAAGTTTCATGATATGTAGGACATGTTCATACATTCATGCATGAGGTTACTTACTGGGCTTTTTAGCTCATTCCTTTTCCTTACGTTTCATTGTAAATGATATGTAACCAGATGGGGCAAGGAGGTCGCTTGTGGGCGAGCTACGATACCCAAGAATTGGTTTTCAAATTTATTTATGAAATAAGATAAATATTTCTGAATGTTTTAAATTATTGAAGTTTCTTTGTGATTTTTGTTTTTGAATGGTTTAGAAAGGCTTTCGCTGTATTTTTTTTTTGAATAAAATGTTGGGATAGTGAGGATTTGTTAAAATGTATTTGTGACTCCTTTAGGTGTTGTTGAATAAATGTCGAGTTTTACATAGATAGTTATTTATTTTCGAATGGAATGACATAACATTCTCGGGATAGGATAAGATTGCTAATCTTGGGGTGTTACACGGGCTATCGGAGCCACTGAGAAGAATCAATCAAAGGAGTAGGCCTAACTGGCCACTAGGAGCACTTAGCTGGCAGCCGAGATAGGGGTGCCAATAAGAAGCAGCCATCGGGTGTGCACTAATTRATGGATTAGACCCCTCACCCTCCAGGCTGTGAGCCTCATATAGTCTCAGTCAATCCACAAGCTATCGCATCTCACTATGGAGATGGAAAGCCTCCTCCTCTAAGGCAATCACTTCCTATTCGCCTCCTCAAGAAGATTACTGTACCATGAATCCCTCTCCAACTGGGTGTTATGACGCTCTAGCCAATCTATCTTAGACTGCAAGTGGGCRATCTACCCTTCTAATTCCCTCAATCGGGACTCCAAAAAAAAAAAAGGTAAGTTAAGCAATATATATCACATAGCACTACTATAATCTTTAYGTACTTACACTAACACAGTCCACAAGTTAATCTCACCCAACTCCCTAAAGATCTCAAACWTAGGCTCTGATAACAACTCTGACGACCTACCCTCCCTTAGGATCTAATGGGACTATATRGACATCGCCTGACTTTTGGCAATCAATACAAATTTGAACAGTCCAAGCAACTAGAAACCAAAAATAGGATAGTAAAGTCAACTCAAATACATAGTCTTACAATATTAGATCTCCTAAGTATACAAAACTAAATACCACAATAATAGTCTACCAAATAAAAGTGCATCTCCAAATTACAGTGCAGATGCTATAACTATTATAGGTCTCCCAGCATCACAAAATTTCAATCCTACAAAATACTCCTAAGCTTGGAACCACTAGAACTCTTTAAGAGTCTGTACCTGTCATTAAGATATGTGAGAAATATCCGTGAGCTAGGCTCAGTGAGTCATGCAGTGGGTGCACTGTGTAAGTACAAATAGTAATCCAAGTGTGCATAATTTTACTTAGAATGATAAATGGGGAATCTCAGTAAAAGGCATTAAAGTAAATCAATGCTCAATGCAAAAAAAAACAATTCAGAGTTAGGAAAATAATCAAGATAGTGAAAGTTCGGATAAATCCAGAAATATAACAAAATATTTCATGTTAATAAAAGAAAATTCAACATAGAATAGCACTCATAAGATAATGCTATCAAATAACCATTTGTCTGAATTGGTAGGTCAAGTTACCTTCCTTATAACCACATATGTACGCGCAACTTTAAACCTTACAATCTCATCAAGCATGCAAGAGCACCCAAGAGTAGGATAACATGGCTCAATCGGCCCGGGACGAGCATCCAACAAGTCCACGGTGGGTACATAGGACACAACAATATACCCGATGCATTCCTGGTCCGCCACAACATATTACCACTGGCTACACCATATGGCTATCTTGATAATTGAAGCCTGATGTTTTAGGAGGTACTCATACTACTGACCAACCAAGCACATTATTTTGCTCATTCAGCTAGTTTCTTGAGACAACAAAGAGAGTGCTCGTTTTTCACAATCAAATCCCCAATCACAAGATCATAATTAATTCAAGCCACAATGTCAAATCAGTAAAGTTTTTTGGAGTTTGGAATGACTTTTCCAATCAATACTTAAAGTTAACATTGCACACTCAAAAGGAAATAGCTCAAAAGCATATTAAAATCATCATTCGAAAATCATAATAGAAAATAATTTCGAGCAATGAATTCATAAAGTAGTTTCAAGAACTCACATTGAAATAATTGAGAAGGCTTGAAAATCATATTTCTAGAGTAATTATTTGGAAGTTTAAAATTATAGGGGAACTCCCTTTAAACTTTCAAGAGTACTTTAAAATAGATAGAGTATGATAGATAAAAGCATTTATTTATGGAAATTTAAAAGAGTTGGAGGAACTCACCTGCTGATGCGATCCTTCTAGAAAAGTCTACTAATAATCTGGATTAGGATAACTTAAAACATGTAGGAAATATCTCTTTGCATGGATCATTAATCATACTATGCTAGTTTACTAAATTCAAGAGAACAAAACTAACGATGATCATTTCTGCACAGCACGGGCACTGTTGAGTAATATGGTCATAACTCATGTTTTAGATCTAGTTTTTGTACAAGACTTATATGAAAATGATCCTCACATAGATATATAACCATCCATATAAAGCATTTTTAATTTAAAGGCAATAAATTGCAAATTTTTCTAAAACAATAGGGTTCGACGCGTACCGACTAAATCTGGCAATGTTAATTTGCAAATATCTCGAGTTATACTATGAGTTTCCTCACAAATTTTATCCCATATTAACCCTAAGAACACGAACTTATATTCACACATATAACTCCTAATTGAGGTCACGGTTATGTTGCAGTAAGTGTAAACAGACAGCAAATTGTGCAAACCAAACAGATTGGGCAGTGTTAGGTATGTAATTTATATCTCGGACTTTAATAAAGATAATCTCATGAAATCAGTCTTATTTCTACTCTTGCGAAATCAAGGAATTCATATATGTAGGCTTTGGTACCTAGAAATGTTCATTTAAGTGCCAAATGTCAATAAAATAGTTAGGTATAGCAAATTCAACCTCAGATTGGCATTGTATAGAATTTTGATCACAACTCAAGTTATAGGAATGTTTTTGGAGTGGATTTGGTCTTATATTGTTCCTAAGACAATATTATTTCTAACCAAATAACACACTTAACATAACTATCCACAATTGGATCAAAAACGCCTCAAGACAATAAGGTAGAACTCATTCGGGTGAAACCAGCCTATAGTATCTTGTTCATAACTTAAGTTTTATGTGGACTTCTTCTATGATCTAGGTCTTGTTCTAAACCTACCAAAAATGGCTACTGAGACATTGTAATTTCATCCTATAATTATGYTCCAGTTATATAAGAAACCTCCAACAAAAATAGGGCAAGCAGTGTATGTCAAACAACAATTTCAGCTTACCTTCTATGCTTTATACTAGTTCAGTTAACTTAATTTCTAGGCTCCTTTAACATATATATTCATCCTAAATTACTCTAAGATACCATATTCTTAAGTTTTGTCCAGATCATGTAGTCTTTTTCCATATTCAATTCCCACAGAAACTAATCAAAATTTTATTATATACTACCAACAAGAATTTTCCAGCAAGGTGTAGTCATCTTCAAAATCCATATTCCATCAACTTGCCATTTCCATCTTATTAATACCAATATCATAGCAACCCAAAAGCCTTAATTAAAAAATAGCATGCTTGGCATAATCTAACCAGTTTCATACTTAATTATAAGGTAAAACAGTCCATACTAAACATGCAATTTACTTAAACTACATACATCAAATGCACATAATCTTAAAGCTTCAAAATTGTAGGCATGCATTATGCCCAACTATACTTAAAATTAGAGACCATAATCACTAGAATAACCACAAAATTAAATTATAACTCTTAAAATTAGAGACCATAATCACTACAATTACCACAAAATTAAATTATAACTCTTGCTAACAACCACACAAAAGATTAACTTATTTCAAATCTTAAAGAACTATCATACATAATAATATATCCTATATCCTAATCATGCAACTTATAAAGAGAAAGACAAAACTCTAACCTTAAAACTCAATGAGAAACTTGCTCTTGTTCTTGTTCTTGGCCGAAAGGAAGAGAAGAGTAACTAAAAATCTTGATTGCTGCCCTAGGAAATGGAGAGCCGRCAAACTGCTTGAAGAGATAGACTCGAGAGAAGAAAGAAAAAGAGGAGAATGAAAGATAGCAAGAAGCAAAATGAGGGAGAGGGAGTGAGCTAGGGTGAGAGGAGAGTTATATCAGAGAAGTAGTTTGTAGGGTAAGAAGTAAGAGATGTAAAGTATAAGCTTAGAGGAGTCTTATAGGAGAAGACGGTGGGGTGGCCAACTTAGGGAGAGAATGTGAGGTGAGTTAGTTAGTCAAAGCTTTAGGTAAACGTTAAAGGTTAGGAGCCCGTGTATTTGTGCAATTTGGGGCAGCCCTTTTCATGCATGCAAAGTGGCAAAGCTCCCCATGTATTGGTCAATTTCAAATGAAGGGCAAATTGGTAATTGAGCAAAGGATGGGATTCTAAAAGTAACCTGCACGAATCTCGAGAAACATCTGAATTACCATAACAAAATAAACTATTACGACTCGGCCCTAAAATTAAATGAATAATTTACTAGTACGAACTAACTAAATAATTAATTAACAATAAAATTACCTAGACTCTAGAATTTCTAATCCCCGAGCGCAAATACAAAACTACAAAACCCTAAATCATTATCCAGCTATCTAGAAAATTTTTAGGGTCTTGCATCCCCCCTCTTAACAAAAATTTCGTCCATGAAATTTTTATCAAAACTGAGAATAACTCGGGGTATTTCTATCACATATATTCCTCTGTTTCCCAAGTAGCTTGGTCAATCCCATGATGATCCCACTGTTTTTTCACAAGTTAAGTCTCCTTATTTCGAAGTTTCTAATATGCTGCTTTCCAATATTCTTGTAAGTTATTCCTCATAAGGTAGATTAAGATGCAACTCAATTTTTAGTATTCTTCTGGCCAAGTGGCTATCCTATGGACCATATTATTTKGCAAGTATGCATAAGTGTGCTTTGTCTATATACAAGCCAAAAAATGGGAGATTTTAAGAACATCTTTTGTCATGAAAATAAATTGTTATTCTTCATTGTGAACAACTAAAGCAGATCGATGATCGAACATCAATGTTGAAGAATCCTCAACAATTTACAAAGGCTACAAGATTCAAATAGAAGGTAGTGTTTTCTTTTTCTAGATATTCATGTCTAAAACGCCTTTTGTAATTAATTTTTTTAGTGGATTTGATTCAACTTCTGGAAGTGGTCCCATGGATATAGGCATTTTAAATCGAACCATATCAATTGTTGTGTTCTCTATTTAGAATTATTTTGTGTTTGTGATTATTAATAATCTTATCAAGAAATTGGACTAAGTAATTTAAGTGTAGTAATTAGCAACCTAACAGTATTGAAAATGTTTTTCAAATGCTAAACTATTTATTTGTTTGTGGAAAACTTGTGTTTAGCTTTTGTACTAATATATTTAGGACCTTGAAAGTCTTAGTGAAAGTGCATCCTATGTATCTTCCACTTCAGATGCATTATCTTGTTATTTTGATTGTCCTAAGTATGTTTTGTTCAGTTTGAAATCCTTCTAATGAAGGTTCAAACAAAGTAAGGCTAGAAATATGTCATCTGAAGGTCATGAGATATGAAATATTTATTATCTTTTCCTTGATAAACTTATTGCTCAAGATTTTAAATATCTAATTGTTAATCCTGATGATTCTCATTTGTGGCATAGATGATTAGAACATATTAGCATGGATTGCTTGAATGATCTAAAAACATGACATTCTTAGAAGACTTTCCAAATTCCATCTTAAAAAAGAAAATATTTGTGATTCTTTCCAATATAAAATAACAAATCAAAACCTCTTTCTAGCCTAGAAAGATGATCCACCTCCAAACGTCTTGAACTTATGCATATGGATTTATTTGGTCCCATGAGAACCACTGGCTTAGGTGGTAAGAGGTATTTTTATGTGATAGTTGTTGCTTAATTCTACATTTTCTTGGATATTATTTCTTGTTAGTAAAGATGATAGCAAGGGAAAGATATCAAAGAAATTCCATTGATCAATGGAAAAATCTAGCCTCCAAATATAGAGAGGCCAAATTTCAACCTGATGATAATTTAATTCTTCCTAAGAATTGTAATGGTCTAATATTATTTTTCAAATTTAAATTTTAATATGATTTGAATATTAATTAAATGACTAGAAAGCAGATATGGTTAAGTTGCAAGGAAAGATAAATTTGAGTGGAGCTATTCTTTCACTACCAATTGGGATTTGTAAATAAAATTTGTATGAATCTCTTGAAACCAATAATATATAGATTTAGTAGTAATAAAATTAATCAATTTATGCTATGGAATTTTTTCGAGCATATTTTGTTCATATTCAATACCTACCATATCAAGACATTATTCCAATAATTTGAAATTTTGAAACAGTTTGTCAATTCTCATCAACATCAAGGTTTCATCCCTAGTTACCTATCGAAGCTAAGAATAACTCCCCTCCATATAACCTAGCCAACCATAATTGAATTAATGAAAACAAATATCAAATAAACAACCATCATTATTCGAAAGTGAAATTCAAGTTTGAAAATGGAAATTCCATAACCAAAATCATATCTCAAAGCTAACTAACATCAGACAATGTCAATTTTATAGAACGAAATCATTTAAATTCCTAATATTCAAAAGAATAAAGACTAAAACTAAAAGAAATCACCTAATGAAATAGTTGAAATCTTAAGAATTTTCATCAGAGTAGAGTTAATTGTAGTTTGGAGTAGGTCTCTTACACCCTAAGATTGTCACTTTTATGCAGCACATATTTTTCAACGATGAAAGCCCCTAGTTCCAATTTCTCCTCCTCCATGTATCATTTTCTATAGTGATGGTTTCGTCACCTTCAAGTCTCTAGAAGGCTCTAAACTCTCATTTTTCCTCCTTTGATTATTTTACACTGCCTCCCTTCTCTAGTGTTCTCCAACTCCATTCTTTCTTTCTTTTACTTTCTTTGTTAACTTTGACAACATCTCCACTTCAAACCTCAGCCCCCATTTTCTTTTCTTATTTTTCTATTTAATTGCATTATAGAAATTGAAAAAAATTCCCCTGAAAGAATGAGGTTAGAGTTTAGAAGTTAAAATGAAATCTTCTATAATTTTTACTCTAAATAAAATATCTTGATATCCCAAAATTATATTTATCATGTATTTACCTATCTAGAATAAGTAAAATTTACATTAATCATACTCCCCAAGTAGCTTCTTACTAGCAATTCAAGCGATATCAACATTAGTCCAAATGAAGCAATCCCAAAATTATGTGCGTGTGTGTTTTAGGCCAATCCATCAAACCACTAATCCCAACACACACAATTTTGAGTACTCAAGCAAAGCATAAACTCTATTATACTAATCGGTATGTGCATCTTGTTTCTGAACTGGTTAGGAGTTCMTTCACGGAGTTTAGAAGCTRATCACTCAAGCATTTAGGAATGGCCATTTATACCGATAGTCACAATGCAGTCATTGACCTCATGAAAAGAAAACAACCATTGGGACTCAACCATTCTTACCACAAGCAAACTTAAGATCAAAAGATCAATGCAAAGGGGATGATAGGACTTGACTAAAGGCTAGACAAAAAGGAAAGTATGCATTCGAAGATTTCCAAATATAAGCAAATGATAACTTTTATCTTTAACCACATTTCAAGCATGAATTCCTTCTTCATTTCCTTTCATTTCTTCTCAATACATTTCTCCCCTTTTTTCTTTCAAACTGCATTTTTCTTTTTTTTTTTTGAATCTCCTTTTTTTCTTTGAAGAAACTATTTCTTCAACCTCCTCTTGACTTCACTGTCTACCCAACACTTTCAAACTCTACTTTTCTTTTACCTTTTGTTTCCTATATTGGACATATGTTTCTCATATGCCTACCTCAATAATCATCCTCACATATATACTTGAAAGTAGAAGGAAGGATCATGTATTTATGGATGCAAGTAATCTCAAATATGAAATGGATAGAAGATTTCTTGTTTATGAAATGATTTCTAATGGGAAGAGAAAAAAATGATAAGATTACCTTTGAAGGCTCAAACTTCATTCAATATTGACAGTTATCATCTCTTAAGTATAGTCAACTAACAATCCATAATCCTTGTAATGGCCTAATGGAAGTGGTAATATAAAAYAAAGGGCAATATAATTAGCAAGTCAATGATCGGTCAAACTCTCATGAACAAATAAAATCAATTAAACTTGAGAGAACTCTAATGGCATGTGTTGACCATCCATCTTACAATGGGCTTAAAGTTGTGCATAATAAGGAAAACAATGTAGGAAGTCTTTACAAAATAATAGAGATAGAATTCAAGACTCAAGATGAGCTCAATTTTAATGCTCAATTATCACATACAACTCCCACAAAACAAGTAAATTCGAGTTACTCTCCACCCCCTCCCCGCCCCCCAAAAAAAAAAAAAACTAAATTAGACATTGCCCTCAATGACTCAAGTAGAAGAAAAGATGAGAGTAACTCATAGATTAAAAAGAATAATTTCATTGAGAGAAGAGAGAAGAATGTACCTAAGAGGAGGCCTATGCAAATGCGCACTTATTGAAGGAACAAAAAATTGAAAAACAAAATAAAACCAAAAAGAAAAAATCTGCAAGAAGAAAAATATATATACAAAATAAAAATAAATTAGCTCCAGAAAAATAAGCCACTAGAATTAGGGTCCGATAGAGATATTTCACTAACTTAAGCAAAAACATCCATCCAAAAATGGTTTAAAACATTGTCCATTAACTTTTAAAACAATACTAGTTTTTTGGATTCAAACTTCCGACAGCCCCATGAGGAAAAATATTTTCCACAATGTAAGGGCAATCCATTTGGTTCTCAACTTTTCGGGGAACATATGCAACCTAGAATCATATAACAATACTATTTTAGAAGGAAATTTTGATTTTCTCAAAATATTCTTATCATGAAAAACTTTCATCTTCTCTTTTTTAATTTTTGCATTCTCATACGCTTCCAACCGCAACTCCTCTAACTCTCACAACTTTAGTTTCCTAAATTTACCAGTTTAATCCAAATCAAAGTTGAGTATTTGTATTTCCAATAAGTTTTATGTCCAATTTCAATAGGTAAGTTACAAGGCTTATTGATGTAAGTGAAAATCCATTGATTTTACTACATTTATGTGTCTATTCGTACCCTTTATATGTTAAAGCACTACTCTGTGTTATTTTACCTTAAACATTGTCTAAATTCAATGAAGTAACTTTATTCTTATCACCGTGTGAAACGGTAGAATTCTTAAGCTTTTATTGAATTAAAAGTCTTATTTTGCAGGAAAGCAATTCTACATTCAAATTATGGTGTTACTCGATGAAAATGAGAAAAGTCAAAGTGCAATGTTCATTGTCGTAGCATTACTACTATAGCATTGAAGATCTTGGATAAAGGAGCAATGGGTGATTTATGAAAAATGAGTGATGCCATGTGGAAAGCATTATCTAGGGAAGCCAAAAAGTAAAAAAGGCAAGTGGATCTCCCAAACTAATAAAAATTTGACAAGTGTCTTCATTTTCCTCAAGACCTTGGGGCAAAACTCAAAGAAAGCTTCCAAGGAAAGTACCAAGAGGCATTAACTCATTTTAGATGCCACAAGGAAGAGAAGGGAGGACAAAATAAGGTTGACAAGGGAGAAAGTTTGGAGCTAAAGAGAAAAAGAGGACAGACCTAAGAGGAATTCTGTAACACTTGCGGATTAGGAATTATCCTAATACGARAGTATTACCGACCTTACTCATAGTCCTATCAACTACTGCAGAAAATAAAAAGAAATATAAAACCTTGACTAAAAAGTCTATAAAAATTTCAACAGAGTTTTCTCTGTAATTTCAACAATACCCCCATATACATTCAAAAGGTTCTCAAACATTTTTAAAATCCATAAACAACATGCATTCCAACCCAATAAACATCCAATATAATAAGTAATGTTTTTCGACAAGTCTTTTACCAACCTAACATTTATGAAAATTGAAATTTGTAGAAACCAAAAGAATTTAAGGCACGATTAACCAAACCAATAAAGAAATATCTTAATAATACACAAAACCACTCTATCTTATTCAGYAAAGTTTATTTAAATAATGCTTTGGGGTATCAARACTTGCCCACAAGCGAACTCTGCSCACCATGTTGCTACACATCACCTGAAATGCAAAATGGAGGAAATGGAATGAGCTATAAAGCTCAGCAAACAAATTCTATGCAAGAATGTTTGTGAAGTGCACAATCTCTTATAAATTCGTAGTTCACGCCTGCATAAAACTTTCTAAATACTTTTAATAAATTTCCATGTCAAAATATAGGAACTTTGTAAACCATTTCATTAAAGTCCTGAGCTCATTTAGTGTAACGCTAGCCATTAAGCTTGCAGTGGGCCATTATTCTTTGGAATCCGATCACATTTTCTACAGGTAGAACCGCAAAGCGGTTAACATTACTTTACTTTTCCTTTCATCTTTTTACCTCCCAAGAGGTGAACATTACGTATCTCCCTACCCTACAAGATGGTTGGGTCGGGTGCGCCGGTCCCCTATGCCCTATTTCCCACTTATATCTTTCATGGCTAGGTTTAAACTCCTTTTCAAAAATCTTGACCTTTTCTTGAAAATAATTCATTTATAACATTTCATTTCCTTTCAAATTTCATTTCCTAAACCATTCGCTTTCCAAATGTATGAACGGCTCATGCTAMGAATAAAGTAGAATACTATAACTACATGCCCATGACATGAACTACATAAAACTGTATTAAAATACCACTCAATATAATAACAGTACAAAATATAAATCACGTGAAAACATTCAACACAATCTCAACACRTTTCATAACACAATCCAATACGGCCACCACATAACACAAGACAAAAAAGGTAGGCGGATACGGGGATTTACTTACATAGAACTCATATACAACACATTCAATTTACCTAAAAGGAATTTAAAAACATCAATACATATGCGTTAATGAGATGTGAAAATTTACTTACATGGAGTCCTTTACATTAAAGGTTCTTATTTAAATTGCAAAGCGAAAATTCCACGACCGTTCTCAATGTCAATGTGCTCGAAATGACCTAATTGTGATTATAAAAGAAAATTCATTTAATATGATTGTCCAAACTTAAATGTTCAACGTTTATTCCATGAACGTCATTTGTTAATTTTTAATTCATACTTAATTCCCACACCACCAATTATCACGTTCTTAAAGGTAAAATTTAAACTCCTTAGCTCGGATGCTATACCTAATCTATGTTCTCCCACAGTTTCACTTTAGGACATAATTACATAAGTCATTAAATTCCAATATCGAATAGTAATATTTTCACCTTCAAATCAACAAACTCCAAGTGCTGCGGAAGTGGCGTTGCGCCCGRGAGGGCGCTCAGGAAGCGCGCGCACCACAGCCCTAATCTCGCACGGGACCTGGTCACTAGGGCTTTTGGGCGCTTGTTGTTGGGCGCTTCTAGATCTGGAAACTGGCAAACAGCCAACAACCATCGGCTTGGCGTCGACGTGTGCAATGGA
>MEJB01000035.1:2260204-2318446 GCA_001752375.1 Rhazya stricta
TTTTTTTTTTTTTTTTTAAAACTTGGGCTCTAACCCAAATCCTTCAGGCCTTCTCATTCCATAACCAATCTAGCCCATTAAATTAAATTCTACGGGCTTTTTCTTTTGGCAAAAATCTAGTTTTCTGAATGAAAATGAATAACCTAACAAGTCGAGCCTCTAACCAACCAAGGACCCTCATTCGATTAACACGATAATCTCATACTTATTAAATGTACAATAAAATAATAACCACATAGAGAATTATCCACCCCTAGTTGGCTCACATAATCATACGACTATACCAAATTTATAAAATTTATAAAAAATAAAATCTCGAGTATTATAATACCCCACCCCATAAAATGAATTTTGTCCTTGAAATTTAGGACTCACCGAACAACTGCAGGTATTTATCACGCATTTCCTCCTCTCGTTCCCAAGTAACCTCTTCAACTGCATGATTTCTCTAGAGAACTTTAACTAGCGCTATTGCCCTCCTCCTTAATACCTTTTCCACATTTTTCAATATATCCACTGGCATCTCTTCATAAGTTAGGTTCTCATGAAGGTCCAACGCTTCATGACTGAGAATATGGGAGGGATTCGAAACATATTTCCTTAGCATAGAAACATGAAACACATTATGTACACCTAATAGAGTTGGTGGCAAGGCAACTCGATAGGCTAAGTCACCTACCCTTTCGAGGATTTCAAAAGGTCCAACAAATCAAGGGCTTAACTTCCCCTTCTTCCCAAATCTCATAAACCCCTTCATAGGCGCCACCTTTGGGAAGACTCAATTTCAAACTCCAGCTGCTTCTTTCTTCTGTCCGCATAACTCTTTTATCTACTCTGAGCAGTTCTCATCCATTGACGAATGTTTTCAACTGCCTCTACGGTGTGTTGCACTATCTCGGGACCCAACAACTTCCTCTCACCAACTTCATCCTAATGAACTGGCGACCTACAATTCCTTCCATAAAGTGCCTCATAAGGGGCCATACAAATAGTAGCTTGATAGTTCCCCGGAAGTCAATCACACAAGCTTTCARCATATCTTCTAAGATYTGATTTGTCCTCTCAGTTTGTTCATCTATTTATGGGTAAAAAGCGGTACTAAAATTCAATCGAGTACCCATAGCTTTATGCAAACTCTTCCAAAATGCAGAAGTAAACCTCGGGTCACGATCGGACACAATGGATAGTGGAATACCATGAAGTCTAACAATCTCAGCCACATATAACTCTGCATATTTCTCCATACTATAGGTATCTTAATCGGCAGAAAGTGTGCCGATTTCGTAAGACGATCCATAATCACCCAAATAGCATTATAGCCCTTCCTAGTCCTAGGCAACCCGACAATAAAATCCATGCCAATGCGCTCCCATTTCCATTCTGGAACCATAACAGGTTGCAGAAGACCAGAGGGTCGTTGATATTCAGCCTTCACTTGCTGGCAAGTAAGATAACGCTGAACAAACTCCACCACATCGTTGCTCATACTAATCCAATAGAAATGCTTCCTCAAATCTTAGTACATCTTCGTACTTCCTAGGTGAATCGAATAGGGCGTATTATAAGCTTCTCTCAAAATCTCTTTTAAACTCTTATTATTCGGAACCACAAGTTTGTCGCCATATCGAAGGGCTCCATTAACCGTGATCACAAAGTCCRAACGTTTTCCATYTGCAACTTCTGTTCGCCATTTAAACACTAGAGGATCTTCCATCTGCATATCCCTTATTCTCTCAAGGAAAGTGGGTGCAAGAGTCATATTTGTGAAGTAGCATGAGATGTCTTGTGAAACTATTTCCAAGTTGACATTTCGAATCTCTGCTAACAACGATTTCTGACAGACTCGTAAAGCTACTAAAGCTCCATAATTCCTCCTGCTGAGCACATCTGCCACTACATTTGTAACACCCCCAGATTAGGAACTGTCCTAACCCAGAAATGCTACATCATTCTACTAGAATATAAACATCTATCTAATTAGAAATCCAATATTTATCGGATATTTGTTCAAGAGTAAATATAGCGGAAGACTTTAACATTTGTTCAAAAATAAATACAACGGAAGACTATTTAAATCATTCAAAACAACACCACAAAAACTTCGGGAATTTAAAAACATCCAAAAAGTTAATCTTATTATATACATAAGTAGAAAACCAATCCTCGGGTATCAAAGTTCGCYTACAAGTGACCTCCTCTCCCCATCTGATCACATACCATCTGCAAAGAAACGTAAGGAACAGGAATGAGCTAAAAAGCCCAGTAAGTGACCTCATGCATGAATGCATGAACATGTCCTACATGTGAAAATTTAAGTCTCTCCTTTTCAATGAAAAACTTTCCAAAACATTCCCTTTCTAAAACTCATCACAACATTCTCTTCAAAATTTACTTACAATAAAACTTTCCATTTCTTTTCATTCATTCGCKAGCTCACTAGAGTGTAAGCCTAGCCACTAAGCTTGTAGTGGGCAATTCTTATTTGGAACCAGATTCCATTCCTACCGGTAGAGCCGCAAAGCGGTCAACATTCCAAAAAATAGTTTTCATTCCAATAAACATTCCATTCATAACTACCCTCCAAGAGGGCAGGGTCGGGTGCGCCGGTCCCCCACACCCCATTTCCTACTCACATCTTTCGTGGCTAGTATTACACTCCTTTCTTAAAACTTTAACATTTCCAAAACTTTAACGTTTTCCTTTAAAATTCTACTTGCTAACCATTTGCTTCCTAAATGCGTGAACGGCACATGCCAATGAGATGTGAACTTCTAACTACATGCTCATGACATGAATCGTATATAACTTACATAAAATAACGTTCAATTAATAACACATGATATGAAGTTACAACAGCATAAAATACCACTAACCACGAACAATTCAATTTTCGTCACAATTCAACATATCAACATAATACATTCCCACAACACATTACAAACATTAAAAGTATTCATTTCACAAGTAAACATAAACATTCCACATAACACATACTCTAACAATTAAAAGCATTCGCGTTCATTATTTAAAAATGATATGAATGAGAGGATCACTTATCCGAAGTCCTTTACGTAGACAAGTTTTTACTTAAGATGGGGATTCCCGAACGTGCATTTTCAAGCGACGCGCACAATGGCCCTGGGCGTCTGGGTGTCGGTGCGCCTGGGCGTCGGGCACTAGGCATCTGTGAGGCGCGCACGCTGGGTTCCTGGTCACGCGCTGGGTTTGGCACTATTGTGCCGGGCTTGTTCTTGAACCAGAAATTGCCTCAGCCGATCACAAGGTTTCTGTCAACTTCCGGTGACTGACCGACGGCAAGGAAATAACCGACGACGCGGCAGTAGAACAAAGGCCAAACCGACGGCCAACTGAAGTAAAACTTTGTTGAGCAGAGGGAGAAAACACGGCGGTGGCTCTGGTTGCGCCGAGCAGCAAGGGTCGGCAGCAAAAGGTCGGTTTCTGTCCAACAAGAAAACGTTGAGTAGAGGAAGAAAATATAATGGTGGCAGATCTAGCGACGACCGCACAGATCGGTTCACGCCGAACAGCGATAGGTAACGAGGGCAGGTCCGGCGACGATGTCGCACGGGTCTGGTCGTTCCCACAGAGAAGACAACAACGGTGACAGATCCGACGATGATCGTTCAGATCGAATCACGTCGGAAAGAAGAAGAAGAGAAAGAAAAGAGATGGCTAGCTTACCAGATCTRGAGCGGTCCGGGAATGAGAGGGGAAAAATCGGAGAAGAGACTCGAAAAGAACAGGCAGTCTCCCGTGTGCACTGGCGGTGTCAAGCCAGCGACTCGCGCGGTGATTTTGAGTGGCAGTTGGTGCGATGGCCGATCGCAAACCGTGGTTTCAAACACCGGCCGTGGAGAAAASGAAAAGGGAAGGAGGAGCTGGGAAGGCTACGATGAGTAGCGTCAAGTCAGGTGGCGAGAAAGTGGCAGCGGCAGCGGTGGTAGTAAAGTGAAAAAGATRAAGGGTTTGTCAAGTAGAAGAAGAAGCGGATCACTTAGGGTTTTCTTTTCTTTTTTTTAATATTTTATTCAATCTGTTGGGCTTTCTCATCCAGATCTAACCAAAACTCGTAATTTACACATAACGAACTTCCTTTCATTAAAAGTCCAACTTCCGACTAAATACATAAATAGACTCCCAAGCCGAGTCTTTAGCCCACGATTACATGTCCAACCTAGTTGGTACATAAATTTTATGTAAAATCTAACAAATTAAATAAAGGAAAATTCGAGATGTTACGACATTAGCCTTCCCCGGTGGTAGTTTATCACAAAATCGTAATCCTTCACAAGTTCCAACCATYGTCGTTGCCTTATATTCAACTCCTTCTRCGTGAAGAAGTATTTGAGACTCTTATGGTCAATGAAAATCTCGCACCTTACCCTATACAGATAATGCCTCTAGATCTTCAACGCAAAAACCACGGCAGCTAACTCTAGACCATGTGTTGAATAGTTTTTCTCATACTTCTTCAATTACCTTGAGGCATAAGCGATCACATTGCCATGTTGCGTCAAGACACAGCCCAAACCTTTCATCGAAGCATCATTATAAATCACGAACCCTTCACAACCTTGAGGAATTGTCAAGACTAGAGGGTTGTCAGTCGTCTCCTCAATTTTTCAAAAACTGCGCTCACAATTCGCATTCCACAGAAACTTCACGTTCTTCCTGGCCAACTGGGTCATAAGAGAGGCAATTTTGAAAAACCCATCCACAAACCTCCGATAGTAACCAACTAACCCAAGGAAGTTACGAACCCCACCAACGTTGGTAGGTGCTGGCCATCGTCGGACCACCTCAATCTTACTCGGGTCCACCGCAATGCCTTTCTTAGACACAATATGCCCTAGAAATGGCACGCTATCAAGCCATAATCACACTTCTTAAATTTTGCAAAGTGCTTTTCGACTCTAAGCACCTGGAGTGACTTCCTCAAATCCTCTTCATGCTCCTCCCTGGATTAAAAGTAAAATAGTATGTCGTCGATGAATACTATGACGAACTGATCCAACTACTCCTTAAAGATTCGATTCATCAAATCCATAAATATAGCAGGTGCATTGGTCAACCCAAATAGCATTACCAAAAATTTATAATATCCATACTGAGTCCAAAATGCGATCTTAGGAATGTCCTTATTTCAAACTCTCAATTGAGGGTAACCAGATCTTAGGT
Organism: Rhazya stricta; assembly: GCA_001752375.1. Taxonomy (NCBI): domain Eukaryota; kingdom Viridiplantae; phylum Streptophyta; class Magnoliopsida; order Gentianales; family Apocynaceae; genus Rhazya; species Rhazya stricta. The sequence continues at coordinate 2,265,404 of MEJB01000035.1, forward strand.
TAATCTTGGAAAAATATCCCGCCCCCTGAAGTTGATCAAACAGATTATCGATCCTTGGTAATGGGTATCTATTTCTTATCGTCACCTTATTCCACTCTTTTTAATCTATGCATAACCTCGTCGATCCATCTTTCTTCTCTACAAATAGCACARATGCACCTCATGKCAAAAAAACTAGGTYAGATGAAACCCTTATCCATAAGATCWTGTAATTGCTCCTTCAATTCCTTAAGTTTTGTAGCAGCCATTCGATACGGTGTCCTAGAGATCGGTGCCGTTCCAGGTGCCAAGTCAATGGCAAAGTCGATCTCCCTTACAGGTGGTAAACCTTAAAGGTCATCTGGAAACACATCTAAATATTCTCCAACAATCAGAATTTGTTTGATTGAGAGCTCTATTTCAAGAATCTCGCCTAATGAAGGTAGGTAGCCAGTGCAACCTTTCTTCAACATCCAACGAGCCTTCATAGTAGATATTATCGGGATAGACAGTTTCACCCTAGACCCGACAAAACAAAACTGTAACTCAGCAGGAGGACCAAACATAACCTTCTTCTTGCGACAATCAATTGTGGCATGATGCTTCGACAGCCAGTCCATGCCTAAAATGACGTCAAACTCCTAAATGTCTAATACCATGAGCTTTRCTATCAGCTCTTTCCTATCCAGTGCAACCAGATAATTCTTCAACATATACTCCCCATTCATGACTTCTCCAGAAGGTGTAGACACACCAAGCGGTGTATCGATATGTGTACACGAGGTTTGAAGTTTCTCAGCAAAAGCAAGATGAACAAAGGAATGGGTAGCTCTCGAGTCAAATAATATGGTGCCAGGTGTATTACACACAGATAAAGTGCCTACATAATAGGTAATTCCTTAAACTCATACAATTATTCTTAAGAACTGAATTAACGCAATATTTAAGTTATAAGCACCTGACACTACGATCGGTGCTTTATCGACCTCTTTCCTCATCATGGTGAAGACTCGTGCCTGAGCARCTGGTCTCTTCACTCTACAGTCCTTGGCCAGATGTCCGGGCTTCCCATAGTTGAAACACTCTCCACCACCTCTACCACCTTTACTAGGGCATTCCTTAGCAAAATACCCTTGCTTTTCACACTTGAAGCACACCCCCTTGCTTAAGAGGCATTCACCCAAATGTTCCTTACCATATTTGGAGCAAACTTTCCTCTACTGTTTGCCTTTCTGATTTCCCTATTTACTCCCTTGGTCGTACCTCCTCTTCCGACCACCCTTGACCCAGCCTTTAGGATTTTTACCTCCGAATCTCTGATTCGTGGGTTAACTTCTGAACTCCTCCTTACTCAACAATTGAGCCCTTTCTACCAAGAGAGATTTATTAACAACCTCTCGATACGTAGAAAGCTTAAAAGGGATCACCTCGAGTTTAATTTGRGGCCTGAGCCCCTCCTCAAAGTGCCTTGCTCTCCTTTCCTCTGTATCAACCAAATCAGGAGCAAACTTGACTAATTGTGCGAATTTAGCTTCATACTTATTGACAGATCGACTCCCCTTCTTCAACATCAAAAACTCACACTCCTTCTGCTGTCACATGCTTTTGGAAAAATATTTATCGTTGAAGGCCTTGATAAACATTTCCCACGTGAAAAGACTAGTGTCCCTTTCATGTTAGTGCTAAACTATCAGCCACCAGTCGTACGCCTTCCCTTGGAGCATGTATGCAGCAAAGTCGACCTTCTCCTCACCTGTGCATCGCATGACAGAGAAAGTTTTATGTATCTCTGTCAGCCAATTCTCAGATTCCACGGGATTAATGGTACCTGAAAATGGAGGTAGGGCTAGCCTCTTAAATTTTGAGATCTTTCCATATTCTCGTGTTTCACTCCTCCTCGATTGGCTAGCTTGTCCGAAGGTAGTCATTGCCTGCATAAAGGCCTTCATAGTCATTGGAGTTCCTTGTGCGGCATGAGTACTACCTGCCCCTTCGTCCTGGGGCTGAACCGCCCTGTCTTGGGCTTGCGAAAGCGTAGTACGAACCATTACTATACTAGAAAAGTTTATTTGTATAAGAACTTCATACACAGACGAAGCATATTATTATAAAAATTGAACATGATACCTCATCCCCAAATTAAAACAAAACATAGACAAAACACACTTATAGTACTTAACATTTAACATTATTCGAGAATTTAATAGAAACACAAACTTACCAGATGGTCCAGGAAAGGAAGTTTATGGCATGGCTTGATACACATATAACTTTCATGAATTCAAAAATAATTTTTTTTGAAGTGTATAGAATTGTTTTTAAAAACTCTATGCTCTGATAACAACATGCATTCCAACCCAACAAACATCTAATATAATAAGTAATGTTTTCTGACAAATCTTTTACCAACCTAACATTTACCAAAATGGAAATTTGTGGAAACCAAAAGAATTTAAGGCATGATTAACCAAACCAATAAAGAAATATCTTAATAATACACAAAACCACTCTAATCAACCATATATCTTTTTCAATAAAATTTATTTAAATAATGCTTTGGGGTATCAAGACTTGCCCAYGAGTRACCTTCGCGCACCATCTGGTTACACATCACCTGAAATGCAGAATGGAGGAAATGGAATGAGCGATAAAGACCAGCAAACAAATTCTATGCACTATCTGTTATAAATTCGTAGTTCATGCTCTAATAAAACTTTCTAAATACTTTTAATAAATTTCCATTTCAAAATATAAGAACTTTGTAAACCATTTCATTAAAGTCGTGAGCTCACTTAGTGTAACGCCTAGCCATTAAGCTTGCAATGGGTCATTAATCTTTCGAATCCGATCACATTTTCTATAGGTAGAACCGCAAAGTGGTTAACATTACTTTACTTTTCCTTTCATCTTTTCAATTCCCAAGAGGTGAACATTACGTATCTCCCTACCTTCCAAGAGGGTTGGGTCGGTGCGCCGGTCCCCACGCCCCATTTCCCACTCACATCTTTCATGGCTAGGTTTAAACTCCTTTTCAAAAATCTTAACCTTGTCCTGAAAATAATTCATTTATAACATTTCATTTCCTTTCAAATTTCATTTCCTAAACCATTCGCTTTCCAAATGTATGAACAGCTCATGCTAAGAATAATGTARAATACTATAACTACATGCCCATGACATAAACTACATAAAATTGTGTTAAAATACCATTCAACAAAATAATAGTACAAAATATAAATCACGTGAAAACATTCAATATAATCTCAACACATTTCATAACACAGTCCAATATAGCCAACACATAACACACGACAAAAGAGGTAGTCGGGTACAGGGATTTACTTACGTAAAACTCATATACAACACATTCAATTTACCGAAAAGGAATTTAAAAATATCAATAGATATGCATTAATGAGATGTGAGAATTTACTTACATGGAGTCCTTTACATTAAATGTTCTTATTTAAATTSCAAAGCGGAAATTCCTCGATTGTTCTCAATGTCAATGCACTCGAAAATGACCTAATTGTGATTATAAAAGAAAGTCCATTTAATATGATTGTCCAAGCTTAAATATTCAACRTTTATTCCATGAACGTCATTTGTTAATTTTTAATTCATACTTAATTCCCACACCACCAATAATCACGTTCTTAACGGTACAACTTAAACTCCTTAGCTCAAGTACTAAACCTAGTCTATGTTCTCCCACAGTTTCACTTTAGGATATAATTACATAAGTCATCAAATTCTAATATCGAATAGTAATATTTTCACGTTTAAATTAACAAACTCCAAGTGTTGCGGAAGTGGCATTATGCCTCACGCGTGCGCTCAGGCAGCACGCACACCATAGCCCTAGTCGTGCATAGGTTACCTAGGCATYTGGGCATCTAGGCATCGTGGCTCCTATTGCTGGGCACTCCCAGATCTTGAAATTGGCAAACAGCCAGCAATAACCCAGCTTCCAGCTATTGCTGTCTTGAGCACTCTATCTGGCGGATGAAGGCGGCACGTAACCACCGGCCTGGCATCGACGTGTGCAGTGGAGGCMAGTAACAAAGCTTCGATCCTAGCAGAAGGTTGCAGTCCACTGACGATGGTGATTAGATCTGGGCAGAGTGACGACTGGCAAGAAGCTGGCTGGCCGCGCGGCAGAGCATCTGAGCTGCAGGCAAGAGATCCAGATCTGGTCAAGGAAGAAATAGATCTGGATGAGTTCTGCACGTCGAGTAACATAGCACTATTTTTCCTATGTTTTGGTGAAATCATTGAGAAGCAACGATTAGTAGAACCGATTGACGCCGTGCAGAGATATGCCAAACAGAGGGGAAATCAGCAACTAAAAACACCAGCAAGCTCCAGATCTTGTACAAACCACGAATGAGGARAACCACTGCAAGTGATCCCCTCGAGCAGTGAGCAACAAGCAGATTCTGCAGCACCCACGCGTACCAAATGAGCAAAGGAGCAGCGATGGCACGGATCGCGAAGGAGTCCACCGCAGTAGACCAACGAGCAGCGGTAGTCTCAGCTTGGCTGAGTCGCCGAGCAGAATCCTTCAAGCAACTGGATGGCTCATCACAGATTTGGGTAGTYTAGCACACGGCGACAAGCGAAAGGTGGAGAAGGTGGCTCATCACAGAGGGAGGAAAAGGCGGTTTGAGCGGAAGGATTTCTAGGAGTGAGGGCGGCGGCGGGTAGGGTTTAGGGAGAAAGTGTAGATGACTAACTTAGGTTTTTTTCTTTATTTTTTTTTTAAACTTGGGCCCTAATCCAAATCCTTCAGGCCTTCTCATTCTATAACTAATCTAATCCATTAAATTAAATTCTACAAGCTTTTCTTTTAAGTGAAAATCTAGTTTTCCGAATGAAAACGAATAAGCCCAACAAGTCGAGCCCTTAACCAACCAAGAACCCTCAATCGATTAACACGATAATCTCATACTTATTAAACGTACAATAAAATAATAACCACATAGAGAATTATCCAACCCTAGTTGGCACACATAATCATACGACCATACAAAATTTACAAAATTTATAAAAAGTAAAATCCCGGGTATTACAAATTCACAATAGAGCTTCATCAACCCTTCCTTATTTTGATATGTTGAATATCAAATACTTGTATTTCTTGACATTTAAGAGTTAGTTATTGATGACTATTGTATTTAATGTTCTATTAAATGTGTTGAGCAATGATTTGTATATCTTTAATGCTTCATTTGAGATTATTTATTTTTATACAATTGCTATTTCTTTGTCATTCATGGTGATTGTGAGGGTTGAAAGACATTAAAGTGGTGGATTACTTGAACGGATATGGATTTTCAATATCTCTGATTTGCCATATTTATAAACATCATAAAAATATATGTTTAACTCATAAAATCCTTAAAGAATTGTGTTTATTTGGGTTTCTTAAGCTAGGTCACACCGAAAGGTTAACTAACTTAGTGAAATAGAAATAAGGACCAACAAATTGAAAGGGTAAGGTYATAATTTGTYTTGATTTGCTCAAATGATGTTGCTAAACCTTTGCTGTGGAGTAGTTGTAGCATTACTATAGCATTGTTGTAAAACACTTCAGGAACTTTGATACATTTAGAGATTCTTAACTCTAACTCATTCCTAGACTCTTAATCATCTCGTCCGAGGCGTTTGTTGTAGTTATTTATCAATTTTAGTGATTAGATAATCTTAGATAATTTTACTTTATTTTAGTGACAATTGATCAAATGATAACTTGTTTTTATTGGGAATTTAGCTACTACTTATTACACTACCAATCATAGTGTGATCGATACTCTATTCATCATATACTACTTGTAGACTATATAAACTTACATGATTGGAGTTAATTGCATATGCAATTATGTCTACCACTTACCAAATACAATTCTATAAGGAGCCATGCCAAAAGCAGTTTTAAAGGCAGTTTGCTAACCCCAAAATGCATCATCTAATTTTACAGCTAAATCTTTTCTATTTGGCTTTACCATTTTCGTCAAAATGCCTTTAATTTCCTAGTTGGTCAACTCAGCTTGACCATTAGTTTGAGGATGATAAGGAGTAGTTACCTTATGCCTAATCTATATTTTTCTAAGCAAAGATTCAAAAGGTTCTTTTCACAAAATGTGTTTTTGCATCACTAATTATTGTTTTAGGCATACCAACCTAGAAAAAATATGTTCCTTCAAGAATTTGAGCACAACTTCATGGTCATTCTTTCTACATGGACTAGTCTCTACCCATTTTGACACATGATCACAGCCAACAATATATAAATATATCCAAAAGAATGAGGAAAAGGACCTATAAAATCTAAACCCCAACAATAAAAAATTTCAAGCACAAGGATTGGAGCTAAGGGCATCATATTCCTACAGCTAAGACTACCAAGTTTCTAACACGCTTCAAAATTCTTACAAAAGGCATGGGCATCCTTAAATAAATTAAGCTAATAGAAACCACATTGAAGTACCTTAATTGTTGTTTTCTATGAAGAAAATTGGCCTACACAAGCCTAGAAATGGCAGAAAGCAAGAAATTATTGCATCTCATCATCAGGAACACATCTTTGGATGATTTGATTAGCAGGATATTTAAGAAAGTATGGATCATCATAAAAGAAGTTCCTAGTAACAGCCTTCATTCTCATTTTATCTTGTAAACTCCAATTTGAAGGCATTTGACTTGTCAAAAGATAATTAACCAAGTCATCAAACCAAGGAAGAATGTTCAAACCAAACAATTGTTCATTAAGAAATGAATCATCCAAAGGGTAAGAAACATTTGAACTCTCTAAATTTAATCTAGACAAATGATCAGCAACAACATTTTCCACCCCTTTTTTGTCCTTGATTGTAATGTCAAATTCCTACAATAGCAAAACACATCTATTAAGTCTTGGTTTAGCATCTTTCTTCTTGAACAAATATTTAAGAGCTGAATGATGAATGAAGATGCTAATAGGAGTCCCTATGAGATAAGTTTGAAAATTTTCCAATGCAAAACTATAGCCAGCAACTTTTTTCAGTTGTTATGTAATTCAATTGAATTTGACTCGAAGTTCTGCTAGCATAATAGATCACATAAGGTTCCTTACCTTTCCTCTATCCAAGCACTGCTCCCACAACAATATCACTTACATCACATATAATTCAAAAGGAAGAGACCAATCAGGTGAACTAACTATAGGTGTAATAGTTAGTGCCTTTTTTAAATGTTCAAAAGCTGTTGTGCACTCATCAGTCCAACTAAATATCATACATCAAAAGTGTAGTCAAAGGTTTTGATATAACACTAAACCTTATACAGAAATCAACGTGTCTAAAAATGATCAAACATATTTCACTATTAAAAGGAATTAGCGACCTAGAAATTGAATATACATTTTCATTATCTTTTTCCATGCCTTTAACGGAACTTATATGACCTAAAACAATTCCTCTTGTAACCAGGAAATAACGTTTCTCCCAATTAAGAAGAAGGTGCTTCTTTGCACACCTGCACATAACAACTTTCAAATTTTTTAGACCTCTTTCAAATGAATCACCAAACATAGAAAAATCATCCATAAACACTTCTAAAAAATTCTCTATCATGTCACAAATTATGCTGAGCATGCATATTTAAAAAGCAGATGGAGCGTTACAAAGACGAAATGACATTCTTTTAAAAGCAAAAGTTCCAAAAGGACAAGTGCAATTTTTTCTTGATCTACTAATGCTATTTCAATTCGATTATAACCTAAGAAACCATCCAACAAACAATAAAGTGAATGTTCAGTGACTTTTTCTAGGTAGCACCTGACCTAAAAAATGCTAAGGGAAAGTGATTATGATACCCGAGATTTCTTTTTTATGGATTTTTGTTTGATCTTGTGAATTTGTGTGCCAACTAGGGTTGGATAATTTTCTATGTGGTTAATGTTTTAATTGTACGTTAATAAGTGCGAAATTATCATGTTTATCCAATTASGGCCCCTGGTTGGTTAGAGGCTCGACTTGTTGGGCTTATTCGTTTTCATTTGAAAAATTAGATTTTTATCGAAAGAAAGCYCGTCGAATTTAATTCAAGGATATTGGGTTAATTATGGATGGAAAGGCCYAAAGGATTTAGGTTACGGCCGAAGTTATAAAAATAAAAAAATAAGTTAAAATAATATAAAACAAACCTAAAACCCTAAGTCTTCTTCAACCTACCCTAACCACCGCTGCCCACTCCCAGAAAAACCTTAATCGCCATCCCATTCCTGAAACTCCTCCCCATTGCACACACGCAGTCTCTTTCTCCCTCTGCCGATGTAGCCGATCATCGCCACATGCTACGCTGCCCAGATCTGCAAACGAGCCATCGGACCCCAGCTGGCTTGGAGGACCTTTGGCCCACAATGCAGGGCTAGACCGAACAAACAGCTGGCTACTTTTCTTCTTCTCTCCTCTTCCTTCCCTGGCCCGACGCAACTTCCCCATCAAAAATTTTCAAAGCTATTCACACCGGATCTCGATTCTTCCCCTCAGGCACAACGGTTCGGACATCGGACCCACGCGTCACCATGTAAGGGGTCTGCTGCGCAAAATCGAAGCTCCACTGGTTCCTGTTTGGTAGCTAGCGAGAAGCTCCGCGTGCCGTCGCGTGTTTATCCGCTCAGCGGCTCGTGAACGTCCGACCAGCGAGAATCCACACACCAGCCAAAGATCGTCCAGATCTGGAGTCTTCCGAATCTTTCCGTCGATTCTCTGCTATTGCGCTACTGTTGCCCACTTGCCCGGCTCGTGAGGATGCGGATCACTGCCACACCATTGCTAGCGGCCTCACCGGCCATCCGCTGTCGCACTTCCCAGATCTGCCTTCACCTTCTTCTTCTTCTTCTCTGCTCAACCCGATCTCCGCGACACAACCATCCACCCACCCTGCTGCTTCTCGACCAAGATCAGGGCAGGACTTCTTGTCTTGTCGGAAGTTAGCCAGATCTGTGCGTCTTGTTGCCGCTCTCCACTGCAACACAACCATCGTTCTGGTCACGGCTCTCCGAAACATCGGAAGCCTTGTCGAAATCAAGCCTATAGGCTGTTACTGTTTTTTTTTGCTGGCTACTTGCCAGTTCTAGGAGTGCCTAATGCCAAGTGCCCMGACGCCCAGGGTTGTTACGCACACCGCTTGAGCGCACGCCCAAGAGCTCAATACCACTCTCGCAACACTTGGACTTTGTAAACTTAAAAGGTGAAAACATTAATATTTGATATTGAAATTTATGACCTATGAAATTATATCCTAAAGTAAAATTGTGGGAGAACGTAGATTAGGTAATACGCGAGCTAAGGAGTTTAAATTGTAACATTAAAAAGACATGATAATTGGTAATGTGGTGACGAAATATGGATTAATAAATTAGCAAATGACATTGTTAGAATAAATACTGAATATCTAAGTGGGGACAGTTATACTAAATGGACTTTCCTTTTGTAATCAAAATTCGGTCGTTTCAAGTGCCTTAACGTTGAGAATGGTCGAAGGATTTCATTTCGCGACTTAAATAAGAATCCTGTAACGTAAAGGACTCCGGGTAAGTAAACTCTCATATTCTCTTTAATGTATATGTGTGATTGTTATTGAATTCGAGCTCTAGGTAAGTAAATTCTCCCATTCTCATTGACATATATGTGTTGTGTGTTATGTGGTGGCGATGGGGGATTGTGTTGTGTGTTATGTGGTGGAGGTATGGGATTGTGTTGCGAGATGTGTTAATTGTGTGGAATGATTTGTACGTATTTCATATCTTGTACCCTTTTTATGTCGGATGGTATGTAAAATACAATTGTATGCATTTCATGCCATGGGCATGTAGTTAGTGTTCTACATCATTCCTGGCATGAACCAGTCATACATTTGGAAAGTGAATGGTTTAGGAAATGAAATTTTGAAAGAGAATGTGTTTTATAAATTGTAACGTGTTCAGGAAAATGTTAAATTTTTTGGAAAGGAGTGTAAATTTAGCCATGAAGGATATAAGTGGGAAATGGGGCATGGCGGACCGGGCACCCGAACCGACTCTCGGGGAGGGTAGGTAATAATTCACCTTGGGAAGGTGAAGAGATGAAAGAATGTTAACCGCTCTGCAGTACTACCAGTAGGAATGTAATCGGGTTCCAAATAACAATGGCCTACTGCAGAGCCTAATGGTTAGACGTTACACTCCATGAGCTCACAAATGTAATGAAATGAAAGGTTTTACAAAGTTCTTGAATTTTGGAAGGAAAGATTTTATAAAAATGTTATAAAAAGAAAATGATTTGAAAGTTTTCATTGAGAAAGTGAGATTTTATAACTCATCACATGTAGGGCATGTTCATGCATTCATGCATGAGATTTTCTCTCTGAGCTATTTAGCTCATTCAATTTCTCTCATCTTGCATTTCAGGTGATGTGTAGCCAGATGGTGTGAAGAGGTCGCTTGTGGGCAAACCAAGATACCCTGAAGTTATTTTAAATGAATGTTCTGGATTAAGATGGTTGTTGACTATAATGATTTTTTGTTTATTATTAAGTATTTCTTATTTGGTTTAAATTCTTTTGGGTTTTCGCAAATTCGTATCAATGAGTAAATGTTAACATTCCTGGGTTAGGATAAAGGTTCCTAATCTGGGGAGGTCACAGTGATCCTTTCTAGTTAGGGAATTTAACTTCCTATAATTTATGCACATCCTCCAACTAGTAGGTACCCTTTTTGTTATTATTTGCCCTTGATCATTTTCGACAACAGTAGCTCCAGTTTTCTTATGAACTACTTGAGTAGGACCTACCCATTTACTTTCTACAATAGCATAAGTTGCATATGCATCAAGTAACTTTAAAACCTCATTTTGAACAATCTATTTCATATGAGGATTTCACCTTTTTTGAGATTCAGGTGAACATTTTCTTCTAGAAAAATTCTACTAGTGCACTAAAAGATTAACTCCTTGATATCCGCTATGTCCAACCTTTTACAGATTTATGATCATCAAAATATCAACAACATCTTTCCCTAATCAAAAGTAAGAATAGAAGATATTAACACCGTGCATACTCATTGGGCCCCGAAAATGCATACATTAGCTCTGACGGAAGAGTTTTGAGCTCTAGAGTTGGCGTCTTCTTTGCTAAGGTTTGCATGGGTGTCTGGCTAAGATTTGGAGGCTCAATACTTGGGTGCYACCCTCTTACAACAGTTGTTACCGCATTTTTTGAGAAGTCTTAATTACTTGAAAAATCAACCAAGTATGGAGTAACGCCAATCAAGCACCGGTTTTGGCCCAAATCCGATCCATTTGAAGCAAAAAAATTCCYCTATTTTTCTAGAACCAAACCTTTACCGCTTTAGTGCAAATCAKATGCTGGTTTAGCTACTTYGACCAAAAATAGAAGTTGATTTAGCTAATTTCAGGTGTCAATCAGGTGCATTTTAAGGTCTTCTGATGTCTACTAGAAATAGTGCCTTGTAGCCTAAAAAAGAAGATGAAATTAGGCTAGAAACATTATTTTTATATAGTTTTAGAGTAGTTTTCTTGAGAGGAACTTGGAGGAAATCATTGTAAAGCTTGAAGACCTGTATTTAACCAAGATTACTTAATGATTTGTTCATCAAATTGGTTCTTTCTTCTCTAATGTTTAAAATACTTTGTATGGTGGATTTCATGAGTTTCTTAGGCTAAACTTGTTGTGTTGGTTAGGGTTATTTGAAAAAATGATTTTTTTTGTAATGGCTTGAACTCTATAATGCTTTTATTGTTAATTCCCAATCTAGTTGAGTTTATTATTATCATTGTGACTTTTTTTTTTGTGCATTAGCTACCTATGAACCGATTTCATAATCAATTAAGAAGGATCGGGAGGTGAATTAATTGATTAGGACATAGGTAATGATGACCCATTAGTATTAAACTAACTAGGGATATAATTGATTTCTTTTGGATGGTTTTCGATAGTAATTAACCATGGGTAATGAAATTGGGGAATTTCTTAGATCATTTATGCAATTTCAATTAATCTAATTCACATGGGGATGTGGCTTTAGTTAATTGGAATTAGGCGTTCTATGCCAAGGGATTGGGTAAAACCTAATTTAAGAAATTCTACCATTAACAATTATATTAGATTTGGGAATTACRGCAATTAAGGTGCGATTAGTTTAGCTCATTATAGGAATGATTTGAATCAATACCCTAAACAACCTCTTTTATCACATTAGATCTTTTTGGATTTAGGCAATTAAATTTCATAACTGAACTTTGTATATTACTTCTTCATTTCTCGTTATTAGTCTAATTCAATCACATTCGATAGGTTTAAATTAGGAAAATTTCCTAATTTACTTGATTAGAAATCCTTGTCGGTCGACCTTAATTCCCTTGCTATACATTTTTCGACATTAGTATACTTGCTAGAATAAGAGTGCATCAATATAGTTTGTGACCATCAAATCCAGATGTTGTTTTTAAATTTTTTGATGATTTTAGATGAAAATGCCGAACTTGGGATAATATTAATTGTTGGATAAGACTATTTTGTTGAAAACAAAGCTTCAAAAGATTGCCTCTGGAGGTGAAATTCATTCACTTAGTGTAAATGATGACATAAATGCTCAGTTGGTTCTCATCACTCAAAAATTTGAAAAATTGGGCACTCAAGAAGTGAATGTGTCCACTCCTCTACCTCTACTTTTGAGAAATGTTCAATATCTGAAGATGTGCAACATGTAACTTCTTATTGTCCTGCACTTCCCTCATTAAAAGAGATGTATCTAGATCAATATGTGTTGCTGGAATATGATTTCAAAACCTTATTCTRACCCATATGTATATACTTATAATCCRGGTTGGAAGAATCACCTAAATTTTAGCTGGAGGAATGATCAAGAAGGAAGCAGCTAAATTGGTCCTTTGCAACCAATATCTTATGTACCACCACCGAGAAGAAGAAGTTTTGAAGACCAATTCCAACAATTCATGTGAAATCAAGCTGCTATCAACAATCAACATTCTCAAACCATCAATAACATTTGATCTCAACTCAGAAAGTTGACCACTCAAGCAGGTGCACAAGAAAATGGTAAGTTTCCAACTCAAACAATGCCAAATCCCCAAAAATGGGATCGGTGTCTCCAATTTTAGACATGTGAAATTGGTGAATACATTGAGAAATAGTAAGCAAATCTAAGTTCCARAACCTTGAGAGAACTTGGCAAGCAAGCATACTCAACCTTGTATTGATAATACTACGATAAAATCTTTTTTTGAGATTCAAGAACCATGTAGGTCACTAGTAGGTATGCCCCTTGCCTCTTTCCTCAAAGATTACAACATGGCAATAAAAAAAAAAAAAGCAAACATCAATGAAAGTTTAAGCARTTTAGGGTAAATATTCCTCTTTTGGACGCCATTCAACAAGTTCTTGCTTATGCTAAATTTCTTAGGGATGGAGAAAGTTACCTATTAAAAATAAGTTCTTTTCTACCGAACAAGTGAGTTCTATCATACAATGCCAAACCCCTAAAAAATTTAAAGATCATAGTTCTCCCACCATTGCTTCTATGATAGGAACCGCTAGGATTGGTCATGCCTTATTGGATTTAGGTTCAAGTGTGAGTCTTTTTCTCTTTTGTGTGTATACAAAACTTAGTCTAGGTGAACTTAAACTATAATACTTTAGATTTAGTTTCTATTTTTCTTTTTGAACTATATATATATATATATATATATATATAATTTATGTTATAATCCACTAATTTGATTGTATTCATGATTGTTAGTAAATTGATAAATTCACGGCGAAAAGACTTGGGGGCCGTAACGTTTGATGTGCTAATCAGAAATAAATAATTATTTTATTGATTTATTATTTGTTATCTATTAATTATGTAAGTATATTTATTTAAAGGTGAAATTTTATTACTTTACTCTAATTAAAAGTCTTAGTTAATTAATTTAGACTTGACCCGTTAGAGCCCGTCCTCTTCTTATTCAAATCTAAAACCGGATTTGGTGATCAATTTTGGGCCAAAAGAAAACTAATAGATTTTAATTTGGTTGGGCTTAGCTGGTTAAGTAATAAAAATGGCCCATAAAGAAATTTTAGTTAGGGTTAAGTTAGCTTTAAAAAAAAAAAAAAAACTATTTAAAGCTAAAGATTACTGTTCATCTTTTTCCCAAAGAAAACCCTAAACCTAAACCTCCTAACCATAGCAACCACCAACTGGCGCCTCCTCCCTTTGCCCTCACCGATACCGGCCTTCCCACTCTCTTTTTCTCTCTCTCCTCTTCTCTATCGATGCCGAACACCACTCCATCTCGTCCATTCTGTCAGGCGACCAGCGACCAGGCGCCCARATGCCCAGCGACCAGGCTCCCAGGCGCCCAATGACTTGACGMGCAGCTGCCCAAGCGACCCAATGACCAGGCGCCTAGGAGACCCGGTGACCAGGTGCCCAGGCGACCAGGCACCATACGCCATTCTCAAGTCCAGAACGTATTTCTTTTCCAAGCATAATTAACGCCATTACATCTTAGACTCGATACCACACCTAAAATTCGGGATTCGAGGTGAATCCTTAGTTTCTTTATTTAAATTAATCGAATGGCCTAGGTTTTATATTATGTAATAATAATTAAGAAAAAATATAGAATAAGTTTAATTGAAATTTAAGTTAGTACGATTAAGTAAAAGGAGGATATAATTCTAGAAATATGTTGGAATATAATTTATGGTGAAATTTAGGATTGTATGATAAAATAATGTATATTCTGATTATAATTATTATTGTTATTTTAAGAACAAATTAGGAGTCATGAAATTAAATTGTACTTTTAGTAGTTCGATTTTTATTACATGGAAATTCATCTTGAGAAATTATTAGTTAAGGTCACCATAGGAAAAAYGATGAAGGTATTAACGGTTAACACCTGTGTTAAATGAATGTGTTTGGTTAAACAAGTTTAGATGAATATTYTTTGCGTAATAATATTAGGATACTGTGGCACATTAACGTTGTGAGCAACCAAGGCACCCTGCTAGCGAAAGTAACAAATTTACTAAGGACTACAAGTAAGTAAATTCTCTCACACTCTCATTAAAGCATATGTATGGTTKTTATAATTAAATTGCTCTTAGGTGAATTGAATGTGTATTGAATCTAAGTTCTATGTAAGTAAACTCTCACAGTCTCATTAACGTATATGTGTGATKGTTATTGAATTTGAATTCTAGGTAAGTAAATTCTCACATCTCATTAATGCTTATGAATGGATGTGATTGAATTCTTTTAGATGGTCTAATATGTTGTATATGGATTTTATGCACGTAAACTCCCACACCGCCTATCTCTTTTGTCATGTTTTATGTGGTGGCGGTGTGGGATTGTATTAAGAGATGTGTTAATTGTGTGGAATGATTTATGTGTTTGATATCCTGTACTGTTTTTATGTCAAATGGCATGTTAATTACAGTTGTATGCATTTCATGTCATGGGCATGTAGTTAGTGTTCTACATCATTCCTRGCATGAGCCATTCATATATTTAGAAAAAGAATGGTCTAGGAAATGAAATTTTGAAAGGGAATGTATTTTATAAATTATAACGTGTTTTTGAAAATGTTAAAGTTTTCGGAAAGGAGTGTAAACCTAGCCACGAAAGATGTTAGTGGGAAATGGGGCTGGAGGACAGGCACACCCAACCCTATCCTCTTGGAGGTAGGGAAGAATGTAATGTTCACCTCTTTGGAGGTGAAAAGATGAAAGGAAAAGTAAAGAAATGTTAACTGCTTTGCGGTACTATCGGTAGGAATGTAATCGAAATGTAATCGGGTTCCAAATAACTATGGCCCATTGCAGTGCTTAATGACTAGGCGTTATACTCTAGTGAGCTCACGAATATAAAGAAAGGAAAGGTTTTTGCAAAGTCMTTGCATTTTGAAAGGAAAGATTTTATGAAAAGATTATACAAGAAAATGATTTGAAAGTTTTCATTGAGAAAGTGAGATTTTATAATTCATGACATATAGGGCTTGTTAATGCATTCATGCATGAGATTTACTTACTGGGCTTTATAGCTCATTCCATTTCTCTCATTTTGCATTTCAGGTGATATGTAGCCAGATGGTACGAGGAGGTCACTTGTGGGCAAGCCAAGATACTCTAAAGTTAATTTAAATGAATGTTATGGATTAAGATGGTTGTGGACTAGAATGATTTTTGTTTATTATTAAGTATTTCTTATTTSGTTTAAATTCTTTTGAGCTTCTGCAAATTCATATCAGTGAGTAAATTGGGACATTCYCGAGTTRGGATAAGGTTCATAATCTGGGGGTGTGACATAAACCCACCCCCATGATTCTACAATTGGCAAATATATCTATTTRGATGCCTAGAGGGATAATTGAGGATGTTTTGGTTCAAGTTGATAAATTCTATAATCCAACAAGTTTTATTGTTATTGATGTTCAAAATACTCCTAAAACTCCTTCTCAAATCCGTATGATTTTTGGTAGATTATTTCCTGCAACTTCAAATGCTTTGATAAATTGTATGAGTCGTCTTTTGAAGTTAACTTTTGGTTATATGACTTTGGAACTTAACATTTTCAATTTTCAACTTCTAGAAATTGTATTTTAACCCTAAACTCCTCTGTATTAGTTGTTTGACCTCTTTAAGTTCTTCTACAATTGATTTTGGCCCCTTTACTGTATTTAAGATGAAAGCCTACAATTAATCATTTTAAACCAAAATTAGTGTAATACAAAGTTAATCATATAGAGAACTTGACAAGAAACAACCTAAGTAAAGGATAAAAATAATGTAAAATGCGATATATCATGATTTTTTTGCAAAGAAATCGTCATTGCTCATGGTTTGCACAAATTGTCTCATCTCTAGTTTGAGCCCTTCGTAAAGTAACATCCATTGCTCATGCTGGGGGAAAGAAAACAACAAATCCTTGAACTTTCCCAAATAATTTAAAAACTTAAATTATTCTTTTGGGAAAAAATCATGATTGTCTCTAGGTAGTGGTGGTTCTTTGTGCTAGAAAAAACTTTTTAATGAACTCTTTTCACATGTTTGCCCAATTTATTATTGAACCTAGCTTTAAAGAGTTAAGCAATGACTCAGCTCTATCCTTTAGTGAGAAGGGGAAAGGCTTAAGTTGAATGACTTCCTCAATGCAATTTCTCTTAAGAAAAGTATAACAAACCTCTTCGAATTCCTAGATGTGGTGATAAAGACACTCGGATGGCATTCCATGAAAGTGTGGCAGATGATGATCTATCATTCAAGACTTGAATTTAAAAAATAGGTGTATTTTTTGGAAGCATAACGCATGATGAAGTTCTTGTATCATTGGAAAAATGTAATCTCAAAGAGTTCGAACAATTGGCGCCTCATTTCAGCTCACTTTCCCTCCATTTCTAACTGCGAACTTTTAAGAACAAGAAAATGGATAGCGAATTCTAATCTTACTAATCGCTTAGAATGATCATGGAACCAAACAGACATAAAGGAGAGGAGCTATGAAGAATACCTCAGGGGAAAACCCACAACAAAAATAAAATGATATAATCGAATTCAACAAAATCAATTAACACCAAAATAATTACTAACAATAGCACCACAAACTTGGTCAGTGAAAAATCTACCCTCCAAATATAAAGGGGTCAAGTTTTAGCCTAATGATAATGCAGGGTCATTCTTCCTATGGATTTTAATTGTCTAATATTTTTTGCCAAATATAAATCTTTAACTATGATTTGAATTTTAATTAAATGACTAAAAAGCGAATATGATTAAATTGCAATGAAAGAGAAATTTGAGTGGAGCTATTCTTCCATTATCAATTGGGCTTTGTCACAAAATTATTTTGAATCTCTTGAAACCAATAACATATAGATGTAATACTAAGAAAATTAATCAATTTATCCTATGATAGTTTTTTGAGCATGTTGTGTGCATATTCAATACGTACCATATTAGAGGAATTAGTCCAAGTAAAATAATCTGAAATTTTGAAACAGTTATCCTTATCAACATCAAGGATTCATTCTAAGGAAATTAACATTTACCCTTCGAAGCTAAGAGTAAATCCCCTCAATATAACTTAACCAACCATAATTGAATTGTTCAAAACTAAAAAATAAAACAAACAACCATCATTATTAGAAAGTGAAATTCAAGTTTGGAAATGGAAATTTTGTAACCAAAACCATATTTCAAATCCAGTTAATATCAATCAATGTGAATTTTATAGAAGTAATCAACTAAATTCCTAATAATCTAAATAGAGTAAAGACTAAAACTAGAATAAATCAGCCAATCCATGAGTTGAAATCTTAAGAATTTTTGACGGAGTAGAGTTGACTGTAGTTGGAGGAGTGGGTCTCTTACACCCCAAGATTCTCACTTGCATGCAACACCTCTTTTCCCTAATCATGAAAGCCTCCTGTTCCAATTTCTACTCCATCTATCCTCTTCTATCCTTATGGTTTTTTCGCCTTTGGTCTCCAAGTCTCCACAAGCCTCTAAAAACTCTTTCTTTCCTCCTTTTTTTACTTTGCACTGCCTCTCTTCTCTAGTGCTCTCCGACCCCCATTTTCTTTCCTTTACTTTTTTTTACTTAATTGCATTATAAAAATTGAAAAAAAAGCATCCCTTCAATCAAGTTAATGATATTAATTCAAGGTAAAGAATCAAGTAAGAGTTTAGGAATTAAAATGAAATCTTCTATAATTTTTACTCTAAACAAAATAATTTGATAATCCAAAATTGTATTACATGTATTGACCTATCTGAAGTAAGTAAAATTTGACATTAATCATCTATCCCTCAATTGCCACTAGACGTACCTACCGAAGCAAAAATACTGGGGATTTGGTTTTTGCTGCACRTAGKYGACCCTATGACACTTTTCTCGGGTAGACTGATGGGGAACTCACAATGCTATTAGCTGCAAAAAATTAGCGCAAGTTCGCATGAGGATCAAAGTTCAATCTTCATAATTAAATGTAAAATCATATGAGATTGAGGAGGGAGAAAGTTCATACCTTGATGGCCATGAGAAAGACCATGTTCCGAAGTAAAGGCTTGTTGCCTCTCCAAGTGATTTTYCCTAAAGGTGTAGTTTGCTTTTGTCCTAAGTTCATTATGGGAACCAATATCAACATTAGAAAGAAGACCAAGTTAAGGCTTGTTGCCTCTCCAAGTGACTTTTTYTGAAGTTGTGGTTTGGTTTTGCCCTAAGTCCATTATGCGAACCAATATCAACAATAGAAAGAAGCATGATGAAGAGAGACATATCCTTTATGGGGGAGGAACACCTTCGAAGGATGGCTAGCCTTGAAGAAAAGAGGAGCATACCAAAAAGAAAATCAAGGGAAGCCTATATTGAGAAAATACTGCCTATTAAGAAGGTTAAAGGGTGCGAATTAGAGTTGAAGCGTTTGAAATGATGATGGACAGTGGACAATTATAAAGGTTACGGGTACTGAAATAGCAAGGATGGATAAGTTCCAATTGTTACCATCAAACGTCGACAATCCTTGATAGTCTCCAGTGTCACTTCTCACCTTTTGCATACCATTCAGCGAAGAAAAAATTAGAAGACCTGAAATGCTTGACAATGGATGTGTATTGAAAAATCACGGGTCGAACCTGACCATCAGGTCATCGATTGTCAAAATAAGAGCATTAACGAGGCAGAAAGGGTCAGCCAAAGGAAAAATAAAGTTTGATTGATGAAGCTAGGTGATGTGCATAATCTCTATAAATAAAGCAGGTGGTTGAAGTTCAACTGCAATATAGGAGTCTTCAACAACTGATTTGACCAAGTCGCCTGGCTATAATGGTCGTGGCTAACTCCATGATCTTTAAAGCATGAGATTGTAGGGATATCCAAACTCCTAAAGTACGTGGAACAACTATAGCGCAAAATAAGGAGACTCAGGAGCTCATCCAATATAAAAGGGAAAAGATAGCAGGAAGATTTTGGTTAATCAAACCACAACTCAAGTCAATTTATCAATGCTACTCTTTCCTTCCCTTTACATTTAGAAGCTTGTTTTACTGTTTTCTTTACAACTTTCCTTACAATTTTCTTTATCGCTTTATTTACAAGTTTTCAACTAATTTCTACCTTACTTCTACATTTTTAAAGCTTCGGATCTAGGAAAAATTGTAATTTGGCTTAGGATGGAACTTGATTTGATCAATAAGTATCACAATGTTGTTTTCCCATACTATCTCCACTTATAGTTTGTTCATTTTTTCTTACCATGGTTATATTTGTTCACATTATCTTGTGCTCAAATGCATCAACCTTGTCCACTGAGGGCTTTATGAAGTTACCTTAAGGACCCATACCTAAATAAAATAGAAKCACAAATTCAACAATCRTTAGGTTTGCTAGACTTTGATGTTGTTTTGTTACAGTCGGAACACCATCTCCCAGCCTGTCGATCACGAAGCCCCATTGGCTAGAGAATTCTTAGGTGCTAATAGTTCTACATTTCATCATCAAATTCACAAGAAAACTTTCAAAAAAGCCCTCAAAATTATTCAAATCTTAGGTTTGTCTACGCTATAATTGTATATGGAAAAAATATATTTTACTTTTGTTCCTACATCAATAGCATCTACCATGGAAAAAATAGTCGCTCTTTGATAAAATCAACTTCTAAGATCTGCTTTTTTGCAGGATCTTAAGACATAAAGCGACTACGGTGAGGGTACAAAGAGGAAAGAGAACATAACAAATGATAAAAAAGATAGACTTTCAACAGGAAACTTAAGAAAGTTTTGCATTTTTTTGTATTTTTTAAGATATAGAAGTATTAATGTGGTTATTATAATGTGTTTTAAAAATGTATTTATGTATACATTTTAAAGAAGAGATATCAATAGATGTAACATGAGACTAGTAGAAGTATGTAATTGGTTGTTGAAGGTTCAAAGAGACATAATGATAGACTATTTGATTTTTTAGAAGTAAAAGTATCTAGTTGGTACTTAATTTCATTTATGAGGGCAAGTTTTTCTCATAGCATCACATGCTCATGGAGGGTGGCCCTCCAGGAGTAGAAGAAAAATAAGAAAAGTTAAAAAAAAAAAAGCCAAAGTTTTAAACTAGTCTATCACATACTAAGAATAACCATGTCCAATAATGAATTTACATCCCACAATAACAAAATTAGAACAACCAACTCCTGCATCTTTATATGCATTTGATGAATCCATGCAAAGAACAAAACCACAAAAGCGCCATCCCAACCAAAGTAACTAGAGGGAAAGAAAACAAAGTTTTGCAAATATGACTAAAAGTCTCAAAAATAATGCTAAAGGACTAGAGTAACCAAGGGGATTAACAAAATTTGGGAATAACAAAATTTGACATTCTATAAAAACTAAAAATCTTCAAAACCCCATCCCAACTAAAGTAATCAAGGGGTTGTCCATACAAAAAATAAAAATAAAGCAATCAAGGGAGAATAAAAAGAACTTTATATTTTTATATACATTTGACGATATAATCAGGTAGGTGAGTAAGGTTTTTCTTCTATTTTTTCTTTTTCTAATAATGCTTATCAAATCACTCCCAACCAACCACATAAACCACGAAGCCTAATCGTAGAATCGGATTGGAGGAAGCAAAGTACATTGACAAATGAAAACGGGGAAGTGCCGAAGAGGAGCCCTCTTTTATGATTTCMTCAAACTTTAGGAGCAGAACTATAATTTTCATTCAAACCCCTCCATTTCGGAAGAAAAACTTTGAAAACAAAACCCTGGCGCCATTTTGCATAAACGTAAAAGAAAACCCTAGCCCATCTGATTTCCAAATCAGTTTCTTGAAACCCACCATCCTCCAAAATTCAGGAAAAAGCCCTAGAAGAAACTAAGTGTTTATGATGAATTTGGACTAATTCTGGAGCCAATGAAGAATCAGCAAAGAGTTATGTGTTCACAAAATGAAGAGCTCGCCGCGTTCATGTGGGATAAATGGCAAAAAATGGCGCAGAAACCCAAAGGAATTTCCGAAAATCTTGGCAATACTATGTATAAAGCCTATTCCAATTTGTGTCATTCCAAAGAAGCGATTAAGTCCCTCAAAGACTTGGCTCAAATCAAGTAAGTTCAAAGGAGAAATTTTCGTTCTTTTGCCCAAAAGTTGTATGATTTAATTCTTGACTAATGTTTGGATGTGCTCGTGTAGAGGAGTGGGGGAATGGATATTGAAGCTAATGCAAGAATTTTTCAGTACTGATTCAAGCGATTCAGAGAATGAACATGCTACTAAAAAGGGTGAGAGTTTGTATTCTCGCTTGCAAGTGTATTTTTTCATGTTAATAAACATGGATTTTTGTAAACCTAGCTCATATTCACACATTACGTTTGTTGTCTGGTCTGAATTCTTGGTRCTGAGCATAAAGATTTTGTTCTGCAAGCAAATGTTATTACATGTATTTTTTTTCTACTTTTAGTTGGTGAAAATTGACCATTTGTATGTTTTTCTTTCTTATTTGATTACTCTAGGCAAGAGAGATAAGGGTAGCAAAAGATACATGCCTCAAAAGAATTCAGTAGCTTATGCTTTGTTGATTACACTGTACAGGTAATCATGCACATTTTAGTTTGTTTCGAATTGAAAAATATTTCTTAATCCTGTATGCTTTTCTTGATTTTAAAAGAGACGAATCTGTTAAGGGTTTCTATTTCTTACTTTCATTTAATAGAGGGACTGCAAATGGGAGTGAATTCATGCGGAAACAGGAGCTAATTGATGCTGCTGAAGCTAGTGGACTTTCTCGTGCCCCGATTGCGTATAATATTTAACTCATCTCATTTGCTTGTCTAAATTTTGTTTGGCTGATTTGTTGAATGAGACCCCTTTTTCATATAAAATAATCATGTAAAGAAAAATTCCCTTATAGGCCTGAGAAGGGAAAGGGGAAGCCTGGACAATTTGGCAGCTCATCACGTGACTGGTATAGCGGATGGAACTGCATGAAAACCTTAATAACGAAAGGTCTGGTTGTGAAGTCGAGCTGCCCTGCAAAGTATGTTCACCGTTCTTCTTCTATGTTCCTTCTAAGGTGTCTTTTTTTCATTTATTGCTGGATACTAAGTATGAGATCTTTGTCTTTGGGCTGTAAAGTTGATTTTACATCATTGCTGATGGTAAATGCTTAGCCTAATCTGTAAATCTGGACAGTGACATTTTTCAACAATCCCTGTTCAAATATTGGATGTCAAGGAGATAGAGAGAGAGTAGAGAAAAAATATAGAAAAATTGTTGTACCTCTAGCAGTCATGATCCACTTTGCATCAAATTTCTAGTTTAATTCGTCCCTGACATGTACACTGTTTTTTGTTAATGAAAATGCCTCTGGATATTGAGGGCGTCTTTATAGCATTAAGGTTTGGTGGAGCTAGCTTCTGATAGAGCAGGAGAATTGAATTATTCGCCCAATTAGGTTAAACTTGAGTTTCTTGATAGTTAGTTCAAGGGGATGCTGTTATTACTAGAATTTCTTCGACTTGCTTATCGTTTCAGCCTATATGATGGTTTTCAATTATTTAGGTAACGTGGAATTAGTTTGGAATCAATACATTCTTTTGACTTTGTCCTATCCTATTTCCCCAGATTCAATTCACAAATACTTACATTATCTGCACATTTTAAGAGTTATGTACGAATATGAATTTAGTTTTGTTGTCTTTTTAGTGAATTTTGAGACTTAACTTGKTCTTAAAGCAGCCAAACCTTGGAGGCTTCGGTTTTAGCAGGACTAAAGATAAAAAGCAAGCTAAGGCATATTGACATTGTTGAGTTCAAAATCTTTTACTTGAAACTTATTGAAAGTGAAATCTCCTGCTATTCTATGTTGCCAATTAGTTGCTAAGGGATTTACATAGCCAGCTTGCAGGAATTTGTATGGAACCAAAATTGAATGCCGTGGTTTGACTTATGTGATTCTGTATCCAGCCTGCGTAATAGTCTTGCTTGCTAAGTGGGGTGCAGGCAATAGTGGATTAGTCCTTGGAAAAACAATTATTTAAGTGTCTTCTTAAGTAGCACAAATTGTTATGTATATTGATAAGAGAGTGAAAAGAGGCGGCATTTTCTGGAAAGAGGTTCATATTCATTATAGAAGTTCTATTTGTTTGGAGTTACTTGATCTATCCTTGGAGAATAAGTGCGTAACTTCTGACTTACACTCAGTACCTGGGAATGAGCTTACTGCATGAGCAGTCTGAAGATGAAATTCTCCTGCTATTCTATATTGCTGATTAGTTGCTAAGGGATTTACGCAGCCAGCTTGCAGGAATTTGTATGGAAACAAAATTGAACGCCGTGATTTGACTTACGTGATTCTGTATCCTGCCTGTGTAATAGTCTTGCTTGCTAAGTGGGGTGCAGTCAATAGTGGATTAGTCCTTGGAGAAACAAATATTTAGAGTGTCTTCTTGAGTGTCACAAATTGTTGTGTATATTGAGAAGAGAGTGAAAAAGCAGCATTTTCTGGAAAGATGTTCATATTCATTATAGAAGTTCTATTTGTTTGGAGTTACTTGATCTCTCCATTGAGAATAAGTCCATCATTTTTGACTTACACTCACATCCTGGGAATGAGCTTAGTACATGAACAGTTTGATTAGGCAAAGTTGTCTTTATTCATATGTTGCTCCTCCTGTCTTACTTTAGCTATAATTATGCGTTTTTATCCCCCGGAAAGTGAAATTGCAGATATATGCTAAGTGAAGAAGGCAAAGAAGCAGCCCGTGATTGTCTTTTGAGATCTGGATTAGTGGATCCTACTGGCAATTCAGCAACTCTGCAGACATTTTCATKCAAGGACCAGGGGGATATATTAGGTTCAGACTCATCAAATGGTGACATTTGTGTTATTAGGTCTGCTCATGCAGCAAAAGAGGTGGCATTGCCATCTACTCATTTGAGTAGTCTGAAAAAATCGAATGATATTTCTCCTGAATCTCTGGATAGGGTATGCGTCTCGTATTTTGCTTATTTGAAACYTCTTGTCTTTGTTGTATCAATATAATTTTGATTCTGGACTTACTATTTTGTACTGGAAATATTTAACTTTTACATTATGCTTCAATTTGTTTGTCATTTTATGACTTTTGTTTGTGTTTGACAAATCAAAATTCCCTTAATTATGCTATATGAAGTGCTCTTTATATGTAAGAGACTCTTTACATATTTAAACTTCTGTTGTTTAAAAAAGATGCCTATAATGTGTGAGTAATTTTGTTGCTTATCTTTTGCATGTGCAGATAACGACTTTTCCTATTCCCTAATTCGTATTCCTTTTTAGTTTCTTTATATGGGGTTTTCCAGGGAAAGAGTTATCCGTGCTTTCCACGAGATTTCAAAAACATACCAAAACAAGGATATGTCATCAATTTGGCCGGCTGTTCTTTGTCTTCTCAGAAAAGACGAAGTTTATGGGCAGTCCATTGGATGCTGTAGTCCAAGACTGGATACTTCTGCTGAACTAAGTGCAGAAGGTTGTATTTGTTGTTAAAGTGCTTGTGGAAATAGATGGAAAAGTTTGATTTCATCCATAAGTTTGATTAATATTTATCATTTTCTCTTGCCCAGCTCCATCTGGTTCTCACTCAAGTGACAGCAGATTGGGTAATTCTGCTAGATTTGGGATACGTGAGGATTTAGAGTCTCCTCTCCTTGCTGATTCTGATGAGACTACTTGTCCTTTCAAATCTTGCTCGTTTAGTGTAAGTCTTCTAAGTTTAAATTTGGAATTTATTTTGTTAATGGATGAAATTTCTTTAACACATCAGAACAAAGATTCTGCCTTTCATAAGGAATCTTGACCGTATAAAATTGGAGTTTCTTTCTTTCACATTATGTGGCTCTCTTGTTAAATCTTTATTGTAGAGCATGTCTATAAATTCAATCTTCATGCATGTCACTTTCACTGTGTAATAGGTTGGATCCGAGATAGAATTCTTATTGGCATTCCGTCTTTTTTCTTTTTTTAAAAAAATCTTTTTGGTCTTTTTAATTTAAAATTTTGAATCTCTTGATGTAGGATTATTCTTTGATTGAACTGCAGAGAGGAGCTTTGGAAACTAAATCCAATGAACTGGCTGAGCCACCTTTGGTTTTTGGAGAAAGATTTGAAGATGCTTATGAAGTAATTCTGGTGCTGGATAACAGGGAACATTTTGCTACTCAAGGGTGAGATCTSATTTTAGTTGATTAGTTTTTCAACAGATAATATCCTTAAGTGGCAAGTATGTTCATTTCTATATTCATGCTCTCTCCATATTGCATAAGAACAACATAAGGCTGGCTGTTTTCCAAATACTCCTTGCTTATCAAAAGCTGTCCAGGAAGCTTCTTTTTACGAACATTTGCACAGACCAAACTTTGCTAAGGTTGATAATTCATAGATTTATCTGCTAAATTCCTCAGCTTTTTAAGTCAAATTTATCCTTCAAAATTATATGTYGGCAATATGGTATCAACCAAATGGGAAAAAAAGACAGAGAAATGTGGTAATTATAATTGTACAAAAAATCAGTAAAGCACAAAAGATGGAAGTTGAAAATTGAAAAGGTGAGATCCTGTCATTACAATATGCTATCAAAGGAAACATAGTATTGCTGGGTTTTTAACCCCCATAAGTTCGTATGAGATTTTACTGACTTCCGCTCGTAATTAATGATAAAAACTTGTAATCGACAAGTAAACTTTCTAACGATTATTAGCAATAGAAAAATTGCACCTTGTGTATCTGTTTCATTTTGACGTATTGCGGTCTCATGCATATCCTAATGACTAAAGCAGATACAAATGCTCATTAATATATCTATAATTTGAAATGAGATCACATATCTACTGAACAGAAATCGAGTTTTGGCTTACAAATGTAATGCTTTATTATGCTTCAATTCGTTTGAACTGGCCTTCCTGATGCTTGATTGTGCTTCTATTTGTTTGGAGTGGTCTTTCTGAAGTATTATCTATATTACYGGTGTTCTCGATAAGTTTTTGGAAATTCTTGATATGGACTTACCTTTAGTTCAGCTATTCCATCTAATCTGGTCACCTTGTTAAGTTTTCTGCTATTGTAGTATTGTGTATAGGTTCTTCTGGGTATTTCCACAATGAGCAGCCGTGGAAACTCTCGTCCGACATAATAAAAGAAAAAAAGAAAAGGAAAAGAAAACGGATAATTGGTGGAGAGCATATTGGCATCTTCTTTGTGTTCTGTGCTCGTTTCCTTCTTTTCTGTTTACATCACTACCTGAACTAAATAGCTGATTGGTTAAATTCATGCAAAATAAATTTCTGATAGTTAAATGGATGAAGTGGCAGTTTACTGTATAGTCACTTCTTCTGGGAAAAAGGAAAAAGTAAACTTGAGAAGGTTAAAGTTTTTACATGTTGATATAGGTATATGGAGGTTATATAGGCTGTCACAAGCTCTGCAGTTTCTTACAGTGCCCATAGTAACATGCACTAAAGCCTTGATGTATGGTGAAGTGCTTCAGTGGGGTCGGGGTGGGCGTTCATTTTTCTGATTCATATTTGGTCTTAACTCGGTTTTTGCAGATTTGTTTCAAAATCTAACCGAACTGAATTGAATTTGTGCTAAAACGTAGATTTCGAAATTCCGAAAATTTCAGTTTGGTTTGGTTTGAACCAAACAAAACCGAACTTCGGAAAGTCCCCTAACAATCCCACTGTGGAAAAAAAAACAAAAAAAGGAGAAGGAATAAAGATGATTTAAATCCCTATTTGAAATGCAGAAACTGCAAAGAAGCAACCGATCAGAGGAAACTTGAGAAATCTAAATAGAAAACTAAACCAAGACAAATCAGAGGAAAAGAAGAAAACTTGCATTCCTCAATTCTTCTTTGTAACAAGTTGTGGCAATGGCTGAAATAAGGGGCAAAAGAAAGGCGACTTTGAAGAAAGAAATCCAATTGAATTTAACCATTATTGATAAAGATATCTTCTTTCACCAAGAACTGCACTCCTCTTCGTCTTGGTCCTCTATATAGGATTGTTTCAATGGCAGATGAGACCTTAGATGTACCCCTAAGTCAGCGAAGGAGGTGGTGATCTTCTGTGTTCTGTTCGAAGACTCCAAGCCTTYTGGTTTGGTCACCGAGGTCAGGCGATGGTGGTCGGCATTAGTCTGTGTGGTATGGTGGCCGGTGGGTGCGGTATAAACTCAGAACTGAGAAGAAAAGAAGGGAAGTAGGAGAAGACGCGACTAGGGTTTTGTTTCTTGAAAGTAGAAAGAAGTTAGAAGAAAATGAAGAGTCAGACGGTCAAAAAGTACCAATAAGGCAACAATACATTCTGGATTTTCAAATAATAAAAAAACCAAAAATATAATGTATATATTTCGGTTTAACAGGATTAGAAAATGGCTAAACCGAATACYGAACGAAGTATTTATGGTCTGATCAAACCGAATTATTTCGAACCGAAAAACCGAWCAAAATTTCTTATTTCGGTTTAGTTCGGTTCGATATTCGGTTTGACCTGAATACTGCACACCCCTACAGTGGGATAGTTGAACCAATGCAAATGAAGCATCAGCACTCAAGCAGAGGCAGTATGCAGAATAAGTCACAGATATCTCCTATTTTGACCTGCTGCCTTGATTATTTTATTTTGTTTACCTTGTGCAGTGTAATACCCTATACTATGAAGTCTTACTAGTATCAGTACCTGATCTAGTAGAGGAGTACTGTAACTTTCTTTTCTGACAAACTGCTTATACCTCTCACTCCAATAAATCTATTTTTTGCTCTGCTTCTCATTTTCTTAGCTTCAGTTTCTCTTGCCTCTCCTGCAAAGAAATCAGCCAAAATCAATGTTTAACGTGAATCAAATGTCCTTGATAAGAAGTTTTAAGCTGTGGTCTACATCCTCTTCATTTTGGAAGAAAAAGAAGTTGATAGTAACAAATTATTTAGTTCTCTCCCTAGAAAATCATCCTGCATCAAATTATTATGTTAATCATTACCTTGCCTGAGTAAACTATGAACCTTGAACTTTAATAGCTATTGGAGGACTATAAGATATTTCTGAGGTTGACTAGGGCCAAGAGAACATAAATACAAAGTAATTTGGTTGCCACAAGTGAAATGGCATACCTGCACTGCAATTGAAGGCTTTTAGAAAATGTTTTTAGTGAACGTAGCACTTATATATCCTTAAATTTGGATACTGCAAGTACCTTCTGTTTGCCTTAGCAAATACGGATCCTAAATTGCTTAGAAACTCAAGCCACCTAAGTTTACTTCATGACATTTCTTTGACTATGAAATGTTTTAAACAAAAATACCAATTTACTGGGGTTGAAATTTCTAGTGTGGCTGAATTACACTATTTGATTTTGTTGAATAGTGTCGTGCTGCAATGGGTTCTCATGATTATTGCTAAGAGAAATCTTCTAAAGCAGTGACAAAATTTGTGGTGTTCTTGATTCTATCATAGATTGGATATTTCTCAAAGGTTACCACTTAAATTTTGTTATGAGCACTGCTTTTATTTACTTATCTATTGTCAGAAATTTAAATTGTTCCCCTTAATGGGGTTTTGTCATTTTTTCTTACTGTAACTTTCATTGCAGGTCCCGTTCTAGGAGAATTATTGAGAATATCAGTCTGCAGTTTAAAATTAAAATAGAGGTAAGAATAAGTTCTGGCGCTTTAGGTTTCTCATTCTCTCTCTTGGATGCGTGCATGTGTTGCACCAGATGCATGTTAATATTTGTCAGGTGATGTGTGCACATATTTTCCTCTGATAATCAGATGCACTTCTTGTGACTGATATCTATCTGTAAGCCCTTAATTATAGTAACTGGCCTGAATAAAAGACATTCAATCTTTATGGGGGTGTATGCAATAATGCTGTATATTTGCTGATCATTGGCTACCAAACATGCATGTTTTGCTGCACACGTAAAAAGTGAATGTACACATGCAGCCCTGCACAATGGTTAGATAAATTGTTTTCTGATACTCTAATCATAAGGTATTTTGCCTAGTTCTTAGTAAACCCATATTGTTTTATCTTGTTTTTCTGGTATCTATTAGGTTAGAAGGTTGCCTGTTGGGGATGCGATCTGGTTAGCTCGCCATAAATGTAACGGTACTGAATATGTACTAGATTTTGTTGTTGAGAGAAAGAAAGTTGATGATTTGCGCATGTCAATCAGAGATAATCGTTATAGAGATCAGAAACTGCGACTTCTGGTACTGTTTCCTTTTCCAAGACTTGGTTATATTTTTATTACAGATGTATTTTCACGTAATTGCACTTTGTTCTAGAATTGATCATTACATACATGTCTGTCTAGAAATGCTTTTAGTGAGACTTTGTTCGTAAGAGATGCTTGTGGATGACTGTTCTTACACATCTGCTGTAGACTTTTCACGTGTTGCTTGAAGATAGAATCTGCAAACAGCTTGCTATTCAGATTGCATTCTTTTCTGAAAATCCCTAGTGCAAGTTCATAAAGCTTATGCAACATTAACAAGGTTCTCTTTCTTTCTACATGGTTGTTTGTCATTTGTCTGGTTCTCTCAGTCCATGCATGTGTGAGTTCGAGGACGGAGGGATTTTAGGGYATGTGGATGAAATAATATTGGGACCTAAAACAGGCATCTTGCTGTCTGGGTAGCTCATCAAGATCTTGTTGAATGAACATGGTATTAAGACACATAGCTGATAATTGGGAGGCAGCTGCGGATTTTCCATTTATGTATGTACATCTGTGCATTTTCTGGTATTTCTGTTTACTTGATTTTATTTAATCACTTAAATGTGTAGTTGTTCAAAATTTATATTCCCGTCAAGAATTGGATGTCCAAATTTCTATTTTGGGTTTCACCAAAATGAATGTCCACTTTCCTAAAACAAACACTTCTCATCTAAACTTCCATGGCTGATCTCCTTAACTTAGGTGACAATGAGTTCTATTGACATAGGTCTCACTGTTAACTCTTCAGTTACTAAGGGTGAGGTGGCAAGTTGTTTATGTTCAAATACTCGCCTAAATTTTTTGTGCCAGTCAAATGTGGACATTCAATTATGGACATAGGCAGTAATAAAGAAGAGGTCGAGGCTTTGAGATTGGGTCATCTGATCCCCTTTTAAGCTGATCCAGGAATAGCACAAGTTAGTATGTTTTCCATTGGATACGCCTGAAGGTTTTGATATCTGTTATCCATCTCTAAAATTGCAGAGTTTTAGGAATTCAACTTRCAGATATAGTCATGGTCAACCTGAAGTTTATTTATTCTCAGGAAATTGCAGAGTTTTAGGAATTCAACTTACAGATATAGTCATGGTCAASCTGAAGTTTATTTATTCTCAGGAACTTTAAGTGAAGTCAATTGCTTGTTCATATGCACGGAGAGATGAGGGCAAGGATTACATCCACTGAGATCTGTAGTTATGAATCAACTGCATATATTCATATGAATTTAATGCCTCTTATGTTACCAATAAGTATGTGAGCTTGACTCCCTTTAATTGCATTTTGCTGATTAAAAAGTAAATTCTACTCTGATATGGAATTAGGGTACCAAGTGCCATAAATTGCATAAAAGCTTTACTTCCTAGGGGTTCCTGACTTAATAGCATTCTGCGGGTCCTTTAGGAATTGGGATATGTTTAGTGTTGGTTGCTTTTGTTGGAAAAAGATGTCAATTCTGTTATAACCTTAAGTTTGTTTACACACATATATATACTCTGTAGCTAAACTAGGAAAGAAAATCGGGAATCAGGAAATCTGTAATCACAGAAAATCCCCTAATCTTAGGCTAATTCCCTATACCCAGCTAATTCTGCAAAATCAAGGATTACGACACAAAAATTACAACACAGAATACATTTCCCCTCTCCCCCTCAATCTGATGAATGGATGTTATCCATTCTAAGCTTGTCAACAGCGAGCTTCTCCTTTATAAAATATCTATCCTCTATATGTTTTGTGCGATAATGTTGCACAGAATTATGTGCAATATTGATGGATGACTTATTATCACAGTACAATCTCATTGGACCTTCCCACTTGATCTTCAGATCTTCTAAAATTATCTTCATTGATAAGAGCTCACAGATCCCAAATGCCATGGACCTGAATTCTGCTTCTGCATTTAATCTTGCCACCACATTCTGTTTCGTACTCCATGTCATCAGGTTTCCACCCAGGAACGTGCAATAACTTGAGGTTGATCTTCTATCATCCATTGACATTGCCAAATCTGCTTCAGTATAGGCTTCAATACTCAATCTTTCTCCTCTTGTGAATAAAATTCCCTTTCCAGGTGAACCCTCTAAGTACTATAGGATTCTATTTACAGCCTTGAGATGAGTTTCTTTGGGTTTATGCATAAACTGCCTCACCTCACTAACATCATAAGCTATGTCTGGTCTAGTGTGTGATAAATAAATCAATTTCCCTTAAAGCCTCTAATAATTACCCTTGTCAACTGTGGCATCTTCTGGTACATCACTGAGATTATGATTGGGCTCTATGGCTGTGTCAACTGGCTTACATCCCAGTTCACCTGTATCTTTTAGAAGATTAATCACATACTTCTGTTAGGATGTAAAAATCCCTTTCCGAATGTAAGCTACTTCTTTGATCTCTAACTCTTTCACCCAACACCTCTTTAACTTTTCAATTCCTTCCATAGCATCTCCAGTACTTTTATGTCATTCACATAAACCAATAGGCTGTGACCTTCCCAGAAGTTGAATGCTTCATAAACAAGGTATGATCACCTTGGCTCTGTTTAAATGCCAGGCTCAACATAACTTTGGCAAACCTTCAAAACCAAGCTCGAGATTCTTTAAGTCCGTGCTCTGCCTTCTTCAATCTACATACTGTTTGCTCTTTATCTGTGGAGCTCTAGATCCTCCTTCTCCACCTTCATGGCATTTCTCCGACTCTTACCTCCTAGTGCATCGGATAATGTTTCGGGAACGACAATACTATTAAGTCCTAATTGTTAACAGATAGTTTTTTGTAGGATATGAAAAGATACAAAGGGTGTTGGGTACAAGTTTTAGTCACTTTCCTCAAACCTATAGGGATGTCAAGATCATTTTCCTTTTAGGTATCTGGAACAATAGGATCGGGCGAAGTGGTTGGGTGACTTACTTCATCATGCATTAGGTTCAGGTTAGATGATTGTACCTGCTCCGGTTGAGAGTATGGCCTTTTCTTCCTTGAATAAACCTGAAGCAGACAAGCATTGTTTATTTTTTGTGCTACTGGTGTAGGAGGATCACTTTAATCTGAAACAGGAACCGTGGTCTCAACAGGGTCTTGCTTGATAGGTGAACATGCAATAGGAATCGTGTAAATATATTGAACATCTTGAATAGGGGTCGGGTCAGACTGGACAGGGACAGATTCAATGTGAGACTGGACTGGAATGGGATAAGTTGACTTAGACACAATCAAATCAAGAAGGAAGGTGTCGTTATCCTCATATTTCAGAAATGTCATCTCCCCTTGAAGATAAGGATTGTGAAAGTATTGATTGTTCTCAACAAAGGTGACATCAGCGGACACATAAAATATCTGAGTGGGAGGATGATAGCACTTATAGGACAACTGATGAACAAAGACACTTTTGAGAGCCCTTGGATCAAGTTTGCTCCCATGTTGAACAAAGGCACCACAACCAAATATCTTAAGAACAAGGTTGTTGGTGACATTGAAGTTGGGATAGAATCTTTCAAGGAACTTGTTTAAGAAGACGGAGGTAACTGCTAGAAGATGGCCATTGTTTCCTTTGTTAAGGAGTATAAATATGAGATGACTTGTGAATGATGTTGTGTTGTTGGAAGAGTGGAGAGAACATTTGATTGAAATAATCTGTCGTATTATCATATCAAAATCATTTAATCCCCACTCCAAATTGTGTCTAGACCATATTGAAAAATTCTGGAAACAAAAGATCTGCATCGATTTGTTTTTTTTTTAAAAGAACAATTGACRTCATATGATTRCAATCCTCAATAAATGAAACAAACCAATGAGCCCCAGAAATGTTGGGTACAGGACAAGGCTCCCAAATGTCACTGTGGATAAGAGTGAATGGAATAGATGTTCTTTTATTGCTTTTTGAGGAAAAACAACACCTCTATGCTTTGCAAGTTCACACACATCACGATGAAAGTTCTCAACTGGAATTTTATTGAATAATGAAGGGAACATAATTTTTAGGACATGAAATGATGGATGGCCAAGATGGAGGTGGTGAAGCCAGATCTTATCTTTATTAGATTTAAATGATTCGGAAAGGAATGCCATAGGGAAACGATTCGCAAACTTATGTTGTTCACTTGGCTCTTCAAGACGGTAAATGCCATCTCTCTCCCTAGCATGTCCAATCATCTTCCCTATACCCTGTTCCTGGAATACACAATGAGAAGAGTAAAAGAGCACCCTGCAATTAACATCTATGGTTAATTTCTGGATAGACAAGAGGTTGATGAACAATTTTGGGATATGGAGAACATTTTCCAGTGTAACTGAAAACATATCTCCTTGACTGCAATGGTATTGACTGATCCATCAGCTGATGGTGATTTTCCTATTACTGKGACAAGGTGTGTATGATATAAATTTTGTAGAGGAAATGGTCATATGATTTGTGGCTCGAGTCATTGACCCATGTGATAGGGATAKTATCCAAAGCCTTAGAAGGATGAGAAGGAATGGATATACCTGAAAAGGCTAAATTACCAATACCTGCCAAAGGAGATGGCTTTTCCAGTGTCCTCAAAAAATTCTTCAATCTTTCAATCTCAAGTTGATCAAGACCAAGAAGTGTTTCTTGGTTAAAGTTTTCTTTGGTAGACTGCAGTCTTGCCATGAGCTGGAACAAGAAAGAGGCAAAAAAATTCTGCAATTGGAACCAGAAAAAGTGAGGAGATTCTGGAATGAGAACCCAAAAAATGACAACAAAAGTCTGGAATGAGAACCAGAAGAAAGGCAAAAAGAATTCTGGAACGAGAACTAGAAAAAATGACTGGTCTTAGGAGGAATATAATCCAGAGAAAGAGCCTAGAGCTCTGATACGATGTTGGAAAAGATGTGAATTGTATTATACCCTTAAGGTTGTTTACACGCACATATATATACAACTGCAGTAGCTAAACTAGGAAAGAAAAATTAGGAAATCAGGAAATCCCCTAATTCCATAAAATCAGGGATCACAATACAAAAGTTACAACACAGAAAACACACGTTTTCCATATCTTTCTCCAATTATAGTCTTTTTCTCATGTCTCACCAGAGAGTGCCTCTAATCGCTATTGATTGGGAATGGTAATGTCGAGAATGTAATGGAACTTTGATGTGACAGTCAATATTTTACTCGAGAGGAAATATAAGAGAGAAAATTTCGGGATGTATTTGAGACTGCTGTGAAAATATTGTTTAATCCTGGGAAAATGATTTGTTCTACTATTTACTTTGCTCATCCTCATAATTATGTAAGGGAACTGCTATGCCGAAGTTATGCTATTTGTTCTAAATATTAATAGGAAAAGTTTGCTTTCATTATGGTTTATCATGGATAGCTTACCATGAATCTTCTGTTTTCTTATCTTTTGTAAGAGATCTGGACTCAAGAAGATGATATATCTGGTTGAAGGCGACCCTAATTCCTCTGAAGCTGCTGAGAGTATCAAAACAGCGTAAGAAAATGTTTTCCCTATACCCTTGCAATTTTATTTACTATTTTTCAAATTCTATTTTCTTTGCCAAAGAAAGCTCTATTATAAAGATGTTTGAATTGGATTTAGTTTTGAAATTTTTATTTCTGTTGCTAGATTTCTACTTATTATTATTATTATATGCTTCCTCCATTTTGAGTTGGACATTCTTTTGGGTGGTGGAAGTTAATTGAACATTTTAACTTGATCTTTTACCTTCTTTTCTTTATTATCTATCCCAGAGTACAATGTCATTCATCAAAAGTGAGTGCAAAGATGTGTCCTTATTATCCTGGCAGCTATATCTATAACTTATTAGAGAACATTATTTTGTTCCACAAGTAGGGACAGCTGGTATATCTTCGTGCTAGAAAGTACATTATTTTGTTCCACAAGTAGGGACAGCTGGTATATCTTCGTGCTAGAAAGTAATCTCAAGATGGCTGGTTTCAACAACTGTGCACTTTATGCTAGTTCATGCTATATTTTTCTCAATTTTGCTCAGATGACATTTTTGCAAGGGAAAAGATTGGCGCCAAAACATTGCAATTTGTAGTAGGACAGAATGAAATTTTTCTAATGAAGAGAAAGAAAGGAAGGGATCTTGAGAATTCAACTAGAAGATGTTAAATAAACATAATGGGACAATATTTGCACAGTTAATTTGCTATGGTAAAATTAGGTTATGTGCCATGTTTTCTCTTTGTAGGACATATATTGCAATATTTAAGGAAGTATGCAGAAACTAGATTGCAAGTGATGTTTGGGTTGCTGAATATTGTGCATGAAATTCTAATCCTATTTTTAGGTATCATGCTATCTTTTCTATTGTTTGCTACGAATTTGCAAATGACTGTCTGATTTGCTGCTTAGAAGACCTTTTGTTCAGGTAGATTCTCTTTGCAATTTGTTTCTCATGGTTTATGGTTCTCCTATCTTCTTGATTCTTGTCTCTTCTTTTTCATTTTACATGATTGACATTACATGTGGGATTTAACTTTTTCTAGAATTAGCATCTGAATTGGATGAATTTTCTTGGTTACAAGAGTTGATGTTGTTTTTCTCTTTATTTGGGATCTCTTTCAGATTATTGTTGACAGATAATTGTAACTTTTTGCCTTCCAAGCCATTTTTCCCTCTCCTAAAGTCCTTTTGCTGTAGAAAAGCAACTGGTATGCTAAATTTCAACTTTTAAAGTTTGTCATATGGACGTTAAATCTTAATAAAATAAATGTGAATGGTCTATTACAGTTCATAAGGCCCTGTAAAACTCCAAGTGTATGTGTGTAGATTCAAGTTGAAGCTAATGATATCCTTTCGGCCACTTTTTATATCATTTAGTATTTTTCTTTGTCGGATTGGGGTGGGTGCTGGTGGTTACTTTAGCAGTTGTCTAAGTTCTGAGGGGACTAATTAATGAAAAACTGTTGATTTTCTTTTCAAGTACTGTTCTTTCTAGTGGTGGATGTCTAATTGAACATTTTAACTTGATTTCCTTATTTTGTGATCTGTTCCAGATTACAATGTTATTAATCATATTTAGAAGTGAGTGCATAGATGTGTCATTGCTATCTTGTCAGCTAGATTCACATCTTTTTACTCCATATATGAACTGATCAACAAATGGTTTGAATTAATGTCTCAATGTTTGATTTTGGAAAAGTACCTTCTCTTTCCCATTTTATAGTATTCTTATGAGAGGATGCTAATATGATCTGACTAGATAGGTTGTTATTATATATGACCACCCACTTCCCTTCTCCGGTTGACTGTTTTGGAGGTTAGCCGGTGGTCAATTTCCCTTCATAACTAAAACACAGTGGATGTTGGTTGCTAATTATAAGCCCTATCTTTGTGCATGAGAAGGCAATAGATGTTGGCTTTTGAAATAAAGCTCTGTTATTTGTCCAAGGGAAAAAGAAGAGTAGTGTGTTGTTTTGCACTTCTGAATTTTTTCCAGTTTATATGCTTTTCTCCTTTTTAGCTTCAGCCTCAAAACAAAATTGAATTGGACCTTACTTTATGTCATTGGAGTGTTGTAGTTGTTTCACGACTGAAATCTTGGAAGGATTTGATGTGCAAAGAACTAGTGGCTTGGCAGATACATTGAAGAAGTATGGTTATCTTACTCAAGCCATATACCAGTACTACAATTCCTTGGATTATGAGAAGAAAAGCCCTAGGGTCTGTCCTCTTTATGGTGAATTCATTGGAAGATGTGAAGATTTAGATAAGCTGACTGTCAGTGATGTTTTTGCTGTCCAACTTATGCAGGTACTAGTTATTTTTGTGAAATTTTATTCTGTGCCAAAACTAGGATATTAGCAAAGCCTTTATTTAATCCGTCCTAATTGAAATTTTTGCTCTCTTTGTGCTTCTGTCCTGTCTCTTATATTCTAGTACTAGATATAGGGGAAGAGTTGTGTGTTTGCGTGTAAAGAGCTTTGCCCATGTGATCAACTTTTACGTAATTGTAATGTAACATAAACATAGGATGAATATTACAAATTCAGGCAAATAAATGGAAAGGAATTAAATTAGTGTGCAAATGAACTGGCAATAGTTATAATTGAACTTTTACATATAACCATTATAACTCAAGGAGAGAGCCTATTAGGAAAATTATCAAGTAAGAATCACAAGAGGGAAATACTAAATGAGATAGGCATATAGGTATGCAACTTGAAGTTTCTAGTAGGACTCCCGCCAGACATTTAGGCTGCTTTACTCGCTACCGAAGTTAATGATGCTAGGATAAACATTGCATGATATCACTATCTAGGTCATTATGATTTTAACACCTTGTATAGTTTCACACACTGATCGTTATTCGTACCCATTTTGTGAGTTCAGGTTCCACAAGTGACTGAGGAGATTGCTATTGCTGTTTTGGATATGTACCCAACTGTACTATCTCTTGCTCATGCTTACTCTCTCCTGGTCAGTTTTTCTCTCCTTAACAAAGTTTAGGCTGAAGAAGATAGAATATAGAAGAAAAGTATTTGCCAATCTTCATACATAAAATTGGTTCTAGTTATTTTTAGCATAGTGAACTTCGTATGATCTCRTAGTTGATCCTGGCATGCAAATATTGGCCTGACTCAAGAAAACGAGAAAATAAACGAAAGGAGAAATAACCAGGGAAATTAGTCATCTATAGGATGATAGAAGAATTTACCAACATTTCCATGCTACTGTCAAAATGTACAAAATTATAGAATACTAGATCTTGTAAATGGAGAAATATGTATAGGTGCATTTTGTATAACTTCAGCGTAATTAACTTATTATCAAAGTGATCCTAGTGCATAATCAATGTTTGGCCTTGTTTTATCACGAATGGAATGTATTAACCAGTAAAAAAAAAGTTTAAAGGAAAGAGGAAGCAAATCATGATTATGAGATCACCAAGAAGATATTCAAGAAGCTAGCCTACGGCAGCTAGCTTTTGTGCAACATATTTTTGAAATTTGCTTTAAATTTTTATCAACTGTTTTTCGCATGGACTTTTGCATTGGATTGTTGTTAGCAGCCTTGACACCTATCTCTGCATGATAATTGAGTAATCCAAGAGAGTTTTTCTTTTATTTTTTTATTTTTTTAATTATTTCTTTGGTAGAGCATGTGGAGGACGTTTTGCAACTCTTCTCCTTGACTGTTTGTAAGCCTTCTTTTGTGTCCAATGCTCTAATTCATGGTGGCAGAGGTAAAAAGTGAATGTTCTCAATTCCTTTTTCGGCATGGAATCCTTATATTTACCCAACAAGAAGGTTTAAAAATCTGTAAGACCTTAAACTTAAAAAACATCTTAAATGGGAACCCTAGGAGAACCTTGTTCTATTTATGAGTTTTTCTTGACAAAGAAAGCAGCTCAACTCCATGGTGATCTAGATTTTTTTTATTAGACCTTTGGATTCTAAATCTTAAATTTTCTTTTCTGCAGTGTTGTTCTAGTTCTGCATTGAGTTGAATTCGATGAGCTTTGGTAGGGATTTGTCTCTCGATAAAACCATTTTGATAAGGAAAATCAGCTGTTTGCTTCTTGGTCCAAAAGGCTAAAAGGCTTGGAAATTCAGAACATACACACATGTAGGAATTCTTCATTTAGAAATCTTGTACTGGTGAACTAAAGTTTCATATCTAGAAATTTGATGCAATTAGATTTTGTTCTTGTTATGTTGTGCATTGTCTTTCAATAGAGAAGGCCATTGCAGGAGAAAGTGTTAAGAGGTTGTGAATGTTTATAGATATCCATTTGTAAAATGACGGTTCTGTTTCTCTTTGCTAACTTTTGGGTGTTTTGGTGAAACTTGAAGTTCAGAAGGTTGTATGGGATCAATGTATTACTTTTAATTGATCTTGTTCTAAAGGCCTGTTGTAAAGCTAGAAATGGAAAGATAAAAGAATAAAATGTTAACAATCTTCTTGTCTAATATGAGGTGCAGGAAGTAAAACAATACTTAATTGTTCAGCCAGTGGTTGTAGAAATATTTTCAACTGCTTTGGGAATTGATTTTAAGTTGACTCTTTTTGAGTCAATGAATTTGTTCATTTTCCATCTGAGACTACCGGAACCTGCTTGCCTTCCCCAAATCTAAACTGATCTTTATTTMTCCTGTAAAGAAAACTTTCATACATTCAGTAATGAAATTTATGATTCATCATCTCATCTGCTTTTCTTTTGGGAGCCTTGTTATCTAGAGTGCACTTTTTAGTTTGAATTAGTGTTTCTATACGTAGGGAAACTCCATTTTGGTGAGGCACTATGAACTCTCATGAAATAGACGTTTCGATTCCTTTGGGCTGGGAAAGTTGTGACGTTAACTTCATTGATGCATTTGGTTTTGAACAGGATGGTGACATTTGTGAGCAAGAGGATATGCTCAAGAAGCAGAGTAACAATTTGATAAGTGGAACTGCTAGCAGAAACATCTTCCAGCTAATTTGGGGCAGTTGAATTTGGTAAAAAGTCCAACTTTTCCAGGTTAAAAGAGGGTTTTTACATGTTAAATTCATTGGAGGGGAAAAGAATAATAGTTGCAACTGCACCATCTCACATTTGGGATGTATGTAATTCGTGTTGCTGCAAAATATATGAAGTAACGGGGAATATTTTGGCATAGTAATTCGTAAATATGTGATTCCAATAAAATATCTTTCTTCATCACATTGAATGTGTACGTTTATGAAGAAACAATTTGTGTACATTAGTAAGCGACTTTTGTGCAAAATATATAATTCATAAGTGATCGCATGGCTTTACTTTAACGTAAATTGAAACAACTAATACATACTTGTGATACTCAGAAATTTGACTACTCGATGGGTAATTAGCCAAGAGAGGCTCTCCGACTATAATGCCATTTGTGTTCCGTCTCTSGAAATGCTTCTTGTTGGTCTGAGAGACGTCC
The DNA here is from genome assembly GCA_001752375.1 of Rhazya stricta. Lineage (NCBI taxonomy): Eukaryota > Viridiplantae > Streptophyta > Magnoliopsida > Gentianales > Apocynaceae > Rhazya > Rhazya stricta. The sequence continues at coordinate 2,306,582 of MEJB01000035.1, forward strand.
ACCAAGCAAATAAACGTCTACCAAGCAAAGCTTCATTCTTTTCTCCCCTTCTTGGGGTGGGGGGAGTCTAGGCTTTGTGGTTTGGATTAGAAGGTAGGGTTGAGATTAAGCAGATTTTTAAACCCTATGACCTGTTTTTTTCACAAGAGAATTTTCTATTGTCAAATAAAACTCAACAATTGACATATTTAGGTATTAATGTACCCTTTTTATAGGGTTTTAGATCGAAATAATCGAGTTTTACAGATTCTATATGCAAATGTATCCTGCTCCTTGTTTTTTGGTATCAGTGCTTTAATTTAGATAGGACGTCCCTTCAATCGACGTTTTAAATTTCATCCAGAATTTCTATAAGTTGGCTAGAGCTCTGGTAAAATCGATGACTCAATTTTATGTAAAGCTTCGCTTCATATGACACCTTGATTGTCTTCAAAAATCATAATTGAAAGCTCGATATTAATTTTTGATTTATTTTTTGGCAGTTTGTCTCGACTCCATATGATGATGTGACACTGAGGATTTCTGTGGAGCATATACTTAGGTATGAGATTTGGCAYGTCAATATTCCACTCATGTGCTGGGAGATTGTCAAGCATTATCGACCATCTAGAGTATTCCGACAGTTTCACATGGAACAGGGCATTCTATTTAGTGGATCATGTTATACTATAGAACTGCACATGATGAGGTTGAGAGGTAATTCGCCGATTTTTTGGAGCAGTAAACATGTTGTGTACATCCGAGAGTGGGAAGCCTATTGAGATCGCATTGTCAGCGCTCAGGTCACACCCGGTGTTATGCACATGTGTTCAGACTATCAGGAATCCCCATCACAGGGATAGAGCACTTGATAGGTTTCAAAAGATAGAGGCAGTTGCACAATTTGCTGTGCGTTACTGATTATACTTATATTTTCGATATATTTTTAAATTATGTCATTCCCTAATTTTCTAATTTTTGTATTATTTACAAAGTTTGGGTTTAACTTGCATTCAAGATCTTGTAGATTCTGGGATTCCATGCATCGAGCAGCATTCGAAGTCCATATCATATTATGTCTGTGAGGTTTCCAGTTGGATATCACAGGGCATTGCTGACAGACTGTCATGTAGATTGAGTTGTGGAGATGTATCTGCCACTGCCGTGATATAACATGTAGTTATCTAACTTGTGATMGAGTTCAAGTTCGAAATAGATGGGGTGTTGCCCGATGTGGCGACCTAGACGAAGGGGAGAGTACCCATCTGATCAGAGGCTGGATGAGCAGACGGATAAGAGGACGGACACGTTGATGGTGGATGTGCAGGCACCACTGTGTTATGCAGACACACACACTTGTAGACGGTGAATAGAACAGCTAATGATCATGCACCAATGTTGATGTTACAAATATTGTAACATAATTACAAAATTTTAATATATTCAACCAATGTTGCAGGTCCTTCGATGAACTAAGGAAATATAGATGAGTATACATCATTCCTGATGGGGAAGGATACATATTTGAATGGTGGACAAGGTTTCACACTTCCAACAGCATTCACAAGTATTTTGGCACAAGTCCTTAATTTTGTAGCGATCGGGGATAAATTCCAGTCATCTACAAGCAGCAWTACATTGCAATACATTTAGGTGTCACCACGGGGAGCATGTCTCAAATCACCAGTTCGTCCCCCCTCAAAACCAAGAGTTTTCTTGTGATCCAACTAACATCATGCTACTGAGGTGATAGATTTGGTTGCAAGTCAACTGATCGGTGTAATGCTTGAAAATGCTACGGATGGATGAGATGGCATATCACACCACGATGGATAATTCTGATTACTTAGAGGATGTCCTCGAGTCGGACGAGGAGCCGACTACACACCTTTTACTATCTGATACTCCCAAAATCCAACATCTAACATACTCGAGCTATCCCACGCATGGAGTGCTTTTGAAACATATGGCTCATTTCAGGATATGGGATCAGGTGACTAATTGAAAGTTGATCTGGTTGAGTTCAAGATTAATCATTCATTTGAAACGAACATTAACCTACAGATTCACATAAAGTTTGATAACAAAACGCAGGCTGCCCATGCTGCCCGTTAGTGGCCCATTGAACGAGGTAGAGAGTATGTCGCTGGAAAAAACACCACATCCTTGTGGACGGCTAAATGTAAAAATTCAACAGATGAATATCCATATTCTTRGGTATATTCATATAATTCCAAGGAGCACTCATCATTAGGGGGAGGTGACAGTTTTTAGTAGAGAACATACTTATTTTATGCAGACGGTGAACAACAATCATCCAAACATGGAAGCCACATACATTGGTAGACATATTACCCACCTTGTTCATGATAATCCAGAGGTACATGTTGGTGTTGTTATTGCCGGAGTCCAAAAGTTATTGGGATATGGTTGCTCTTGGAAGAAAGGGTAGAATGCCGAAAGTTGGCCATAAAAGTAGTATATAGGAATTTGAAGTACAACATTGCAAATTCTTTCAACATATATRCATGCTTTGCAAGATTTTAATCTTGGAACAATTGTTAGATGGAAACACCACCCATTGAGTAGTGATGATGTGAAAATATTTGAATGGTTATGCTGGGACTTTTGACTGTCTATAGAATGGGTTCGAGTGTTATTGACCAGTCATTTCGGTGGATGACACATTTTTTGGTGGGGCATATCATGGGGTTCTTTGATTGCTAGCACATAAGATGCAAACAATTATATGTTTCCCCTAGCTTTTGCATTGTAAACGAAGAGTCATCACTAGATAGGGATGGTTTCTGCTATTACTGAGACATCATGTGGTTGGACAAAGAGAAGTTTGTTTAATTTCTGATCTTCAAAAGGATATACTTCATGCAATCCGTCAAATGAGAGAGTGGAGCCACACTGATAGATAAAATCGCATACGCAATAAAGCTTCACTCATACAAAGTATATACGGTCCATAAGTAATATAGAGTGAATAAGAGTATTGTCTGACAATGATTTTTGGTTCAAAAGTGATAGTTTAAATTCCTAATAAATTCAATAGTTTGTTGGTTGTCACGAAAATGTAGTAAAATAAACTAAAGTTATCTAATCACAATGATTCAAAAATAATCACAGCAATCGCATAAACAATATGATCGAGAGCTTAAAAGWGAATTAGAGTTAATAATCCCCTATRTACTAATGTCCAAGAAGTCAAAACACCAATGCTGCAGATTGACTGCAACAATGACTTCTGAGCAAATGCTATAGGAAAGGCTTAGCCACACATCAAATGCTGCAGACTGGTTGCAGCAATAACTTCTGAGCAAATGCTAYAGCAAAGGCTTAGCCACAACCTCAATGTTGTAGACTGACTGCAGCAATAACTTCTGAGCAAATGCTACAACAAAGGCTTAGCCACAACAATGTTGTGACTGCTTATAGCAATGACTGCTGAGCAAATGCTACAACAAAGGTTTAGCTGCAGTAAAAACACAAATCGAGACAAGAATGACCTCATCCTTTCAGTTTGTTGGTCCTYATTCCTATTTCACTAGGTTGTTCTACTTGTCGGAGTTACTTAGCTTAAGGAACGTGAATAAAGTTCAAGTCTCATATGATCTTATGGGTGGAATAAGAATGTCTCATATATTTTATGGTATCGCTAAGATATTAAATCTTATCTCGAGATAGCCGAACCCACATCTACTCAAGTTTTCCATCTCTTTCACTATCTTTCGTAGTAAAGAGACTCACACAAATACTATTCATGGCTAATAAAATAATGTAAACAACACATAATCTTGAGTAAAGCATTTTGCTCAAATCATTCAAATATACATTAAATGCATAGGTTCATTAAAACTCTAACTTCTAAGAAGTTAGTTCATGTTCTTGGATGAAATGAAATACAAGATGTGAAAGATTAACCTATTGACATGCATCTTGAAATAATCACTAAGAGAAGGAGAAATAAAGTCTAAAGAGGTTGATGAAGTCCAATGGTGAAGGCTTCCTTGAAGTCTACTTCTTCTTCTTCTTCTTCTTCTTCCAAGCTTCCTCTTTTTGCTCCCTTTCTCTCTCCTCTCTTTTCTTTTCTTTTTTTTTCTCTCYTGCATTTTTGCTCCAGATGCCCAAATTTTAGAATATCCAATGCCTCCTTGGTCATTTCTAGCATCCCCCTTTTTGTCCCATGAAACTTCCCTTAGAAGCTTGGCAAAAAAATGTCATAAACACCTTTTTGTTTTTTGACTTTTTGCTTTTTGCTTTTTTGCTTTTTGGACTCCATATTTGACTTTTTCATTTTTTCAATGATAACTTTTCTTTTCATTCTTGGCTTTCGTTTTTTGAATAAAATATTCATTTTTGCTCGTAGTATTCAGTGCTGCAGTATCTTGTCACATCATTAAATAAATCTTCACTTGTTCCTCAAGTGACCTTTTGTTTTGCATATTGAATCCTTTTCCCTACAAAATAGAATCTTTTATCTTAGCAAATGCACATGAATTTTATAATTTCATACTATTTTACAATTAAAGTCACTCGATCAATTCTAAGCAATATTCAATGCAAAATAGTATGAAGTTGCATTTCATCATAATAAAAAGGGTGAAAGCATGTACAGAATCTCTAGTAAAATCAATAGTTTTCCTCTCGCATCAACCACTACTAGCAGTACATAGATATTGTTTACACCACATTAAGGAAAATTTCAACGTAAAATCTAAAAATARAGATTTGTTTAATCTTATGTGCAGGGATGAAGCCTAATTAAGCGAAGTKTAGTGTAATCATGGATGAGATTAAGTGTCGGAGTCAAGCCACATTTGATTGGTTGAATGCAATTTATCGTGAAATGTGGACACTTCCATATGATAACGGGTATAGACATGGATGCTTGACAACTAGCTTGTTAGAATCATTGAACAGTGTTTTAAGGAAATCACGTTTATTGCCGCTCAAAGCATTGGTGGAAATGACAGTGGTCAAACTTATGAAGTATTTTTCAGATTATCATGAACAAATGACTCATAATAGACGTCCTTTCACCCTAGGATATGGAAGAAATTTTCTGACAATGAAAATAAATCTCGTAAACATACAGTGGTGCAATATAATTATAAACTTGGCTTGTTCAGTGTGAAGTCTATACATAGAGGAGATGGAAAGGGTAACAAGATCTACACTATGCAGATGAGTGAAAAATCAAGCAGTTGCTATAAGTGGTCTGTATTTGGGAGTCCTTGTTCTTATACGTTTGTTGTGTGTTGTCATCCGGGTTGGTAAACGGGTAAGCTTGTTAATGAAATATACTCGAAGGAATGCTATCGGAAAATATATATTGAAAATTTCTACGCGGTGCCACATGATTYGTTTTGGAGATCGACACCTATCAACCTTACTCACTAGAAGCCGAATATGAAGGGAAATTCGAGGGATTGTGTTCAAAGTGCTAGGTTTAGAAGTGATACAGACTATCGATACCCTGATAGACAGAATCACATACGCAATAAAGYTTCACTCATGTAAGTATATAGAGTCTACAAGTAATATAGAGTGAATAAGTGTAACAAACCCAGCTTAGAAAATGTCATAACTTGGGAACGTTACCAACTTTACCCTTACATAGATTGCGAAAATTGGTAAAATAAAAATTTTAGATATTGTAATACAAAGGGTATGCAAAAATTTTGACAGAGTTTCTTCTGTAATATCAATATTTTTTTCCATGTATAAAATAAGAAAATTTCACATCAAAATTTTCAATACTCCAGGTATCAATAATTTCAAATCCCAACAATATTATTTACCAACAAATACTCATATTGAAATAACTTCCATCCTAAAACATCATTTGCCAACTAAATACACATATATTTGAAATTCAGTGGAAAATTTGAATGAATAAATAAATCAATAAAATAAACAAACAAATACATAAAAGTTGCTCTGTTCAACTATTTCAATTATTCAACGAAATTTATTCAAACAAAACACCGGGTATCAAGCATGCATGCAAGTGATCTCAACGGTGATCTAATTATAATCATCATCTGAAATGTAAAATGAGGAAAATTTAATGAGTTATAAAGATCAGTAAGCAAATTTCATGCATGAATGCATGTATCATGCAGTATATGTCATGAATTTTCAAGAATTCACTTCTTCGATAAAACTTCCCAAACATTGCCATTTCATCAAAACTTTTCCAAAAACTTCCATTTCAAATCGTGAGATCACTTCATGTATCGCCTGGCAATTTTTATTTGAAACTCGGTCACATTCTATAAGTAGAACTACAAGGCTGTTAACACAACTTAATCTTTTCTTGAACATCACCTCATAAGAGTGTATAATATATGAATTCCCACCCTACAGAGGGTTAGGTCGGGTGCACCCATCCTGCACGTCCCATTTCCCCTTGCACCTTTCATGGTTTAGGCTTTACACCCCTTTTAAATCTTTAACGTTTGGAAATCATTCAACATAAAAATCACATTTTTTCAAACTTCATTCCTCAAACATTTGCTTTTCCAAAATTTTTTAAACATTTACTTTCTTAGATGCATGTATATGKCTATGCCARTGAATTGTGCAAATTACTGCAACTACATGCTCATAATCATGGACCACATGCACTTTGAAACTAAACCTCCCAATATGTCATCAAGTAATAAAATTCACATACTTGAAATAAAACCATAAATCATATCACATAAAACATTTACTTGCTTGAAGTTCTTAATAAAATTAATTTTTTCTTTAAGTCGCAAGCCGAGTGCCTTGGCCCTCCACAACATCAATGTCATTCACTCACATACATTTAGTTAACATCTTAAATTTTCCTAAGGTATTACAAAAAGAATATACATCTTAAATTTGTTCAACCATATACATTCAGTTAACATGACTATTCACAATTAATACATTTATTATTTATCATACGAGTGTCATTCACTCACATTAACTTCAAACTTCAAATTTTACGTCGAAATAATAACATTACCAAAAGTATAAATTACTTTATCCTTCCTTAAATCATCATTAATAATAACAATCAAAATATATTATTAAAAACATATTCCTCATACTATTTTAGTGTAATACCCGAGATTTAGTTTTTATTTTTCTTTTCRAACTTTATATATATATAAATAGACAATTTATGTTCTAATCCACTAATTAGATTGTATTTATGATTGTTAGTAAATTGATTAATTTACGGCAAAAGAACTTGTAGGCCGTAACGTTCGATGTGCCAATCAGAAATAAATAATTATTTCCCTGATTTATTATTTGTTATGCGTTAATATGTGAGTATGGTTATTTAAAGGTGAAATTTTATTACTTTACTTTAATTAGAAGTCYTAGTTAATTAATTCAGACTTGACCCGTTAGAGTCCGTCCTCTTCTTATTCAAATCTAAAACCRAATTTGGAGTTCGATTTTGGGCCAGAAGAAAACTAATAAATTTTAATTTAGTTGGACTTAGCGGTTAAGTAAATAAAAATGGCCCACGAAGAAATTAGTTAGGGTTAAGTTAGATTTAAAAAAAAAACTATTTAAAGATGAAGATTACTATTCATCTTTTTCCCAAAGAAAACCCTAAACCTAAACCTCCTAACTATAGCTGTCACCAACCGGCGCCTCTCCCTTTGCCCTCATCGATACCAGCCTTCCCACCCTCTTTCTCTCTCTCTCTCTCTCTTTCCTCTTCTCTATCGATACTGAACGCCATTCCATCTCCTCCATTCTCGTCAAGCGATCAGGCGACCAGGCGACCAGGCGCCCCGACTCCTGGTGACCAGGTGCTGAGCTACTAGGCACCCGAACGCCTGGCGACATGATGCCCAGATGCCAGGCGACTTGGCCCCCCGACGCTCAGGCGACCAGGCGCCCCGTCACCTAGTGACCAGGCGCCCCGTCGCCCGGTGACCAAGCGCCCAAACGTCTAGTGACTTGGTGCCCAGGCGACCAGGCACCGTGCGCCGTCCCTCAAGCCAGTAGCGTGCAAGCAGCATGTGCGTGACCAGGATTGCCGTTCGTATGCCTAGAGCTTATTTCTTTCCCAAGTATGATTGACACCATTACACCTTAGACTCGATACAACATCTAAGGTTCGGGATTCGAGATGAATCCTTAGTTTCTTTATTTAAATTAGCTGAATGGCCTAGGTTTTGTATTATGTAATAATGATTAAGGAAAAATATGGAATATGTTTAATTGAAATTTAAGTTAGTACTATTAAGTAAAAGGAGGATATAATTCTAGAAATATATTGAAATATAATTTAGGGTGAAATTTAGGGTTGTATGATAAAATAATGTATATATTGATTATGATTGTTATTGTTATTTTAAGAACAAATTAGGAGTCATGAAATTAAATTGTACTATTGGTAGTTCAATTTTTTATTGACATGGAAATTCATCTTAAGAAATTATTAGTTAAGGTCACCATAGGGAAAACAATGAAGGTATTAACGGTAAACACCTGTGTTAAACGAATGTGTTTGCTTAAACAAGTTTTGATGAATATTCTTTGTATAATAATATTAGGATACTGTGGCACATTARCGTTGTGGGCAACCAAGGCACCCCGCTAGCGAAAGTAAACAAATTTACTAARGACTACATGTAAGTAAATTCTCACATTCTCATTAACGTTTATGTGTTGTTGTTATAATTAAATTGCTCTTAGGTGAATTGAATGTATATTGATGAGTTCTATGTAAGTAAATTCTCAAATCCCATTAACGCATATGATTGGATGTATCTGAATTCCTTTAAGTAGATTAATGTGTTGTATATGAGATTTTATGCAAGTAGACCCCCATACCCACCTGTCTCTTTTGTTGTGTGTTATGTAGTCATGGTATGAGATTGTGTTATGAAATGTGTTGATTGTGTGAAATATTTTTACGTATTTCATATCTGGTACCATTATTATGTTGAATGGCATGTTACTTACAATTGTGTGCATTTCATATTATGGGCATGTAGTTATAGTATTCTACATCATCCCTGGCATGAGCCATTCATACATTTAAAAGTGAATGGTTAGGAAGTGAAATTTTGAAAGGGAATGTATTTTGTAAATTGTAACGTGTTTCGAAAAATGTCAAAGTTTTTGGAAAGGAGTGTAAACTTAGCCATGAAAGATATGAGTGGAAAATGGAGCGTGGGGGACCTGCGCTCYCGAACCGACCCTCTGGGAGGGAGGTAATGATTCACCTTTGGGAGGTGAAGAGATGAAAGGAAAAGTAAAGGAATGTTAACCGCTTTGCAGTTCTACCAACAGAAATGTAATCGGGTTCCAAAGAATAAATAGCCCACTGCAGTTTAATGGCTAGGCGTTACACTCAGTGAGCTCACGAATATAATGAAATGAAATGTTTTACAAGTTATACATTTCGAAAGGAAAGATTTTGTAAAAAAGTTACGAAATGAAAATATTTAGAAAGTTTTTATTGAAAAAGTGAGTTTTTATAATTCATGGCATATAGGGCATATTAACGCATTCATGCATAAGATTTACTTACTGGGCTTTATATCTCATTTCATTGCTCTCGTTTTGCATTTCAGATGATGTGTAGCCAGATGGTGCGAGGAGGTCGTGTAACACCCCCAGATTAGGAACCTTATCCTAACCCAAGAATGTTACGTCATTCCATTCGCAAATAATCAASTATCATTTAAAACTCAATATTTATTCAAAAATGAAAACAGYGGAAGCCTTTTTAAACCATTAAAACTCAACATTTATTTAAAAATGAAGACAGCGGAAGTATCAACAATTTAAACCATTCAACAATGAAGACAGGGAAGCTTCAAGAATTTAAACCATTCAAAAATAATATATCTTATTACATAAATCAATTCGAAAATCAGTTCCCGGGTATCATAGCTCGCCCACAACCGACCTTCTCGCCCCATCTGGTTACATATTATCTGAAATGACGCATAAGAAAWGGAATGAGCTAAAAAGCCCAGTAAGTAACCTCATCCATGAATGTATGAACATGTCCTACATGTCATGAAATTTTAAGATTTCGCTTTTTAAATGAAAACCTTTTCAAACATTCCCTTTTCAAAATTCCTTTACAAAACATTCCCTTCAAAATTCACTTGCAATAAAACATTTCCATTTCCTTTCATTCGTTCGCTCACTAGAGTGTAACGCCTAACCACTAAGCTCTGCAATGGGCTATAGTTATTTGGAACCCGATTCCATTCCTACCGGTAGAACCGCAAAGCGGTTAACATTCAGAAAAAAAAAAAGTTTTCTTTCCATTCTTTCACCTCCAAGGAGGTGAACATTCCATTCTTACCTACCCTCCAAAAGGGTAGGGTCGGGTGGGCCGGTCCCCCACACCCCATTTCCCACTCACATCTTTTRTGGCTAGGTTTACACTCTTTTCTGAAAACTTTAACACTTTCAAAACTTTAACATTTTTCTTTAAAATTTCATTTTCTAAACCATTCACCTTCTAAGTGTGTGAATGGCTTGTGCCAAATGTGATGTAGAATTCTAACTACATGCCCATGATATGAAATGCATACAACCTTCTATAATATAACATTCAACAAATAGAACAAGATATGAAATATAACAGCATATCAATTGACATAAAAGTGCTACAAGATATACACATATTTAACATTCCACACAATTTTACATACATCATCATACAATCCCATACATAACATATTTGAGCAACCAAAATAGTTCAATTACATTCATTCATAATGTTAATGAGATGGGAGGATTACTTACCTGGAGTCCTTTACATTAACGGTTTCTTACTTATGCTGTGAAGTGAACTCCTTCAACCGATCTTATCGTAAGCCCTCGAAATGACCTAGTTGATTATAGAAGGAGGTCTATTTAGTTCGATTGTCTCAACTTAGGTATTATATGTTTAATTCAAAAATGTCCTTTATTAACTTATAAATTCATATTTACTTCTCATATTATTGAATATTACGTTTTAAGGTTACAATTCAACACCTTAGCTCGGGTATAAACCTAATATATACTTTCCTTTCAATTCACTTCAGGCATAATTATGTATAAATTATACAATCTCAATATTAAGTGTTAGCATTTTCACCTTAAAATTCACGATATCCAAATGTTGGGGAAGCAGTATTAGATTCCCGGGAATGCGCTCACGCAGCGCGCACAATAGCGTCTGGGCGTCGGTCACTGGGCGCCTGGGTGCATGCTGGGCGCTTAGGCGCTTGCTGGGCATGCGCCTGGTGTTGGGCGCTGGGCGCTTGCTGTTTGCTGGGCGCCGGCGAACAGCCAACTAGAGTCCGGAGCTGCCATCAGTCCAAGCACCCTCTCAGGGTGGACAAGCGGCAAGCTGCCAAGGATGGCGATGCACAGCAAGGTCAGAGAGCCAAAACGAATGGCCAAAGGATCATGTGCGCTTGCGGAGGAGATGTGTGCAGCAGCTACCTGATTGCATGTCCTCTTCGAGTAGAGGAGAAGGAGAAGACGAAGGTCGAGCTGCGCGACAGCAAGGAAGAGGGCGGAGTAACGGCCAGCAGCAAGGGATCTGGCTTCGGATCTAGAGGCGGATCRCTTCGCATTTGGTCAGTGCTGGCGCGAGCCTCAAATCGTCAATCCGAGTAGAGGGAAGTCGGAGAAGAGGCTCGGGGAGGAACGGGCGATCTACCGTGTGCGCCTCACAGCGACTCGAGCCAACAACACATGCTGCAAGTGACGTTCGAGCAGCGGCGTGGACTGGTGCGGCGGCACATCGCAAACCGTGGCAAGCAGTGGCCGCTTCAAGCGTTGGCAGTGGAGGAAGGGAAGAGAGAAGGAGAAGCAAGGGAAAAACCACGACAAGCAGCATTAGGTCAGGCATAGGGGAAACGG
>MEJB01000035.1:2319203-2375031 GCA_001752375.1 Rhazya stricta
GGTGATCAGCTCCGATCTCGAAAACTGAGTGGTTGACGTGTTCGCGCGTGGTGCTAAGCGGAGACACCGGTTTTCGGCGTACTTGGACAAACCGAAGCTTTAAGCTGAAAGGACGATGAACGAAGTCAAACGTTCTGAGCGAACTTGATGAGGCGGTAGTTATCAAAAGAAACGAACTAGTCTTTGACAAACGAACGCGGATCCCGACTAGCTTTTAATACAAGAAAGAAGAACGAGCGCAACTAGTTGACGATTTCGATTTGACTCGGTAAGTGACCGAAACTAGGCAGGTCTAGACATTTAATTACAAAAAGTGACCGACTCGGGCTTTCAAACTAGTCTTTGTCTAAAACGGCTTTTGTAAAACTGCTCGACGATCGCGATACGTGACGATTAACGCTGTCGCGTTAGCGCGTCAACACTCGGTTCGATCGACATCAGTAAAGGCAGACGTAACCTGTCTTCCGCGTTGACAAAGGCTCGCACAAACTTTGCTACAGCGCGATTCGATACGGTCTTTAAAACGCCCTAAGTTCATTGTGGAACAAAAGAAAGTAATATGAATTAGGCTCTGCTAAAACTTAAAATTTACAGTATACAAACCACATGTAAAGGTGTTGACGCGAGCAAGTGACGATCGGCGAAGGGTCCGCCCTTGTGCGGGACGAGCGACGTACAATAGCGACAATAGCGACATTTTGTCGGTGGCAACGAGGACACTGATCGGCATTGGAAACAGAGAAGAAGAGGTGTCGGTGGTAGTGAGTGTGTGAAGATGATTTGAAGGGGATGGGTGGCGTCGGTTCCTAGGTCTCCAAGTCTGAAAATTTCTTTCTTTCTTTCTTTTTTATTTTCAAACTAAACTTAATTTCAATCAAAATTTCCTTTTTGGATCATTTTATCACTTAATCAACTAAACTAAACTAAATCAAAATCTATTAGTTCTCCTTCAGACTGAACCCAAAAATTAAATTGGCTTTAGGTTTCCAAAAAGAAAGGAATGAGATTTAATGGGTCAAGCTTAAATTAACTAATTAAAAACTCTAATTCAATTAGCATAATAAATTTYATACTTAAATGAACGTACTCACATATTAATGCACAAATAAATAATAACAACAKAAATGAATTATTTAATTATAATTGGCACATCGAATATTATGGCCTCCAAGTCCTTCTGCTACAAAATACCTAAAAACACTAAAAATCATAATATTAAATAAATCAGTGAATTGGAATACAATTTTATGATCATATAAAATTCGTGAAAATGAAAAATAAATTCATGGGTATTACAATAAGAGTACCATTCCACAAGGATTGTTGGTCAAAAGTGATTCAAATTCCTATAAAATAATTGGTTCTTGGTTGTCACGAAAATAAAGTAAAATTATCTAATCACAAGGATTCCGAAACCAATCGCAGTATCACATATACAAGATGATTAAGATCTTAAAAGTGAGTTAGAGTTACGAATCCCTTACGSATTAATGTCCAAGAAGTCAAAACATCAATGCTGCAGATGAGCTGCAGCAATGACTTTTGAACAAAATGCTACAGTAAAGGTTTAGTTACAGTAGAATCACAAATTGAGACAGAAAACGACCTCATCCTTTTAGTGTATTGGTCCTTGCTCATATTTCACTAAGTTTTTCTAACTATTGGAGTTACTTAGCTTAAAGAACAAAAATAAAGTTTAGGTCTCATATGATTTTATGGATGAAATATAAATGTATCCAATATTCAATGGTATCCCTAAGATATTAAACCACATCTCAAGATRACCAAACCCATATCTACTCAATTTTTTCACCTTTTTCACTACGTTCAGAATTCAAGAAGTTTACACAAATACTATTCATGGCCAATAAAAAAGTAAATGTAAGCAATAGATATTCTTGAGTAAATCATTTATAAAGTACAAACCTTACTCAAATCATTCAAAGAGACATTAAATATATAGGTTCATCAAAACTCTAACTTCTAAGAAGTTAGTCCATGCTCTTAGATGAAATAGAATACATAATGTGAAAGATTAGCATCTTAAAGTGCATCTCAAAATGTTCAATAAGAGAAGGAGAAACAAAGCCTAAAGATGTTGATGAAGTCCAATGGTGAAGGCTACCTTGAAGTCTTCTTCTTCTTCTTCTTCTAATCTTCCCTCTTTTTGCTCCCTTTTTTCTTCTTTTTTCTCTCTTTTCTCTTCTCTACGTCTTGCTAAAAAAAAAACACCGAGTCCTCTCTGTCTTCTGCTTCACCCTCTTTTGTCTATTGAAGCTTTCTTTGGAAGCTTAGCAAAAAGGTGTCCACTTGTTCTTTCTGCTTTTTACTTTTTTCTTTTATAACTTTTTACTTTTTAACTTTTTGGCTTCAAATATGATTTTCGCTCTTTCCAATGATGACTTTATTTCTTTGAATATTATATTCTCTTTGCTCCTTAGACGATGCCTGTAGCATTGCATTTTTAAACCATTGAATTCTATTATTGCAGCATTGAATTAGTCTTTACTTCTTCATCAAGTAACGTTTTATTTTATTCATAGAATCCTTTCTTCCTACAAAATAGGGCATTTTACCTTAGTAATAGCACGTGTAACACCCCCAAGTTAGGAATTGTCCTAAGCGGAGAGTATTACTGACCTTACTTATAATCATATCAACTACTGTAGGAAACTAAAGAAATCTGAACACTTGTCTAAGAAGTTTATAAAAATTTCATCAAAGTTTCCCCTGTAATTTCAATAACTGCCCCCTGTGTACATTCAAAAGGTTCTTAAATATTTTCAACACTTGCAATATATCATGTATTCTTACCCAACAAACAACCAATATAATAAATAATGTATTCCAAAAATCTTTTACCAGCCTAACATTTACCTAAATTGAAATTTGTGGAACTTGAAAGGATTTAAAACACGATCAGTTAAACTAATCAAGAAATATCTTAAACAATACATAAAAACATCTCTAGTCAATCATTTATCTTATTCAGTAAAATTTATTTAAATAATGCTTCGGGGTATGAAGACCTGCCCACAAGCGACCTCCACGTACCATCTGGCTACATATCACCTGAAATACAGAATGAAGGAAATGCAAAAAATCTCATGCATGAATGTATGTGAAATGCACTATATGTTATAAATTCATAGTTCACTCCCTCAAAAAAAAAAAAACTTTCCAAATACTTTCATAAATTTCCATTTCAAAATGTAAGAACTTTGTAGAACCTTTCCATTTCGTTAACGTCATGAGCTCACTTAGTGTAACGCCTAACCATTAAGCTTGCAATGGACCATTATTCTTTAGAACCCGATCACATTTTCTACTGGTAGAACTGCAAAGCAGTTTACATTACTTTACTTTTCCTTTCATGTTTTCACCTCCCAAGAGGTGAACATTACTTATCTCCCTACCCTACAAGAGGATTGGGTAGGGTGCACCGGCCCCGCCACACCGAATTTCCCACTCACATCTTTCATGGCTTGGTTTACATTTCTTTCCAAAATCTTAATATTTTCCTGAATATAATTAATTTATAAAACTTCATTCCCTTTCAAAATTTTATTTTCCTAAACCATTCGCATTCTAAATATAAAAATGGCTCATGCTAGGAATGATATAGTATACTATAACTACATGCCCATGACATGAACTACATAAAACTGTATATGAATACCATTCAACGTAATGACAATACAAAATATATATTACATGAAATCATTCAATACAATCACAACACATTTCATAACACAATCCAATACAGCCACCACATAACACACAATGAAAAAGGTAGGAGGGTATGGGGATMTACTAACATAGAACTCATATTCAATACACATTGAATTTACCTAAGAGAAATTTAATTATCACAATAATACATATGCGTTAATGAGAATTTGAGAATTTACTTATTACATGAAATCATTCAATACAATCACAACACATTTCATAACACAATCCAATACAGCCACCATATAACACACAATGAAAAAGGTAGGAGGGTATGGGGATCTACTAACATAGAACTCATATTCAATACACAATGAATTTACCTAAGAGAAATTTAATTATCACAATAATACATATGCGTTAATGAGAATTTGAGAATTTACTTACTTAGAGTCCTTTACATAAAAATTCTTATTTAAATTGCAAAGCGAAGTCCCTCGACCGCTCTTAATGTTAATGTGCTCGAAAATGACCTAATTATTATTACAAAAGAAAGTCCATTTAATATGATTGTCCAATTTTAAAACATTAAACGATTATTCCATGAACGTCATTTGCTAATTTTAACCCGTACTTAATTCCCACATTGCCAAATTGTCCCATTCTTAAAGGTACAATTTATTTCATAGCTTTTTGTCCCCCTCAACAATTGATAATGGCACTACCATAAACAATAGATTTTTAAGTCCAACCACCCTCTTTGTACAATTTAAACTCATTTTAGTTCAGGTATTAAATCTAATTTATATTCTTCCACAATTTCACTATAGGACATAATTACATAATCATCAAGTTCCAAAATCAAATAACAGTATTTTCACCTTTAAATCGACAAACTCTAAGTGTCACGGAAGTGGCGTTGAGGCCCAAGCGTGCGCTCAGGCAGCGCACGTGCAACAGCCTGGTCGCACACGGTGGTCGGTCTCCCAGGCGCCTGGTTGCTGGGCATCTATCAGCCTAGCAACAGTCTCCAACAGACCTGTTTCCGGCTAAGCGATGCCCTAGTTAGGTGGTGGTTGACCCGAGCAGCACCTAAATCGCGAGACTCCTAGTCRACGATRAACTGCAGACTTGAAGGTGAGCACARATCCGACAAGAAGCAAAATAAAATGGTTGGCCGCGCAGCAAAGCATCCAAGCGGCAGGCAAGACGCGCACAGATCTAGCTAGCAAACAGCTTCGTCCCTAGCGGCTATGGATCTGGTGTCAGCCGATTATGCCAGATGACGAGGGAGAGCAAGGAAGCAAAATGGCAAAGGCGGCGTGCAGGATGCAATGAGGATCCCTGGGTTGAGGTAATGGCGGATCTGTGAATAGATTTGGCGGGATGGACACGACGACGACCAGCAAGGGGGGAGAGAGAGAGAGAGAGAGAGAGAGAGAGAGAGAGAGAGNGCGGCAGCGGTAGTAATAGGGAGGAAGAAAAAAGGTTTAGGGTTTCTTTTTTTCTTTTATATTTCTTTTTTTTTAAAACTTGGGCCCTAACCCAAGTCCTTCGGGCCTTGCATTCCATAACCAATCCAGTCCATTAAATTAAATTCTACGGGATTTTCTTTCAAAAAAAATCTAACTTTCGAGTGAGAAATGAATAAGCCTAACAAGTCGAGCTACTAACTAACCAAGGACCCTAATCTGATAAACACGATAATTTCGTACTTATTAAACATAAAATTAAATAATAACTACATAGAAAATTATCCAACCCTAATTGGCACACAAATTCACACGATCAAACAAAATTCTTAAAAGTAAAATCCCGGATATTACAATATGAATTCTATAATTTTAAAATGTTGCATAAATAAAGTCACTTGATTGAATTTAAGTAATGTTTAAGGCAAAATAGTGTAAAATGGTACTTCATCATAATAAAAAGGGTGAAAATATGCACATAATCACTAGTAAAATCAATGATTTTTCACCCACATCAACACCTCCAAACCTAAACATTACTAGTCCTCGAGCAATAACGAAAGAAAAAGAAGAGAAACTCTACCTGGAAAAATGCATCAAAAAGTCAACATTAGATTCCTCACTCATCACAAAAAAATGGATAAGTGTTTTGGTCACCTTAAGCAAGTGTGTGGTAATGAACCATAATCAACTATATGTCAAGAATACAATTTATCCCAACTCAGTACAAAAGACTAATGTGATTTCAATATATGTTCAACAGACCTCTTTCCCACACAAATATTAAATTCGCCAAATTAGAAATAAAAAGGAATCGGTAGGAATCATGCTGGTAATAGTGGTTCAAAGTGTTGGTGCAGCCTTAGTAAGTTTTTTTTTTTCTTTTTTTAGCTTTACTTTATAATGTCACAAGAACTACTTGACGCAAAAACTGACATTTTATGATGAAGGTTCCTGGTTACTAGGTCCAAGTCATAAAAATGAGAGTTGCTATGCTTACTCACCTAATATYAATTTTTGACACAAAATTACACATAGGTAACTTACTAGGCAATCAAGGCATTAGAATAGTTATTATAGTACAATGGTGAATCAGTAATTTAAATCAAAGGACACCCCACCAAACGTTTTTGAAGTTTTATTTTCAAAAAATTTCATTCCATTTCAGAAGTATTCATCTTATTTCATAAATAAATTCGAAAACCAGTTCTCGGGTATCAAAGCTCGCCCACAAGCGACCTCCTTGCTCCATCTGGTTACATATCATCTACAAGGAAAACATAAGCAACAGGAATGAGCTAAAAAGCCCAGTAAGTAACCCTCATGCATGAATGCATGAACATGTCCTACATATGAAAATTCAAGTTCCTCCTTTTCAATGAAAAAYTTTYCAAAAAAAAACATTCYCTTTTCAAAACTCATTACAAACATTCTCTTCAAAATTCACTTACAATAAAACTTTTCATTTCCATTCRTTCGCGACCTCACTAGAGTGTAAAGCCYAGCCACTAAGCTATGCAGTGGGCCATCTTATTTAGAACCCGATTCAATTCCTACCGGTAGAACTGCAAAGCGGTTAAATTTCATTCTTTTAACTTCATTTTTTTTACTTCATACCTACCCTCAGAGGGTAGGGTCGGGTGCGCCGGTCCCCCACTCCCCATTTCCCACTCACACCTTTTGTGGCTAGTATTACACTCCTTTCTTAAAACTTTAACATTTCCAAAACTTTAACCTTTTCCTTCAAAATTCCATTTTCTAATCATTCACTTCATAAATGCGTGAACGGCTCATGCCAAATGTGATGTAAACTTCTAGCTACATGCTCATGACATGAAACGCATACAATCTTATATAATATAACGTTCAATAAATAGTACATGATATGAAAACACAACAGCATTCTTCAACATAAAGTACTACTAAATATGAACAATTCAACTTTTATCACAATTCCACATATCAACATAAAATTTCATACAACACATATTCCAACAATTAAAAGCATTCAAATTCGTTTMTTTATAATGATATGAATGAGAGGATTACTTACCCAAAGTCCTGTACGTAAACGGGTTTTTACTTAAGTTGGAAGTAAACTCCTCCAATCGATTTCAACGTATGTCCTCAAAATAACCTTGAATTCACAATATTCGGATGTTGAACGGTAATGGATTCCCGAACGTACGTCAAGGGATGTGCAAAAATGGTTTTGGACATCTCGGCATCGGTGTGCCTGAGCGTCGGGCACGGAACGTCGGGCGTCGCGCACTGGGTGCCTGGCTTTGCTCAATGGACGCCTGGGCGTCGTGCTGGGCTCCTGGCATTGCTGGGCAAGCTTGGCGCTGGCACTGCTAGGTCGCCAAGGAGCAGGTCCTTGGCGCACGAACAACTGGGTTCTGCTCCGACGTTGTGCCGACGAAGAAATCAGTTTCTGTTCAAGCTCCCGGCGTCTGGTTGACGGCGTGGGATAACCGGCGATGCGAGAAGAAATGATAGAGAGTCAAAACGACGACCACTGCAAGGTTTTAGCTTCAGTTCAAGGGGAAACAAAAATCTGTTGAGCAGAGGGAACACCTTTCGCGGCAGTAGATCTGGCGACGGCATTGCGCAGATCTGGTTGTGCCGAGCAGGTAACGGGTAACGGTAGCAGATCCAGCGACGATGTCACACGGATCTGATCGTTCCTAGAAAGAAAGAAAATGACGATGGTGGGCCTGGCGATGGTATCGCACAGATCCAATCACTCTTACAGAGAAGGAGAAGATGGTTCTAGGGCTTTTTCTTTTTCTTTTCTTTTCATTTTCTTTCTTTTTATTTTCTTATATTTTTTCTTTTCTTTTCTTTCTCTCTTTTTTTTTTAATTTTATTTTGGGCCATTTTGGCCGCAACTCAACCCGTCGGGCCTTCCCATTTAAATCTAATCAAAAGCCGTAAATTAAATATAACGGGCTTCTTTTCGATAAAGGCCCAACTTCCGACTTAATTAATAAATAGGCTCACAAATCGAGCCTTTAACCAATGGTAACTCGTATTTGATACGGATAATATTTTTGCATCTATTAAACGTGCGATAAAAATATTAATTATATAAAATGTCCAACCATAGTTGGCACACAAATTTCACGTAAAATCAAACAATTTATAAAGGAAATTTCGGGGTGTTACAGGCCAGGTATAACATTGATTTGAGATTGAATATAAGTAGTAACTAAACTCAATGGGATAGATGGGCTCCAACAAGGCACGTCGGGTAGCCGATTACAGCATTAGACAAAAGCAAACAAAGAAACAGTAGTAGCAAGGAATGTTGTAAACAAGCTGCAGCATTGAGCAAACATAGATAGTGGAAGTCAATGTCGTAGCCTGGCTACAACAACGCATGAACATCAGCCAGGGACAACATTGAACTGAAGATGCCTATACTAGACTATATATATAGAAAATGTGCCAAAATGCCCCCAATCGAAAGCATAAATAATTGACAAGACAAAGAAGCAAGAATAATTTTGCAATTTATGCCAAAAATCCTGTGAAATTCAAATTAAACTAAGTTAAAACACCAAACATGAAAGCTRTAATACCCGAGATTTCTTTTTATGGATTTTTGTTTGATCTAGTGAAATTTTGTACTAACTAGGATTGGAAATTTTATATGTGGTGTATATTTTTAGATCGCACATTTAATAAGTACGAAAATATTGTCCGTGTCAAATAAGAGTCATTGGTTGGTTAATGACTCGACTAGTGGGCCTATTTATTTGTTAGTCGGAAGTTGGGCTTTTTATCGAAAGGAAGCCCGTTATATTTAATTTACGGATTTTAGGTTAGGTGTGGATGGAAAGGCCCAAAGGGTTTGGGTTACGGCCCAAAATATAAATTGCTTTTAAAAAATATATATAAGAAAATAAAAAGAAAGAAAGAAAAGAAAAAGGAAAAAAACCCATCTTCTTCCTTGAGTAACCCTAAGCCGCCGCTGCTGCCGTGCCACTTCTCCCTCTGCTGGACCCGACGCCGCTTGTCGTGTCCCTTACTTGCTCTTTCTCCTCTCTCCCTCTTCTCTCCTCTTCACCCACCACTAACACTTGAAGTGGCTGCTCATCGTGATTTGCAATCGGCAGGCCACTCGCCGTGCCAAATTTCTTGCTAGAGCCGTCCCTCCCACGTCGGTACTCGAAGGACGCAGCTCGCAGCACGCATCGCCAGTGCTCGATTCTCACCAGATCTGCTCGTATCAGATCTGTAGCCGATTGTGACGAAGCGCTACGCCCAGATCGACCTTCGTCTTCTTCTCCTTCTTCTCTGCTTGACTAGAGTTGCCATAGCCACGCTCAGAACCACGACTGCTCGTGGCAGCCTTGCCGCGCACCGCTCGCGGCTTGGCTATCACCGCTGCTATCTGTCTCGCTGCTACTGCCCGGCAGATGCGCCGAGTGACCGACCCAGACTAGAATTAGAGGTTCTGGAAAACGATCGCTGTGTCGTYTTCCTCGCRTGCTATCGCCGYTGTTGCTACTGCGAGTTGCTGCTGCCTATTGCGCACGCTACTTGTCACTAGGAACAGGGGCCTATGAAGGCAATAGTCGTCTTCCTCACTRGTGCTCAGTGAGTGCGGATTGAGAGGTTGCTGCTGGTGGTCCACTGATTTGCTGGTCAGCTGAGTTTTTGGCCAAGAATAAGGGACAGCAATAAGGCCCGGCACTCAGTGCCTGTCCCAGCAGTGCCAGTCCCAGCAAGCACCAGGCGCCTAGGGCCCCAAATGCTATTGTGCCGCCGCTTGAGCGCATGCTAGGAATCCAATACTGCTCCCACAACACTTGAATATCGTAAACTTAAAGGTAAAAATGTTAACACTTGATATTGGAATTTATGACTTATACATAATTTTGCCYTGAAGTGAATTGTGGAGAGAACATAGATTAAGTTTATACCCGAGCTAAGGAGTTGAATTGTACCCTTAAAAATGTGATACTTGATAATATGAGAACTAAATATGGACTTATAAATTGATAGGGACATTCTTGGATTAAACACATAATATCTAAGTTGGGACAATCAAACTAAGTAGACTTTCTTCTGTAATCACCACTAGGTCATTTTGAGGCTTTACATTGAGAACGGTTGAAGGAGTTCGCATCATGATTTAAGTAGGAACCCATTAACATAAAGGACTCCGGGAAAGTAAATCCTCACATCTCATTAATGTTTAAGAATGAATGTAATTGAACTYTTTTAGTTAGTCTAATATGTTGTGTATGGATTATATTATGAGGTGCATTAATTGTGTGAAATGTTTCATGTGTTTCATATCTTGTACTGTTTGTCGAATGATATGTTATATACGGTTATATGCATTTCATGTCATGGGCATGTAGTTAGGGTACTAYATCACTTCTGGCATGAGCCGTTCACACATTTAGAAAGTGAATGGTTTAGGAAATGAGATTTTAAAGTTTTAAAGTTTTTAAAAAGGAGTGTAAACCTAGCTATGAAGGATGTGAATGGGAAATGGGGCATGGGGGACCGGCGCACCCGACCCTACTCTCGGGGAGGGTAGTTAATGATTCACCTCGGGCAGGTGAAGAGATAAAAGAATGTTAACCACTCTACGATACTACCAATAGGAATGTAATCGGGTTCCAAATAAGAATGGCCCACTGCAGAGCSTAATGGCTAGGCATTACACTCAGTGAGCTCACGAATGAAATGAAATGGAATGTTTTACAAGTTATATATTTTGAAGGAAAGTTTTTGTAAAGAGATTTCGAAAAGGGAATGTTTAGAAAGTTTTCATTTAAAGGCAAAATTTTATAACTTCATGACATGTAGGGCATGTTTATGGATTCATGCATGAGGTTTACTTACTGRACTTTTTAGCTAATTCCTTTTCTCTTATTTTGCATTTCAGATGACGTGTAGCCAGATGGGGCGAGGAGGTCGATTGTGAGCAAGTTATGATACCTTGGAACTTGTTTTAAATAAATTTTATATAGTAAGATAATTGTTTTTCATTGGTTTAAATTCTTGAGGTTTTCGCGATTTCTATTTTGAATAAATGTTGGGATAGTGAAGATTTGTTAAAACACATTTTTAACTCTTTTGGATATTGTTGAGTTTTAAATGGATAGTTGATTATTTGCAAGTAGAGTGATATAATATTCTCAGCTTAGGATAGTTCCTAAACTTGGGGTGTTACAAAAGCTATGGCTCCAGCCATACACATTGTCTAACCAATTCATAAAAATCAAAGCAAGGAAAAAACAGAGTTGCAACCAACAACTGAATTGAAAAGCGGTGCAAAAATGGAACACAACTCCCTTTTTAGTTCGAATCATCGTCCATTGCATTAGAGGTAGAGTCATCAGTTGGATCCRGTGCAGCTGCTTTCCCCTTGTTTTTCAGCCAGTTGGGAAAAGGGGTGAACTCTGGGGCATGCGCGGAGAGATTTTGTAGAGATCAAAAAGCCGCCGATACTTCTAATAGTCAAATTGTTGCTCCATGAACTGCTTCTAGAAAGCCCTTTGCTCCTGTTGATAGTTTTGCATAATGGAGGCCTAGAAGTGCTGAGCCATAGTGAGTTTGCCCACTTAGTTCTACAAGTCGCACAATTCATCAATAGCCAAGTCCAGGCTGCCAATACTGTTGCCTTTCAAGTGCCTTGTCCACCGTGGAGAAAATACTGGGCTTTGTGTCCAGACATAACTGGTTAATGGTGATATTGGTTATGAGCCCATCATTAGTGATTTTAGGTTCCCCAAGGACTTACATAAATCAGTGATTAAACAAGGAAAGAGCAACTTCCCGGTACTTTTGTTGCGGCACTCTAGTATGTCGTTGACAATCAGCTATCCGACATTGATCGGAATGCAAGTGATGATGCAGAATAGGAACACCATCTGTTCCTACGATACAGTGGTCTCATGAGTGATTGGCATCAGGTAGGATTTTATGAAGTGAAACCAAACCCTATGCTGGAGGAAGTAGATTGGTTCGGGTGACCGACCTTACACCTTTCTTGGAGAATGTCTATTGGGTGGCCTCCACCGTCAGTTGAATGCTTAGTATTTTCTTCTAATTTATAGAATAAAAACTTTTTAGATAGAGTATGGCAATATGGTATTCTAATTTTTTATCTTTTTGTTAAGCAAGAATTTGACTTTTTTCAATATTTAAAATAGGAAAAAAATGAGTTTCTGATAAAGATGTGCAACTTATATTCAAGTTTAAATTGTTATTTTGGAAAAAATGGGACAAGATGAGAAAGGATGCATTTATGAGATTGGTTTATAATAACTGGGTCGAAGAATTTAATGCAAGAACTTGGTAATGTAACTTTAAACTGCAAGTAGGAGGCAGCTGCTTRTTTTCATTTGAAAGGGAGATAGTGGTCAAGTTATGGGAACTTGAGAATATTCTAATTATTAGATGGAGTGGATATGTTAAATTGTAGTCTAGAGATGGTATATCTAAGGTGAATGCGGGAACTGGGATTTCTATATTTGCCAACAACAGTTCAACCAGCTTGTATCATGCCTTAAAAAGAGGTGGGATGAGGGAATTTAGCCATTTTAGAAATTGTGGTGCAAGATGGCAGTGCTCGAATTTAGCAGAAGCCTTCATCTAGAGATTACTTGTTTTCATTTAAAACTTTTTGAGTATGTCTTTATTTTTCCTCTTTTATGTTTTCAATAAGAGTTTATAATTAATTATATATATAGTGGAATGCATATATATAGATGCCTGCATGCTGACTTTTTGAAATTTGTTGTAATACATAGAGGATTGGCATGCCTTTGGCTGTATATATTTGTAAGTATCAAGCTATAGTATGGCCAACTTCACTTATGAATATGACATCACTAAATTTGTTTTCAACAAAAACTTTAAAAATGAAACGTATCTACTGTACTATTGAGAGTTTGCACTAATTTATCATTTGATTCTACTTCRTAACACTTAAGTTTACATATCATAGGAAGTTGTACCTTAATAGGTAAAAGACTCACCCGGAATTGACATAGGATGTATCCTCATTATTGTTATTTAATAATAAATTTGATGATAAAGTAACCAACTTGTGTTCAAGTAAAAACTACACTAATAGTCTTCCAATAGGGAAAGTATCTTCTAATTTAATAGTTTATTCAAATGGAAATTCCTTAWTTGTATTGTAGATATTCACTACTATAGGTGTCACATAGAGCCTGGACATCCATAACTAAATATTTTAATGGAAATTGATCCCAACTAATATTTTAAAGAATTCAAAACATTTTCAAGAATTCAACATACTTGAAAGGAGATTGATCCATTAACCATCATAGGGAATGAAACGAAATTTGATACATGAAATGTAATAGTTCATTACATTTTCACTAGTGTAATTCTTGTTCCTTCAAGATGCATTCTGAAACAAGCAATTAGCAAAACAAGAATAATTATTAAAACAAACCAAAAATACCATAGACATCATTAGAATAAATCAAGTGCAATATGTAACTTTGCATGTAACCCGACAATGAACATGTGTATGCTCTATATTCTATATGTCATAGGSGAGCGCTATGGACCCATTTGATTGAGTTAGGGGTACCTATTTCTTTGCCATGGATTGTGTTAGGAGATTTTAATTGTGTTTGCTCCCCTTAAGACAAATCTGGAGGGAATCTTGTTATGGATAATATGATGAAGGATTTGGTGGATTGTTTGCTTACTTTGGGGCTTGAGGATGCCTCATTGTTTGGTTTATTTTTTACTTGGAAGAGGGGATGGTTATGGTCTAAACTGGATCGTGTTCTATGTAATTCAACAGAGAATTCATTAGGGATRGTGTGCTCAGTAGAATTTCTAGATATGGAGCCGACATTTGATCATTGTCCAATAGTTGTTTCCTTGATGCCAAGGAACAATGGGGGTACGAGGCTGTTTAAATTTTTCAACATATGGATTAGGCACCTGTCCTATGGTGCCACAGTGGAGGAAGTCTGGAGTCAACAGTTTCGGGGCACTAACCAGTTTATAGTGATGTCTAAATTGAAAGCCTTGAAGAGGCCATTAGAGGCCTTGAATAGGCATGCATATGGACATATTTATGAACGGGCAGCCCGGGTTAGTGAGGAGTTCATGGGTGCCACACGGGCTCTCATGGCAAAGCTTGAAAATCTTACATTACTCAACTTAGTCCAGAAGTTGAGAGTGGAGGCCAATTTTATTTTGGATGCTGAGTGACAATTCTATCAAAAGAAGGCTAAGTGTACTCATGTTATRGAGGCCGATCGGGGTAGTAAGTATTTTCATGCCATGGTGAGGAAGACGGTGGTAAAGAATACTATTACTTCTATCATTGAAGAGGATGGTACACTGACCTCTTCTTCAATAGAGTTGGTTGGAGAGTTTTTGGAGTATTACACACAGTTGTTAGGGGTTTCGAGGCGTTGCGGGCCGATTGATGCTGAGTTGTTAAGGACAGAGATGATCGCTTCTTTTGATTCTCTTATTGGTCCAGTTTCTTCAAAGGAGATTAGAGCTGCCTTGTATGATATTGGGAAAGATAAGGCACCCAGCCAGGATGGATACTCTTCGGCTTTCTTTAAAGAAAGATGGGCTGTAGTTGGGACTTGTTTTGTGGAAGCTGTACGGGAGTTCTTCGGACTAGGTGACTACTTAGGCAGGTTGACCATTCAGTTATTTCTTTCATCTCAAAGACATCTCATTCCCCATTGGTCTCTGATTTTAGACCTATTTCTTGCACCAGTCTTATACAAGACAATTACTAAGATCTTGGCTAAATGTATGTCCCCATTTTTTGACTCTATTATTGACTCAGCACAAGTTGCTTTTGTGCCAAGGAGGGTCCTATTGGACAATGTATTTTTACCTCAAGAGCTGGTACGGGGGTATACTCGGAAGAGAGTCTTGCCAAGGTGTAAACTTCAGATTGACATTCGGAAAGCATACAACACAGTATCTTGGACATTTTTGGAAGCTGTTTTGAAGGCCATTGGATTTTCGGAGTTATTCATTGGATGGATTATGGAGTGTGTTATTAGGCATCCTACTCCATATCTATTAATGGACAACTTCATGGTTTCTTTAGAGGAAAAAGGGGCTTACAGTAAGGAGATCCCAGGTCGCCTACCTTGTTCCTGTTTTGTATTGAATATCTTTCTCAATTAGTCAAGCAACGGACAGCCCACTCAAATTTTAATTATCATCTGAAGTATGGTGTGACTAGGATCACTAACCTTGCATTTGCTGATGACATTATGCTATTTGCTCRGGCAGATTTTCAGTCAGTCCATATTCTTGTGGATTGCTTACATAGTTTAGAAGAAGTGTCAGGGCTCATGGTTGGTCCATTGAAGTCGAATATGTTGGTTGCTAGCATTGACGGAGTGAAGTTACAAGATATACTTGGCCTTGTTGGGTGTCTACTGGGGAGCTTTCCTGTTCGGTACTTGGGTGTCCCTTTAGCCCCTATAAAGGTGCTTGTAGCATAATTTTCCCCGTTTATCCAGTCAATTACGGAATATATACATGGATGGAATCATAAGAGCTTATCTTATGCAGGTAGAGTGGAGCTCATTCGAGTAATGCTTCAAGGAGTTSAAGCATTTTGGTTACAAGCCTTCCCTATGCCCTATTATATGCTAGAAAGGATCATCATATTATGTAGGAACTTTTTGTGGGGAGGGAAGCAAGCACAAGTGGCGTGGGTTGATGTATGTCGACCTAAGGAGGAGGGGGGACTTAGCCTTATAGATTGTAGAGTATGGAATTCTGCACTCCTTGCATGGACATTATGGAATTTTCATTGTAAGGTGGATACTTTATAGGTGTGTTGGGTGCACTCTTACTACTTGCGGAAGCATTTAGTCTGGGACTAGAAGCCACATACTGGGATTCCCCTCTAATGAAAAAGTTAGGAGTGATAAGAGAGGGACTTGTTCAGGCTACTGGTGGTGTTCACCATGTTGTGGGTGCCTTATAGAAGATTAGTGTAACGCCCCGCCCCGTTACATTGGGTCGGTACGTTATTAGATTTGATGGACTGGCCTCACAAACCATCACGAATCTTTTCAGCACGTTTTGTCCTCACTCTCGCGCTCACCGGGAACTTCCCGATGGGTCACCCATCCCAGAATTACCCCAGGTCAAGCTTGCTTAATACTGAAGTTCTTATGAGATGAGCTTCCGAAAAGAAGATGCATCTTGATGGTATAGTAGTACCAATCAAACCATAGCATTTATAATCTCCCCCCACCCTCTCTTGGGTTGGGGTCTTACAATTCTCCCCCATTTAAACACTCAACGTCCTCGTTGAGCCTCAAATCCAGGACCGTACCATCCATATGAGATTCTAGAGGTGGCTTCTGTGACCTCAAGAGGTGTCTCCCATCCTCCTCGACGTAGCACTTTGCATCGCATAGCACTTAATTTTCACAGTTCCGGCGGCTCCACTCTGATACCATARCTGTAACACCCCCAGATTAGGAACCTTATCCTAACCCGAGAATGTTACGTCATTCCACTCGCAATTAATTAACTATCATTTAAAACTCAACATTTATTCAAAAATAAAGACAGCGGAAGTCTCAACAATTTAAACCATTCAAAAATAATATATATTATTACATAAATCAATTCGAAAATCAGTTCCCGAATATCATAGCTCTCCCACAAGCGACTTCCTCGCCCCATTTGGTTACATATCATCTGAAATGACACATAAGAAAAGGAATGAGCCAAAAAGCCCAGTAAGTAACCTCATACATGAATGCATGAACATGTCATACAAGTCATGAAATTATAAAATTTCGCCTTTAAATAAAAACTGCTTTCCAAACATTCCCTTTTCAAAATTCCTTTATAAAACATTCCCTTCAAAATTCACCTACAGTAAAAACTTTCCATTTTCATTCGTTCGTAAACTCACTAGAGTGTAACGTCTAGCCACTAAGCTTGCAGTGGGCCATTCTTATTTGGAACCCGATTCCATTCCTACCGGTAGAACCGCACTGCGGTTAACATTCAAACAAAAAGTTTTCTTTCCATTCTTTCACCTCCAAGGAGGTGAATATTCCATTCTTACCTACCCTCCAAGAGGGTAGGGCCGGGGCGCCGGTCCCCCACGCCCCATTTTCCACTCACATCTTTCGTGGCCAGGTTTACACTCTCTTTCAAAAAAACTTTAACATTTTCTTTTAAAATTTCATTTCCTAAACCATTCGCCTTCTAAGTGTGTGAATGGCTCATGCTAAATGTGACATGAAACACATACAACCTAATGTAATATAACGTTCGACAAATAGCACAGGATATGAAAACACAATAGCATATTCTTTAACATAAAGGTGCTACTAAATACAAATACATTAACATTCTTTACAATTACACACATCAACATAGAATTTCATACATAACATATTAAAGTAATTTAAAGCGTTCAATTTCATTCATTTATAATGTTGATGAATGGGAGGATTACTTACCGGAGTCCTGTACGCAAACAGGTTCTTACTTAAGTTGCGAAGTAGACTCCTTCGATCGATCTCAACGTAAGGCCTCGAAATGACCTAGTTGATTACAGGAAGAGGGTCTACTTAGTTCGATCATCCCAACTTAGGTATTATGTATTTAATCCAAGAATGTCCTTTATAAATTATAAATTCATATTTAGTTCTCATATTATCGAATATCACGTCTTTTTAAGGTTACAATTTAAATTCCTTAGTTCGAGTATAAATCTAATTATATTCTCTCATCAATTCACTTTAGGTCATAATTATGTACAAGTCATAAAATTTCAATATTTAGTGTTAACGTTTTTACCTTTAAGTTCATGATAATCAAATGTCTCGGGAATGGCAATAGGTCCTCAAATGTGCGCTCAAGCGCGTGCAACAGCGTCTAGGTGCCTGGCCATCAAGCGTTGGGCATTGGGCACTGGGCATTAGTGCGCCTGGACATCGGGCGCTGGGCCCCGGGCGCTGGGCGCCTGGTACTGGCACTGGCTGCCTGGGCGCACGCTGGGGGCCTGGTGCTGGGCACTGCTAGCTCTGGAAACTGGCGAACAGCCAGCCCAAAGAAGAACCCAGCAATGAACGGCCTACAACAGGCCTGATTCCGGCCAACTCCGGCGACGCTGAAACCGGCGACGAGCAGAACAGTGTTAGCACAAGGTCTGGTAGGCGAACGAGCGGCAGCACGTGCAACAACCCGCAAAGAGGACGGCAACGGCTCTAGTGGTTTCGGCAGGTGACAACCGAAGATTCGGCGTCCCTTTCCGAGCGGCGAGCAGAGAAGAAAAGAAGATTGAAGGCAGATCCGRCGAGTGACGCAAGCAACGGTGCGGCCGCGATTCGTAACTCCAACGAGCTCGGCAGTGGGCAAGAGCAGCGCGATAGGCAGCGGACTCGACAGCCGATTTGGGAGACGACCTTCGGCCGGGTGCGCGGACTCCAAGTCGGATGTTCGCGAGCCGCTGAGAGACGCACACAGATGGCGTCGCAGAGCTCTCACCAAGCAGCTCTGGAACTCCAACGGCAAAGCTGTATCGGGCAGGAGGAAGAGGGAAAAAAGGTGTAGAAGACGAAGGCCGATCTGGGCGGCGCGCTTCGTCACGATCTCAGTAGTGGGAGGAGGGGAGAGAAGAGGGAGAGAAGAGAAAGAGAAAGGAAAAGCCATGACGAGGGTGTCGGTAGGTAGAAAGAGAAGCGGCAGCGGCGGTAGGGGCGGTTAGGGCTTGGGTGGCGACTGCGGCAGCAATCGGGGAGGAAGGTGAAGATGGTTTCTAGGGTTTTTCTTCTTTTTTTTTCTTATATATTTTCTTTTTCTTTTCTTTTCTTTTCATTTTTTATTTATATTTTGGACCGTAACTCGAATTCCTTTGGCCTTCCCCATCCAAATTAACCCAAAAATTCATTAAATTTAACCATAACGGGCTTTCCATTCGATAAAAAGCCAACTTTCGACTAACAAAACAAAATAGGCCTACAAGTCGAGCCTTTAACCAAATGAATAACTCCTTATTCGACATGGACCAATATTTGCGTTACATATTAAACGTACGTTTTAAAAATATTAATTTACAAATAAAATGTCCAACCCTAGGTTGGCACACAATTTCACGAGATCAGCACAAAAATCATAAAAGTAAAATTCGAGGTGTTACAATACCCTATCCCATAAAATAAATTTCGTCCTCGAAATTTAGAGTTCCACTAAAGGGTTGTGGGATACTTGTACCGCATTTCGTTTGTCTCTTTCTTATGGTTGCTTCTTTAAGAAGCCATATCAATAATAGCTTGAATCACAGATCAATCTTAGGAAAATATTCAGCACCTGAATTGATCAGACGGACATCAATCCTAGGCAATGGATGCCTATTCCGTTATTGTCACCTCCATCCAATTCTATATATCTATACAATAACCTCATGGATTCCATCATTGGTTCTTCACCGAACCAACCCACGTACAACCCATGAGAAAACTAGGTACATGATCATTAATTCCATTAGTAGGACTAGTTTTTCAACTAAATTTCAAAATATTCTTTAAATATTAAAAGAATACTAGATACCCAGTGGTATTTTAACTTTCCCGCAATAGTTCACATCTTGGCCTTTTATAATTCTAGAAGATCCATAAACCTAATTTTATATATTGATAAGCTTACATGCATCATCACTTCTTAAATTACGCTAGATCCAACTTACCATATTTATTCCAATGAATTCTAATTTCTTTCCTCAAAACATCTTAATCTCCTCAATTACAATTAAAATCAGATCAACTTCTTAAAAAAGATATTTTAACAATCTCCAAACAAAATAGAAATTCGACCAATGTTCTTCTCATCAAAAGTCAAAACCATCAAAAGTCAAAATCAAAACCTTATGGTCCGAATTCAAATCACAAATTTGTTTTTAATTCCTTTCAGCATCTTGGAATCAAAACCGCATACCATTTACCTCTCCAAAAAATTACTTTACTTAAATAACTATCCCAATCCAAAGTTAAGCCTATTCAAATCGACCAAAAACTCCTTGAGTATTGTCAAAAGAAATTTAATACCTCACTTATCAAAGTTGTCYATCCAACCTAACAATCATCTTATAGTTGCTCAACCTTTACATAACAAGACAATCTCACCTCTTAAGTATTCAAACAATACTTTAACATAAATTCTGTATCCCAGTTCCTAACAAGAGATTTTCTTCAGAGACTTTATTCAACAAATACCTTAAGTATCACCTTCCTAGCAAAAGATTTCCTTCAGAGACTTTATTCTGCAAACATCTTTTCCTAAATTTCGCATCAAATTTATATTCGCTACACCTTTAATTTCATCTCGTGGATAGATAAGAAATGACATTTCTCATTTAGGTATTACAAATGAAACGTAATGCTTCTTGTGTAAATGAATTTTCAAATTCCAACATCATACATCATCCCACATTCAAAGCAAAACCAAGACATACCACAATACTTAACATTCAACTCATTCAAGAAATGTTACATTGGGTCGGTACGTCATTAGATATGATGGATTGGCCTCACAAATCACCACGAGTCTTTTCAGTACGTTTTGTCCTCACTCACGCGCTCACCGAGAACTTCCCGGTGGGTCACCCATCCCGAAGTTACCCCAAGTCAAACTCGCTTAACACTGAAATTCTTACGATATGAGCTTCCGAAAAGAAGATGCATCTTGATGATATGAGTAGTATCAATCAAATCACATATCAAATTTATCATTTCACCCACTCTGGGTCGGGGTMTTACAATTCTCCCCTGCTTAAATACTCAACGTCCTCGTTGAGCCTCAAATCCACGACCGTACGTGAGATTCTAGAGGTGGCTCCTAAGGCCTCAAGAGGTGTCTCCCGTCCTCCTCGACGTAGCACTTTGCGCCACAAAGCACTCAGTTCTCACAGTTCTGGACGGCTCCGCTCTGATACCATTTGTAACGCCCCGCCCGGTTACATTGGGTCGGTACGTTATCAGATTTGATGGACTGGCCTCACAGACTACCACGAGTCTTTTCAGCACGTTTTGTCCTCACTCACGCGCTCACCGGGAACTTCCCGGTGAGTCACCCATCCCAGAATTACCCCAGGTCAAGCTCGCTTAACACTGAAGTTCTTATGAGATGAGCTTCCAAAAAGAAAATGCATCTTGATGGTATGAGTAATACCAATCAAACCATAGCACTTATAATCTCCCCCCACCCACTCTTGGGTTGGGGTCTTACAATTAGGTCGGTACGTTATTAGATTTGATGGACTGGCCTCACAAATCACCACGAGTCTTTTCAGCACGTTTTGTCCTCACTCACGCGCTCACCGGGAACTTCCCAGTGGGTCACCCATCCCARAATTACCCCAGGTCAAGCTCGCTTAACACTGAAGTTCTTATGAGATGAGCTTCCGAAAAGAAAATGCATCTTGATGGTATGAGTAGTACCAATCAAACCATAGCACTTATAATCTCCCCCCACCCACTCTTAGGTTGGGGTCTTACAATTAGCATTGGGAGGCAGCTTTATTCTGTAGAGGTATATGATATGCTTCGTATCTAGGCTGTGAGGAAGCCTTGGATGAAGTGTATTTGGAAGAAGTATATCACTCGTAAGTGTTCTTTCATGGCATTTCTTTGTGCAAGGAACCGATTGGCGACTTAGGACAATCTTTTGTTTTTGGATATTACTCGGCAATGTTGTTTTTGTAAGTAGGCACCAGAGTCTACCTCACTTTTATTCTTTGAATGTCTACTGAAAGGGAGGTTTGGGACCATATTCGTGATTGGCTAGATGTTTCACGGGCGATGCCTACTCTATCTAGTATCTGCAAATGACTTTTGAAGGAACATACAGGAAGGCTTCCTCGATTTTGGGCATTGAGTTTAGCATTTTCTTATACCATCTATTTGATCTAGAAGGCACGGAATGCCCTTCTTTTTGATGAGCAGGTCCAACGACCTTTGGATATTGCTATGAGGATTAAGATTGCTATATATAGAGTATTATGTCAAATATACTCTTGATGTGTATGTCATGTTCTTTGTTGGATTTTGTAATAGTTAGCTTTTGTTTGTTGTTAGGAACAATTTGTATCAGGTTATGTATATCCTGATGATTAGGTTTCTATGATTTTAAGGGACAAGTCCTCTTATTGATGTATATGTGTTTTTTTTTATCATTGAATATATATTTACCTTTTCGATCAAAAAATGATAAATCAACTTGCAGAAATATGACTACTCTACTATTGCACTAGGTATCTAACCATAAATCTTGACCAACCGTCTTATAAAGGTCAGAGAGGGGATTCTCTATTCACTGTCTAAAATTTGTATTTCAATCGTTAGTCATTAAGGTATACTTAACTCTAAAGAAATTTAAACTAACTTATGGGGAAAATATTATTTTATTTTTTAGCACAAATAATCATAAGCAAGAAAATAAGGAACTAAAAAGGACTGGGAATATGTAAAGGAAAATCACCAAATTATAATCTTTCGCACTTCCTTCTCCAATTTATCGTTTAAAGTCCCGATTCTTACTACATGATTAATATTCATGTGACAAAACAATTGTCCAAAGACATGAATAATTATAGCTTCAATTGTAATTTTATTAAAATTAATAAGAAGTAAGATAATCTCTTCATTTTTTATGCTGAAAGATTTGGTAACATAGTCATTAGCAGTCGGAACATTTTCTTGAATTAGCTATTTCACTAATTTGGGATTGCATTGTAATATTACTGTTTCATTAAAATAGTGAGTAGCTAATTCTATTTGTTTTGTCTATGCTATAGATTTGAATGTTTTGCTTTAGCATGATTCAATAACTCAATTACTACACCAAGGTTACCCAAGTTTAGWTCATAATGTTTATAAATTTTCTCTTCAAAATTCAGCCAGCTAGAAAGAATCAATGTCTTTTTTTTTTTTTTTTTTCATGATTACGTTTATGGCCCCTTCTTTACTTTATGATCAAGATAGTTTAATGGATGTGGCCTCAAAGTTTGGTAAATGTTCTATTCATAGAGAAAGTAATGTCGAATTATTTTTTAAAAACTTCAATATTCTTATATCTTAGATGGAGCACGAGCGTTTACACATCAATGTTCATCCGGATTAATAGACTACGACTCTTGTGGGGGATGATAGGGTTTATGCCGAGATGGCATTGGAAGTCAGAAAACAAGAATTTTTGGAAGGGGTACGATGTGGCGAATCATAGAGTGAGGGAGTTGATAGACATCGCGAGATTCGGCGGGGTTACCTAATCCCATTGTGTTCAGGTGGATTACGCCCTCGTGACAGTGATGATTGAGAGATGGTGATCAGAAATGCAAACATTCCATCTTAGTTGTGAGGATACTACTATTACTTTACAAGACGTAGAGCACCTGATGGATTTCAAGGGACAGGGATAGCTAGACAATTTGTAGTGAGTTAC
This sequence comes from Rhazya stricta, assembly GCA_001752375.1. Classification (NCBI taxonomy): domain Eukaryota; kingdom Viridiplantae; phylum Streptophyta; class Magnoliopsida; order Gentianales; family Apocynaceae; genus Rhazya; species Rhazya stricta. Next base: position 2,342,819 of record MEJB01000035.1, read on the forward strand.
TGTTTGTATTTTTATATTACATATTGCTCTTAATTGTGTCACTCCATAATTTTCTATTTTTTTAATTATTTGCAGAGTTCGAGTTCAACTCGCATTCAGGAGCTGACAGATTATGGGATTCCATATGTCGATCCCTATTCTAAGTCCATATTGTTGACGGATTGTCTACAGATTGAGTCGTTGAGACGTATCTGCCACTGGCGTTATACAACATACAATTATTCAAACTCGTGATCAAGTTTAGGGTCGAAATAGATGGGGCATTGCTCGAGGAGGGGATAGAGACATCAGGTAGAGGACCCGTCTGATCAGAGGGCCACTGACTTGATAAAGCAGAGGACGGGCACGCAGATGGTGGACGATCAGCACTATGCACTTATATAGACGATCATTTTCAGGATATCATTATTGAAGAGCCTTTTGTCAAATTCGTCTATCCTTGATACACCATTTCAGATGGGGGATGGTGCAGGAACATCGGGCACTGTGCCAAATGATGAGACAGGTACGCGGACAATCGAACTGTGCAATTGTATACTCAGCCAAAGAGTGTGTCGCTCAATCTGATGGGACAATTGGGGCCGATACTCATCACAAGGGTCTATGAGTTTTTAGGAGGAGACCTCAAAGAGGTGGCATGACAGTTGAAGACCAGCAAGTGGCTGATGGGAGGCGTAGGTGAGTTAGGCGTCCCATAGTTCGCTATACTCTGGGGCATGATGTAGATGACTTATATTTTATATGCAGATGACCTATATATGTGTTATGTATATTTATTATAGACTGGACATTATATGCATAGTTTATGTTTTCAACATGTTATGTATTTTAATTTCAAATTTAGTACAAACATTCTTATAATTTGTGTTGGGCGTTTTTGTCTGCAGGTTCATATTTGTTTATGTAAAAACTTTGAGGAAGTATATTCCATAGAAAGCGCCACTTCAAGTGGCGTCTTTGATGCAATTTATATTTCAAATCTGAGTTTCTGTTTCATAGAAACACATCTATAATTCAATTACAAACACATCTCACAACACTTCACGAACGGAAAACACACGAAATTGGTAAGTATGTTATTCTATACTTGTAATTTCAACTATTAAGTTGTATTTTTTCCATTCTTAACTTCATAAACTCTAGGATAATACATGAAGATGTGTTAATTTACTTATACAAAAAACCCATAAAATTAATCTGTACRAAAAATTAGATTTGGTAAATTTCGTATGTTTGGATGAATCATACCTTATGGTTTTTTTCTTCATCTCTTATTTCTTGATATTTTTGTAATTTTAGTTTATCTTTTTTGTCACTTTAGGTGTTGTTTAGTTCAACCATGGAAATGTTAGAAGAGTTTCAGATAAATATAAAACGCTTTTGGGACAATGAGATCAAGCGTGATGTGCGAAGATGTATTTTCTGGTAACACTGGACAGTTAGACGAAGTATAGCCCATGGTGAATTGGTTCAAGAAAAAATTTTCGCAACAAAGCTTGACAGTAATAGGGTCCAATTAAAGTTGAACCTAAGAGTGCCTACTATGTATGGACTGGGAATGGAARTTCAATGAAATATTTATGAATTAAATGTTGATAAAGACATGGATCTCATATGGAACTTAACAAGTAATTTGTGGATGTCACTGGGAGAATATATACATGTGCAGACGGAGAATATTGTATCTTATGATGACACACCAGCTTGTCGGGTTGAACAGCACGCTGTTGCATGTTAATATTCTATGAATTATGTTAACAAAGTCATTTTACGTTTATAAATTTTAATGCAATTACTTCATTTTAATATACTACAACTAATATTGTAGGTCTTTCAATGAATTGGGGAAATATGAAAGAGTATACATCATTGCTGATGAAAAATGATAGGACTTTAAATGTTGGACAAGATTTCACATTTCCAACACTAGTGGTAAGTACTTTGACACATGTCCCTATTTTTTCATAGTTCGGGGATCAATTCCAGTCATTTATAAGTAGCAATATAATATTTGCATCTATGGGTGTGATCAAGGGGAACATGTCTTCAAATCATCAGTTTATTCCACCTCCAACACAAGAGTTTCCCAGTCATCTAGCTATGCATCTTGTCACTGAGGTGGTAGACTTGGTTTCAAGTCAACCGACCGACGTAGGCTTGAAGTTGCGATGGATGTATTAGAGAGCACATCAGACTGTGATGGATACCTGGATTTTGATCACTTGGAGGATGTCCCCGAGGCAGATGAGGGGATGAATATGCACATTCCACCATCTACACACTTCTTCAAATCCAACATCCAACATAGATGAGGCATCTTACACTTGGAGTGCTTTTGAAACATACGGCTCATTTTAGGATATGGGATCAGGTAAGCAATTGAAAGTTGATAGGAGTGAATTCATGGTTAATCATTGGTCTGAAACAAACAAAACCTCCAAAGCATGAGGTTTGATACAGAAAGTAGACTGTTTATGTAGTTCGTCAGTGGCACATTGAGCAAGATAGAGAGTATGTCGTTGCAAAGAGCACTCATCATTGTGGACGACTAAATGTAAAAATTCAACTGACGAATATCTATRTACGTGGTATATTCACATAATTCTAAGGAGCACTCATCATTAGCGGGAAGTGATATTTTTCAGTGGTGAACATACTTGCTTTGTCCAGATGGTGAACAACAACCATCCAAATTTAGGGGTTGCATACATTGCTAGACACATTACCCACCTTGTTCATGATAATCCAGAGGTACATGTTAGTGTTGTTATCGTCAAAGTCCAAAAGTTGTTTCGATATGGTTGCTCTTACAAGAAAGGATGGAATGCCCGAAAGTTGACCATAGAAATAGTTTATGGAGATTAGGGTACAACAATTCAAATTCTTCCGGTATATATGCAGGCTTTGCAAGATTGTAATTAGGGAACAATTATTAGATGGAAACACCACCTGAGGAGCACCGATGATGTGAAAAAAATTGAAYGGTTATTTTAGACTTTTCAACCATCTATAGGCAGGTTYGAGCACTGTCGACTTGTCATTTTGTGGATGAGACATTTTGAGAGGGGTATATCTTTTGATTGCTAGCACATATGATGCAAACAATCATATATTTCTCCTAACCTTTGCCATTGTAGATGAATAGTCATCTGCTAGTTGGGGGTAGTTTTTACTATTATTGAGACGTCATGTGGTTAGACAGGGATAAGTTTGTTTAACTTCAGATTATCACAAGGGTATGCTTCATATAGGGCGCCAAATAAGAGAGTGGTAACCACCATTAGCAATACATGGATATTGTTTTCATCATATCAAAGCCAATTTTAATGTAAAAGTTAAGAATAAAGACTTGTCTAGTCTTATGTACAGTGTAACGGCAAAGCCTAATCAAGTGAAATTCAGTGCAATCATGGATGAGATTAAACGTCAAAGTCAAGCTGCATTTGATTGGTTGAATACAATTGATCGTGGAACGAGGACACTTGCATATGATAACAAATACAGGTACGGATGCTTGACAACTAACTTGTTTGAATCATGAATAGTGTTTTCAAGAAAAGATGTTCATTACTGATCAAAGCATTGATGRAATTGATAGTGGTAAAAATTGTGAAGCATTTTTTCAGATCATCGTGAACAAGCAGCTCATAATAGACGTCATTTTGCCCCTAGGATATGGAAGAAATTTTCTAACGATGACAAGAAATCTTGTACACATACGTGATGCAATACAATTCTCAACTTGGCTTGTTCAGTGTAAAGTCTATACCTAGAGAAGATGGAAGGGGTAACAAAATCTATATAAGCGAAAAATGGTGTAGTTGTCATAAGTGATTTGTATTTGAGATTCCTAGTTCTCATGCTTTTGTTATGTGTCGTCATCGGGGTCGGCAAGCAGGTGAGCTTCTTCATGAAGTATATTCGAAGGAACAATATCGGAAAGCATATATTAAAAATATCTGCTCAGTTTCACATGATTCTTTTTGGAGACCACCACCATTCAACCTTATTCACTATAATGCGAATATGAAGAGAAATTCGATAGGTCATGTTCAAAGTGCGAGGATTAGAAGTGATGCAGATTATTGACACACCGGTTCTCCTCGAAAATGTGAAAATTGTCATAGAGTAAGTCATAATAAAAGAAATTATTTGAAAGATCATGAAGATGAATTAAGTACTTAGTTGATGATTTGATTTTATTTAACATATTTGATGTTGTTTCATTGGATGAACATGCTTATTTTGTGACTATTGAAAGTCATTTCATGGTTATGTTTCTTCTATGCTTATGTTAAAAACATTCGTATTCTTTCGACATTATTATGTTGTTTGATATTGTTTCATAGATGTTATGAATGTTTAAAGTGAATATTAATTGGTATTTATTGAATGAAAGGAATGTTGTCAGTATCTTTCCTTGTTCTAGGTTTCAGATGTTGCAATATAGAGGTTGAGATTATTGTAGGCTATTTTCAACATCAAGTGAAAAAACTAAATCAAACGCCCTTCGTGTGACGTCTTAAATTCTGATTAAGTGAAGGCGCCGGTACAAGTGATATSTTTGACTAATGAAGACTATTTTTTCACCGGCGTCTTCGTTTTCAATAAAAAACTTGTGCACTTGGTAAGGGGCCATTGCAAGGAGCATCTTTTACTAATAAAAGYGCCTCTTGAGSCGATGTCCAGATTAAAAATGCTCATCCTCTCTGATTTCAAGTCATTGGCGTACAAAATCCCATAAATTGGGTTATTTGGATACAAAATCTGATTTGAGAAGGAAGAAAAAGAAGAAAAGAAGTGGAACAATAAGAGCGAAATCAGCATTATAATTTTCTGGAGGAGTTAATCATGTTTCAGCTTTTAGATGGCTATATATCACATGTATATCAACGGGGATTGAGAAATAATTGAATATAAGACGCCAAAAATTCCTCGGAAATCTTCTTTCTAACTCTCTTTTGTCTCCATATTCTTTTTGTTCAAAGATGTCTTCTCATGCAACCCAAATACTCTAAAATCTGAATTCTTCAAATATTCAAACTTATTTGTCTAGAAGGATGAATAGAAGCAATATGCCAGGCGGCTGGCGGTTTAGTGCTCCATTATTGTCCTGTTCAATATCACGAACACTGCTGTTTTTGAGTGCCTCAATCCATACGCATTTGGTGGGCCATGTTCTTCTTTGAATATTGATCAAATTCCCTTTTTATTTTCTATTTTTTGCTGTAAAAGATTTGTGTGGGAATGCAATAGGCAAAGATTTGTTTGATTCTCTTCTCTTCTTTCTTCTTTTCTTCACTTTCTTTTTCCTCGTTCGTATCTTCATATTCCTCATCATTATCATCTTGATTTTCATCATCAGTTCCATTAACTTATCTTCTTCATCACTACTCAATGCTTATTTTGTTTTGACGTTCCTCACTGCTTCTTCAAGCCCATCGTCAAATCCATCCAATATTGCATCTATCTTCAGTTCAAGCATCTCTTCCTTTCTTCGATGCTCTATCTTGGATGATACTAATATTTTCTATTCTTCATTTGTCAAATCCTTCTTCATAAACTTTCATACTCCATTGATCCCATTCTAGATGAAGGAACTCTTGTTATAGCTACTTTGGCCCTTCAGTCTTTATTACTCCATCACCCAGCTTTGCATTGAAGCACTTGAAAACTTTTGTAAGAAAACATCCATAAGGGAAATCTTTACATTCAGGTTCCTCTGTATACAACATACATTTGATCATAATTGCCCAAATTTCATTATTTCTCCTTTGTACAACATGTACATGAGATACATATATATGCATGAACCCCACTGAAATCTCGTGCCCCATGCTGGAGTAATGATGCGGATCATTATATGATGCAATTATGCTTTTTGTCTCCTTTATAAATCCATCCCAATTCAATAGCACTGAATATCTCATCAAATCACCAACCCAACCCACTAAATACTTCTCTCTCAGCAGAATCCAGTCAAACAATTTCCACTTCTTTTCTAAACTGCATCTTCCGTTCTCGTTTCTGCCTCTCTTAAASTCTTATATTTTCAATCCTAATTTCTTAATTTATTTGAACAAGTATGATTGGTTGATAAAACTTTATTCTTTAGCTTATTCAAAATTTCAGATTCTTGTTTATTTTGAATTTGGCATCATGGTTGTCACATGTGACTTATCAGTCAAAACCAAGATGTGATTAATGGTCATGTTGGACCAGGAATGAGATCATGTTGACAGGTATCTTGATTAATGCTTACTAGGTATCTCCGAAAGTTGGATCTTTGCTCTGTTAATTCAGAGGTTGAGACACAAGACAAATGCTGAATGGTGTTTTTTCTCATCTACCTCCCCTCTATTTTCTTCATCTGCTCTTCATTATCAACTTCTGCTATCGCAATGATACTGAACCATGGTTGCTGCCTCAATTCTCTTTCTCATGAATTATCAATTTATCTAAACTTTGGTTTTTCCTCTTTCTCAGGAATTGCTTTACAGTATTTATATCTGATGGAAACTACTGAGATTACTAAAATTTGTATTCGTCAAGAGAATGATGTAGGAATTTGGTTTCTTACTTTCTTTAATTTATAGACTATCCTTGTACAGAATTTTTGCTTGTTATATTACTGTCTAATGTTACAAAAGGTTAACTTCTCTTCTCTGTGTTGCTCAATCCTCAGCTTCTGATGATTCTGAAGCTATCCTCTATTTCCGTTGTATTTGAATTTACATACTGCAAAACGAAGAAATATGTGGGAATTCCCCCCTCTTAGCTCGGAAAGCTCTAGCCTTAGAGACAAGTTTCCGTTTTGTAATATGCAATTTCCGAAGAGTTAAAAATTTATCTCACCTCAAGTTTCAGTTCCTTTTTTGTGGCATGCACCCTCACATACCCAAACGCAGCAGTCCGAACTAAGCTCCAGCTCTCAGCCTCTCCATGGAAAGCAAGCAAAGGAGAATTAGTTGATTTTGTCAGCACAAATACAGGCAYCTAATTCAGAAGATTGAACTCCAAGTCAAGGTGGTGTTTAGATTCCATGTGCTTACATCATTAGGGAACTGATCCAAGGTAAAGCCGGCCATCCCAATGATAGCATGAATCGGGGCAGCATAGATAGAGTTGTCATATGTATCAATTCCACTTGCATCTTTCTTGGGCATTGCCTTGCATTCATTCTGATAGACTGCGCATGTTCGTTCGTAGTTATGAACATGGCCAAAGAGAACCAAATCCACCTAAGAAGTTCATGTTCCCAATTGTAATCAATAGCCTAAAATCAAGAATCATTTGCAGGATAATATTTATATCCTGGAGAATTACCTTGTTTTCTTGAAGCAATGGCTCCACGGCTTCCACAAATTTTTTATCCACACTAGGAAGAATGATACTTCCTCTACAGGTGGTATACATAGGTCTATGCCTGTAACATAACAATTTTCAGTCTGTCAATATTATATGCAACTCTTTCTGAAGAGATACCATAAATTACCAAATTTGCAGGGTGACAACAGCATGAATACTGGGGAAACTTTCTTCTTTCTTTAGGAATTACTTTATGTACTGATAAAACTCTTTTTATGTAATAAGGTATGACAGTTTATCTTAGACAACAATTGGTTATCAGTTGTAATAGTGCAGGCCCTAACTCGGATAAAGCACAATAAGGAAATTGGAGGATGAGTATCAAGGAATCCATTGATAAGAATAAATTTCACCCGAAAGATGAAGAAGAAAGAAAACAGCTTACCCCATAAAAGTTAACCATGGGGTTCTGGATCTATCCACTGCAGCCATGTCCTCATTCATCCAATTATACTGTTTGGAAAATAAAGTAGGGTATTAATTTAATATGGAATGGCTTTTCAGCAAACGGGAAACAGAATTCAGAAGCTATGGCATTTTGGAGAAAATGCAGAAGAAAATTACTTGCTCTGAATTTTCTGACCAGTCATGCTCTGTTGAAATGACAGTGAAGTGAACACTTCCTTGCTCTATGGAATACCATGGCTTATCTTTTGCTGGAGTTGGCATAGGGAAGTAAGTCTCATAAGGTATCCCACACTCTCCACCTGAGTCTGGAGTTACATAGACTGATCCTGATCCTAAGTAATCCCTGGAAGTCCATTACGAAAATAGTTTTAAGTTCTGTAAATCTGACAGTTTTCTTGACTCATCTTCTATTTAAGCTCAATTATGAGACTAGAATGCAGAAGAATGATGAATAGGATCCGCTTAGAATTCGTTTATGCTTCTGGCTTTTCTTGACTCATTGTTGATGACTAATAAAAGATTCCAAGACTATCAATCAAGTTTCACACCTTTCTGCTTCAAGTTCAAATCTTGGTGAAGCCTCAGCTGAAAAGCTTAGAAATTATATATCACATTAAGTTGAAAAAATTTTGTTTTACAGTTTTGCCTTCCTTTAGGCATTCGTTAGCAGATGTGCTATTACGCTTCCATATTATAGCAGATCCGAGGATGCAATTTTTGGCTTTATTTGATTGGAGTTTGAAAAAACTAGTTAGATCGATATCTTTTCAATATCTTTTCCATTTATTTGTGAAAAAACTAGTAGATTTAATTAATTACCTTTCATGGTTCCCAATTGCTGTCATGTATGAAACTTTGGAGGCCACAGGCCTGATGAGGTGAAGGAAATAGTCCCATTCTACCAGAAAGCCTGTAGCATAGCTTATGTCACCAATGTGGAATATGGAGTCTATGTTTCCAGCGGATACTTCGTTAGCTATGGCTTCTATCACAGATATTGACCCTGGCTTTTATATCATGAAATAATATCCTTTGTCAACGCCATGGTCCGTAGAGAAAACTCCAAAGATATAAAATTAGCAGTATAAGCCCTTTCCCAGTGGTTTTAGAGTAACCATTGGAATGTAAATATTTGAATCAGATCAAATTTTTGTTCTAACATTTTCTAGTTTCTCTTTGTGTGTATTGGGCTGATTGAATTGATCACTTTCTGCAGAGGTTTGAAGTTAACAAAYTGGAGTACTCTTGATGATATACCTGAATGAAGTGTTCTGCAGAAAGATCACGAGGTGCCTTTCCCATATCTCCGAATGAAATAAATTTAAGCTCGTCAGATCCCCCAGCCGGTGGTGTCTTGGATGTGATTTGATCACTCCAACCAGTTGAATCACTGCAAGAATGTACTATAATATGAGTCATATGATGATCCAATAAAAAAATATTCTTGAACAAGGATACATTTTTTCCCATTTGAATTCCTTTCATTATTCAAGGTGCTTTCTTCCGTATGTAATAGTCACGACATCATTTTCTTTTCAATTTCATATACTTTCCAAATTTACTTTGTTAACTTACGTCTGAAATTTTATTATTTTTTCATCGTTTGTGGTGCTCCAGGCTAACCTCTGTGGAATTAGGAAACAATATACCTTCCATATCTGTAGGAGAAAGTGCTTGAAGGCTGAAGTCCAGTCATGACTGCCGAATGAATATAGCCTGGATCATGCCAACCAAAATCCTTGGCTGGACTTTTTGGCACAGCACCTTTGAGGTTAGGGAAACCAATATTAATACTATTGTTGGATATTTAAATCAAGTACTTAATTGCTGGAGAACGCATGTTACTGCTAGTGTTGTTATGCTTTTAATTTCTAGAAAGATGAAGAAAAAGAAACAAAAGATTTTACTCATAGCATATTGGGACTTCAATTCTCAATTAGCATCAGCAGCCTTCAAGATCTTATATGCACTTACCCAATAGTAGAAAAGGAAGGAATGTAAGGGCCATGGGATGATCTATAAGACTCTGACTACTAATATTTCCTGAGAATGGGAAAATAGTAAACTAAAGTATCTTTTATTTATTATTTGACGACTAATACGATCTATATGACATTCCTCTTGTGACGTTGAGTAAGACAATACTCACTGATTTTTTCAAAGGGATCAAGAAACTCACTGCACATGTCATTTTGGGTGAAGGTAGTAACTGTTGATGTCAACGATTTTCCACCATATTGAACTTGTTGAGGCTTTTTATCCCCGCTAACCCATGTTAATTTCATCTGTAAAAAGTCCATAATACATATTAAATTTTATATTTATTGAACGGTACGAAGCACATTCTTATCTTTCTTTTTAACTCATACATCATATATTCCAAAATGAAGTGTATATAAAAAGAAGAAAAAAGGGGTATTCTACTTACTGAAGTTGCCGTTGAGTCGATGCTGGAGAGATGTCCATATAAAGGGCTTCTGGGATTGGCAAAGCTGATCGAATTTGATCTCTTCAAAATGCATGGAGATTCAAAACCAGCAGCAAAGAAGACGAATTCTATATCTGTTCTGATGTTTATTACATGAAAAGTTAGAGTGGCACTGCAGGTGTTTACTGCACAATGACCATGCAAGTATTTCTTGCATTCTTTTTTCTTGCATCTCAAGTAGTCTGGATCATTGCTTACATATTGTGCCTGCAACAAAGGATAGTTCTATGATTTAACAGGATGGAAAGTCAATTTCCCASAACGGACAAGTATGTAAAAATTGGGTTTAGTCCAATCTTGCATTATTAGCCTTGTAATGGAGAAGTCAAGGTGGCCATTTGAGTGCGAAAGAGGCTCATGAAAGTACGTTTACGTGGCTGCTCAATCACGTTCAATTTAAAGTTGTGGTTTATGTCAACGAAGAATTGGGATAAGTTTGAATATTCGCAAGATATATGGATGCTATCGACCAAGATATTAATTACGTTCCTTAATGGGGTAGATGAGGAGCAGCTAAATGAAAAATCTGACTCAGCGGTGCGTACCTTCACGGGATAATGACAGAGAAGCGGAAGTTTACTAAAATCACCTGTCTGCTGATATTGAATTGCATTGAATGGACAATCTGACACGCTGCAAAATCAAAACAAAGTGTTGATTGATGTTATTTGTGAGTTTGGATGTTTATAGTGTCTGAAAGATGCATACAAAAGGTAAATATTGTACATTCTGCGTTATGTGAAGTTTGAAAAAACTGTCTGACTTGGTCTTAGCTAAGAAAGCATAAGTGATGGAACTGATATTAATTTGTTGAAAACGATCAAGTACAATGGCTGCTAGGTTATATTTAGTTCAAAACGAAGGAACAGATACACTAGTTATCTTACTCAGAATGAGCAGGTGAGATCATGGCAACCCAATCTCTAGCAGAAGGAAGCAACACTCCACTGACAGTAACTTCAATATATTCTTCATCAGAAAGCTTAGATTTTGATGAGGAACTAATATTGATCTTGAGATAAGGGTTTGGATCAGGACAAGGAGTCAAGGGCTTCCTATTCAAAACCCTGAATTCAGATATTGCGGTCTGGTTAAGAAACTCTTGTGGAGAACTCCGAACGGCCTTGGACACATGCAAAGATGAACAACAAGAAGAAGAAAAGCCTAGTAAGAAAATGCAGAAAACAAAGAAAAGCCTCGACATGGACAATAATTTTGGTATTTCCATGGGATCGAGTTGAAGGTGAAGAAGGCACGTTTTTGTGATTATGGTAGATATATATATATATAATTAATTAATTAACTGCGTACAACCTTTTTCTAAAGGGTCGCATATGTCAAAGCAGAATTCTCGGAAAGATCTACTGATTGTGGGCAGTTAACGGCAAACTGGCAGTGTAGTTGGCAAGAAAAAGTGGATTTGGATCCGAATTTTGTGATAGTCTTGAATTTTTCGGCTGAGGAAAACTGGCAGTGCCAGTATAATTGGCAACTAGAAATATTTATATTTTCTTTAACGTAACTTATTGGCGATGCACATAATAATTAGTATGTTCCGTCTTCTTTTCTATTGAGTTTAGAGTTTTTTTTTTTTAAATTAATGAAATCTTACATAGTTAAAATAAAAAGACATACCTAGTGAATGTCAAACTTAAAACTACTCAGTTTGGGGGTTAAAAATGACGAAAGAAAATATTAACTAAGCTATTATTTGTCTTGACTTGACAACTGGTTTCTTTTCTTCATTGTTGTGGTTACAATGTGGTTGGTGTATTCACTATACATTTCGTTTGGCTGCCTATCCAACTTTAGCTAGTGGATAGTACATAGTAAATGAGGGATAAATGAGTCAGTGTGTACTTTATGCCAAATCTGTAAAAAAATATAAGATGTAATTTGATTATTCTGGGAGATATATAATGCATAATAAAACTTCTTTTTATGTAAGTAAAGTATCCCATAAATTGGAACTTACCAAAATAGTTACTACATCATATAAAATGAAATGGAAGTAATATATATATGTGGACGTTGTCGTCAACGACTAAGACAGGATGCAAGGGCTGACCCAGCAAAGCTAATRTAGGAAAATTTCTAGAAGAAAAAGTAGTCAAAATGGTGGAATACTTAACACCTGATGAGATCAAAGACGAGCGAAATATAAATCAGCCGATGAGTAGAAAAAGGAAGATAGATGAATCGACAAAGGAAGCATAATTAGGCAATCAGCTACTTGACAAAACAAATCCAAAACTACSTGGCCAAAAACCAAGGGACACGTTCAGCTGAGCAGCCGGCTAAGCAGACTTGGACCGAAGTAGTTGCGTAGTAAGAGGAAAATGGCATAATGATAGCAACTTTTCTCGACCTAAAGCCAGCAAGAAGTTCCAGCCAAAGTATAAATAAGAACAGATGATTCAAACAAAACAACAAGCAATTCATCTTCGTTTTTTAAATGTTTTCAATATTTAGCTAGCTTTACAAATAGTTTTCTATCATTTCTAGATTTTGGTTGTCTTGTTAAGTAGTTTCTTATGTACTTTTGAAATGCTTTATGAATTCGAATTCTAACTTTTCTTCACTTTCTTGTTTTCTTAGCTCTTGTATCCTTGTTTCTTATAGCTTTAATAGTGTAACTTGTTAATTTGCTCAACTTATCAGCCTTCTCATTTATTAGTTGTAGCTTTTTTTGCTTAGCAGAACTTACTATTTTACTTAAGATATAAGTTGCATCGATCGCATTTTTTAGTTTTTTAGTTGTTATTGTTTTTTAATGCTTTTAGATTACTTGTACTAGTTTACTGCAATATACTTCGTTTCGGCAATAATATTAACAACATCATTTCTTCACTTGATATTAACTACATCATTTCCTCATTCAGCTTAATCGCATAGTTTCTTGTTTAGCACGCTTTGCTTTGCTAATTTCATACGTTTTAGCTGCATCTTTGTTTTATTCTGGTTTCTTGCATTAGCAATTTATTGTTCATCTTAATTTGCATAATTATTCAACTTGTTTGTTCTTTCTCTGAATTTTAATTGGCTGTGAGACTTTTTTTTGTTATCATCTTAGCCGTAACAAGCAAAAAGTCATTCTCCTGGTCAAAACATTGACTTGCATACTTTGCAAGGACGTACTTAAACTAACTCAAGACCCCACACTAAAAAGACAAGAGCTAGTTACGGATCCAGCAAGCGGATCAGACGGCTAGCTAGTCTAAACTCAAGCCTTATCGTGTAGGAAAATCTTAGCACGCCAGGATCAGGATAGCCTATTTGACTATGCAATTATGCACATCAACACCATGGCACACCTAGTAAGACCTATTAAGTGTGTATCATACTACTTTCCAACCGCTAAATCATGGCTGACAATTAGGGTAGCCTAACTTGGATCAACGAAACATCTATGACTGATATGCCGGCGTTCAGCTTGGTGAGTGCCATCTGATAAACATTGGAGAACCAAAGTGTTCCTCTTGTGAAAGAGATTAGGCCTCAAGATCCATCAACATAGGCTGGTCCTCTCGACGAGCAGGGAATCCCCACTTCTCTGAGCCATCAAGTTCACAATGGAGTAGTGCAAATGTGAGTTAATGCAAAACCTAATACAACAATTTGCTACTGCTTTCAAGACTATGTTGCAAAAGGAAATTCAGGGTTYGACACAATGTAGAATCCCAGGGCAGCCTAATACGGTTCTGCCCACCAACCCTTCCATTCTAATGTTAAATCATTCCATGAAAATTTTGGAAGTCGTACAATATTGGATTCAACCTATGCCACAACTTTTTCAAGGCTCGATCTCCGAGCAGATGCATTACATCCCACTTGGAGGATAGCTTTATGTGACAAGTWGTCACAACCAGGAGGACAATTGACAGCTTACAGCTCCCAAGAAACCATTAACCCTTTCCTCCTCTAAGTTTCAAAATTTTCTTATTCACATGGACAATACTTCTTAGCATTCCATTGGATGGGCAAGAATATGTGGCTCAACATCCCATTAACCAAACCTAGGGCTACGCTACGTGGCAAGCAAAGCCGACTTGGGGAAACCAATCACCCTAGGTACAAGAACGGATGCCTCCTTTTGATAGAGGATACCAAGACAGACAACATTAGAATTGGGCATTTCTAATAGGGAGACAACCACCACCTAATCCAGGAGTTCAGCCAGCCAATGTCCCAATGTAGATTCCAGTGCCAGTTGATGCTAATGTAATAGCCAAGGTATTGAGGGGCCAGTTCGAGCTGAATATTGCTGGCAACAATCGTTTGGTTTACAGGAAGCCCTATCCAGAATTGATTGATCATGCAGCTGCCATGCCACGAGTTTATAAAATGCCTAAATTCTCTATTTTTTCATGTAATGATAACAAAACTGCAATGGATCATATCAGCCKATTCACAGCTCAATATAGTAAGCTCAGCAATAACAAGTTGCATAAGCTACAACTTTTCTTCCTGTCTCTGAAGAGAGTAGCTTTCATATGGTACGCTAGCTTACCACGTAAGGCAATTAACGGTTGGTCCSATAYGGAGTGCCTTTGCCATGTAAGGTTTTATAAAGTCRTAACAGAGATGTCTATTGCAGATGTAATAATGATGTGAGTGGGAAACTATTGACTTTACTAGAGATTATGCACATGTTTTCACCCTTTTTAGTATGATGAAATGCGACTTCATACTATTTTACCTTGAATATTGCTTAGAATCGATTAAGTGACTTTAATTGTACAATAGTGTAAAATTATAGAATTCATGTGCATTTGCTAAGACAAAATACTCTATTTTGTAGGGAAAAAGATTTTTTAAGCAGAATAGAAGGTCACTTGATAAACAAGTGAAGATTTATTCATTGCTGCAACAGGAGACTGCAACATGGAATACTACGAATAAAAAAGAATATTTTATTCAAAGAAAGAAAGTCATGGAAGAAAAGTAAAATCATCATTGAAAAAAGGAGAAAGTCAAATTTGAAGTTTAAAAAGCAAAAAGTTAAAAGTTAAAAGTCAAAAAGCAAAAAGGTGCTTATGACACCTTTTTGCCAAGCTTCATGGGACAAAAGGGAGAAGGTTGATTTGGATTGGGGCATTTTCAAATTTTGGGCATYAGGAGCAAAAATGCAAGAAGAGAGAAGAGGAGAGAGAAAGAGAGCAAAAAGAAGGAAGCTTGGAAGGAGAAGAAGGAGAAGAAGAAGAAGAAAAAGACTTCAAGGAAGCCTTCATCATTGGACTTTATCAACCTCTTTAGGCWTTGTTACTCCTTCTCTTAGTAATTATTTCAAGATGTATTTCAATATGTTAATCTGTCACATCTTGTATTTCACTTTATCTAAGAACATGAACTAACTTGTTAGAAGTTAAAGTTTTGATGAACTTATGTATTTAATATCTATTTGAATGATTTGAACAAGAGTTGCTCTTTTTAAATGCTTTACTCAAGGCTATGTATTGTTTATATTCACTATTTTATTGGCCATGAATAGTGTTTTGATAGTCTCTTGAACTCTGAAAGGCAGTGAGAGAAGTGGAAAACTTGAGTAGATATGGATTTAGTTATTTTGAGATAAGATTTAATATCTTGGGGATACCATCGAATATAAGAGACATTCATATTCCACCCATAAGATCATATGAGACTTAAAATTTAGTCACGTTCGTCAAGCTAAGTAACTCGACAAGTAGAACAACTTAGTGAAATAGAAACAAGGACCAACAAACTGAAAGCGTGAGGTCATTTTTATCTCGATTTGCATTTCTATTGTAACTAAACCTTTGCTGTAGCATTTGCTCAGCAATCATTGYTGTAGCCAGTCTGCAGCATTGATGTTGCGGCTAAGCCTTTGCTGTAGCATTTGCTCAGAAGTCATTGCTGTAACCAGTCTATAGCATTGATGTTTTGATTTCTTGGACATTAGTATATAGGGAATTCTTAACTCTAGCTCACCTTTAAGCTCATGATTTTATCATTTGTGCGACTGCTGTGATTATTTTCGAATCATTGTGATTAGATAACTTTAGTTTATGTACTATATTTTCGTGACAACCAACAAACTATTAAGTTTATTAGGAATTTAAACCATCGCTTTTGAACCAACAATCCTTGTGAGACGATACTCTTATTCACTCTATATTACTTGTGGACCGTATATACTTACATAAATGAAGCTTTACTGTGTAGGTGATTTTGTCTATCAAGTTTTTGGTGTCTTTGCCGAGGATTGTTATGTGATTGAGTGGTGTTTAAATTTCTATTGCTTTGTAAATTTTTGTATATTTTATATTCTTATCTTTTTATTGATTCTTCTATCCTTATTCTCTACAAGCTTTGACATCAATGTATGAGGAGAACGTTAATCACAATACGGTTAACATCCTTTAACTTTTCCTTTCATCTTTTCACCTCTCAAGAGGTGAACGTTACTTATCTCCCTACCCTACAAGAGGGTTGAGTCAGGTGCACCAGTCCCCCATGCTCCATTTCCCACTCACATCTTTCATGGCTAGGTTTACACTACTTTCTAACATCTTATCATTTTCCTAATAATAATTCATTTATAAAATTTCATTTCCTTTCAAATTTTATTTTCTAAACCCTTCRTTTTCCAAATGTACGAATGGCTCATGCCAGGAATGATGTAGAATACTATAACTATATATCCATGACATGAACTACATAAAATCGTATATAGACACCATTCAACATAATAAAAGTATGAAATATATATTACGTGAAATCATTCAACACAATCATAACACATATCATAACACATTCCAAAACAGTCACCACATAACACACAACGAAAAAGGTGGGCGGCTATGGGAATTACTTATACAGAACTCGGATTCAATACACATTCAGTTTACCTAAGAGGAATTTAATTATAACAAAAATATATAAGCATTAATGTAAATGTGAGAATCTACTTACTTGGAGTCCTTTACATTAAAATTCTTATTTCAATTGCAAAGTGGAGTCCCTCGATTGCTCTTAACATTAATGTGCTCAAAAATGACCTAATTGTGATTACAAAGGAAAGTCCATTTAATACGATTGTCCAAGCTTAAATATTTAATGCTTATTCCATGAACGTCATTTGCCAATTTTTAATTCATACTTAATTCCCATATCACCAAACTATCACATTCTTAAACGTACAACTTAAACTCCTTAGATCGGTTATTAAACCTAATCTATGTTCTCCCACAATTTCACTCTAGGACATAATTACTTAAGTCATCAAATTCCAATATTGAACGGTAATATTTTCACCTTTAAACCGACAAACTCTAAATGTTGCGAAAGTGGCGTTGCGCCTTAGGCGTGCGCTCAGGCAGTGCTCACGCAACAGCCCTGGTTAGGCATTGTGCCTTGGCACTGAGGCACCTAGTCGGCTAGGTGTCTAGGCACTCGATCGCCTGGGTGTCTGGATGCTTGGTCGCCTGGGCATCCCCTGTTTTGGAAACTGGCGAACAAAACCAGCAAGGACCCAGCTTCTATGCTACTGTTGTTTCGAACATCCTCTCTGGGTGGAAGAAGGCGGCGAGTTACCGGCAGTGGTGGCCTAGCTAAGCATTGTGGGATGACGTGTGGCAAACTCGAAAGTCGAGCCTGAGCRATGCAAGCAGAATCAGTCAATCAGCTCTTGTTCTTACCGATCAACGGAACAGCAATACAAATACGATACAAGCGAGTTGCTTTCCTTCTCGAGAGCGCTGTCAAAACCAGCAACGCGCAGTAGCTCGACTTGAGTGGAGACGATCGCAGATCTAGACCAAGTAGATATGGAGATGGCATTCGGACTGCAGGTTCGACGAGCAGTAACGACAACTTTTTCAGAGCAGTAAGCCGGTTTGATGTGCAGCGACAGTGGATTTGATGGCAAGCAGCAATGGGATCGCTACAAAAAATCCCGTTGAGCAACAATGAGTAGACCAGGCCAAAAAATGATAGGTTGCGGAGGGCGACAAGCTTGATTGTACAATACAATGGTGTCGACGGTGATGATCGCTACGGCGTCGACAACTCTAGACAAAACCAGATCCGATCCAGAGATGAAGCGATCTCGAGCAGGTCTGGGCAATGAGCAGCTGGCGGGTGTGCTGGCACAATGGCGAGTGGCAATAGCGATGTTCAGTGCAGCGTCGACCTAGGGAAAGAGAGGCGGTGTAAGCAGTGGGTAGGGTTTGGGAAAGGGTAGACGGCATTAAGCCGATTTAGGGTTTTTTTTCCTCCAAACTTCAAACTTGGGCCCTAACCCAAACCCTTTGGGCCTTCCTATTCCATAACCAATTCAGTCCATTAAATTAAATCTATGAACTTTTGCTTTTGGTAAAAATCTAGTTTMTRAATGAGAAACAAATAAGCCTAACAAATTGAGCCACTAACCAACTAAGGACCCTCATTCGATTAACACGATAATTCCATACTTATTAAATGTACGATAAAATAATAACCACATAGAAAATTATCCAACCCTAGCTGGCACATATAATTATACAACCATAYAAAATTCATAAAGAGTAAAATACCAAGTGTTACAGTTCATTACCACACACTTGCTTAAGGTGACCAAAACACTTATTCATGAATGAGGAATCTTATGGTGATTTTTCTCAAGCATTACTCAARGTAGATGATTTTTTGTTTCTTTTTTCATTCATTATTGCTTGCGGACGAGCAACGTTTAGGTTCGTGGCGTGTTGATGAGAGTGAAAACTATTGATTTTACTAGAAATTATGTGGATGTTTTCACCCTTTTTAATATGATGAAATGCGACTTCATACTATTTTGCCTTGAACATTGCTTAGAATCGACCAAGCGACTTTAATTGTAGAATAGTATGAAATTATAGAATTCATGTGCATTTTCTAAGATAAAATACTCTATTTTGTAAGGAAAAATATTCTATAAGCAAAATAAAATGTCACTTAATGAACAAGTGAAGATTTATTCAATGCTGCGACAAAAGGCTGCAATACTGAATACTATGAGCAAAAAGGAATATTTTATTCAAAGAAAGAAAGTTAAGAAAGAAAAGAAAGTCATTATTGAAAAAATGAGAAAGTCAAATCTGAAATTCAAAAAGTAAAAAGCAAAAAAAATAAAAAGCAAAAAGCAAAAAATAGAAAGCAAAATGTCAAAAAGCAAAAAGGTGCTTATGACACTTTTTTGCCAAGCTTCCAGGGGAAGCTTCATGAGACAAAAGGGAAAAAGCTGATTCTGATTGGAACATTTTGAAATTTTGGGCATCAGGAGCAAAAACGCAAGAAGAGAGAAGAGGAGAGAGAAAGAGGGCAAAAAGAGGGAAGCTTGGAAGGAGGAGAAGAAGAAGACTTCAAGGAAGCCTTCAYCATTGGACTTTATCAATCTCTTTAAGGTTTGTTTCTCCTCCTCTTAGTGATTATTTCAAGATGCAATTCAATATATTAATCTTTCACATTTTGTATTTCACTTTATCTAAGAGCATGAACTAACTCCTTACAAGTTAGAGTTTTTGATGAACATATGTACTTAATGTCTATTTGAATGATTTGAGCAAGGGTTAGTCTTTATAAATGCTTTACTCAAGGTTATGTGCTGTTTACATTCACTATTTTATTGGCCATGAATAGTGTTTTGTGAGTCTCTTGAACTCCGAAAGGTAGTGAAAGAGGTGGAAAACTTGAGTAGATGTGGGTTTGGTTATATTGAGATAAGGTTTAATATCTTTGGGATACCATAAAATATAGGAAACATTCATATTCCACCTATAAGATCATATGAGACTTGAACTTTATTCACGTTCATTAAGCTAAGTAACTCGTTGGGTAGAATAACTTAGTAAAATAGGAATAAGGACCACCAAACTGAAAGGGTGAGGTCTTTTCTATTGTAGCTAAGACTTTTTGTAGCATTTGCTCAGCAGTCATTGCTATAGCCAGTCTACAGCATTAATATTGCGGCTAAGCCTTTGCTATAGCATTTGCTCAGAAGTCATTGTTGCAACCAGTCTGCAGCATTGATGTTTTGACTTCTTGGACATTAATACATATGGGATTCTTAACTCTAACTCACCTTTAAGTTCTTRATTTTATCGTTTGTGTGATTGTTGTGATTATTTCCGAATCATTGTGGTTAGATAACTTTAGTTTATACACTATATTTTTGTGACAATTAACAAACTATTGAGTTTATTAGGAATTTAAACCATCACTTTTAAACCAACAATCAATGTGGGATGTTACTCTTATTCACTCTATATTGGGCCATGTATACTTGCATGAGTGGAGCTTTATTTATTTTATTAGTTTAATTTAATTATAATTTTTAGTAATTAATTTATGCTAGACCCATTGGAGTCCTTCTCCTCTTATTCGAACCTAAAACTAGATTTAAAGTACGATTTTGGGCCAGAAGAAAACTAATAGATCTTAATATAATTAGGCTTAGTTGGTTAAGGAATAAAAATTGCCCACAAAGGAGTTTTGAAATATATATATATATATATGACCTGAAGAAGATGACTGTTCATCTTCTTCCTTAGACATAAACCCTAACCCCTTCCCGCCGACGCCTCCTCCTCCCTCTGCCCTCACCCATGCCGGCCTTCCGTCTCTTTCTCTCTCTCTCTCCTCTTCTCTACTGGTGTTGGACGCCGCTCCATCTCCTATGTTCTCATCACCACCGCGTGCTCAGTCAACTAGGCACTCAGGCGAGCAGGTGACCAGGCGACAAGGCACCATGTGCCATTTGCTCGAACCAGTTGCACACATGCCGCATGTTCACGCTCGGATAATATCCATTTTTCGAGTGCGATTGACATTATTACGTCTTAGTCTTGATACCACACCTAGTTTTTGAGATTCAAGGTGAATCCTTAGTTTYGTCGTTTAAATTAATCGAATGGCCTAAGTTTGTATTATGTAATAATAATTAAGAAAAAATATGGAATATGTTTATTGTGAAATTTAAGTTAATATGATAAAGTAAAAGGAGAATATGTTTCTAGAAATATATAGGAATACAATTTAATGTGAAACTTAGGGTTTGTACGATAAGTAATGTATGTTGTGATAGTATTATTATTATTACTATTGTTTTAAGAACGATTAGGAGTGATGAAATTAATTTTACTATTAATAATTCGATTGTTATTGACATGAAATTTAAATTCGAACGTTATTGGCTAATGAAATCCATAGGATAAATGATGAATGTATTAATGGTGAACACCTATGTTAAATGAATGTATTTAGTTAAATMAGTTTCAGACAAATACTCTTTGTGTAATAATATTAGGATACTATGGCACATTGACGTTGTGGGYAGCCAAGGCACTCCGCTAGCGATTTAAAGTRGTCAAATTTACTATAGGACTTCAAGTAAGTAAATTTTTACATTCTCATTAATGTATATGTATTATTRTTATAATTAAATTACTCTTAAGTGAATTGAATGTAAGTAAATCTCTTTCTTTCATGTAAGTAAATTCTCACATTCTCATTAGTTATGATGCACATGTATTGTTGTTACAATTGAATTGCTTTATGTGAATTAAATGTGAGTGCATGATTTATATTAAAGTACATAAGTAAATTCCATCATTTTCTTTAGTTATGGTGCAAGTGTATTGTTATTTTTATTGAATATCTCTATGTGAATTGAATGTGAGTTCATGGTTTATATTGACGTAAGTAAATTTTCACATTTCCATTAATTGTATTGCATGTGTATTGTGGTTATAATTGGATTACTTTTATGTGATATGATTTATGGTTTTACTTCAAGTATGTGAATTTCGGATCAGTGATGAGTAGAAAAAGGAAGACAACCAATTGGCAAAGGAAGTATGAATATCAGGAAATCTGCTACTTAGCAAAACAAACCTAAAACCACTTGGCTGAAAACCAAGGGTTACGTTCAAACAAGCAGCCAACAAAGGCAAAAGTGGGTCGAAGTAGTCGCACAAAAAGAGGAAAGTGGCATAATGGCAGTTGCTTTTCTCAGCTTCAAGCCGACAAGAACATTCCCGCTAGAGTATAAATAAGAGAAGAAGATTCGGGCTCAGACCAATTGGCTATAGCAGGGAGATCATAACACAAGATATTTTCACCATCATACTTGCCGAAGGAAAGAAAGAAATAGAATTGAAGCCACTTGTGATCCCAGTAACAGGAAACTCAGAAAACAGAAGGACGTTAGGGAGAAAATTGCAAGATATTATAGGAGGTTGTTTATTTCCAAAGAGGAGCAACCGAACCTGGAGGCTATTCTTAGGCCAGTGGTTCAACTTAAATTGGAAAGGGTGCATATAGAGATTTTGGCTATGATTTTACTACAAACGTGGTCTTGGGGGCGCTCAAGGAGATGGACGGGACAAAGGCTTTACACACAATGTTTTACCAAAGTTTTCGGGTGTTGGGGGTCAGGATAGTATCAACCTTGCTTTGGAGATACTTATTGGTGGTAGAAGGTCAAGGATATTAACAAAAACAAATATTGTTCTTATCCCAAAAGTGAAGAATCCGCAACAAATTACGGAGTTTACACCTATTAGTCTATGTACTGTCATTTACAAGTTGGTGTCTAAGTCATGTTTTACCTTTGATTATTGATGAAAGTCAAAGTGCTTTTGTGAAGGATCGTTTCATTATTGACAATGTGATGGTAAATTTTGAGTCTTTCCACTGGATTCAGAANAAGAATCCACAACAAATTACGAAATTTACACCTATTAGTCTATGTATTGTCATTTACAAGTTGGTGTCTAAGTCATGTTTTACCTTTGATTATTGATGAAAGTCAAAGTGCTTTTGTGGAGGATCGTTTCATTATTGACAATGTGATGGTAAATTTTGAGTCTTTCCACTGGATTCAGAAGGACAAGGGGCCAAAAGCACATGGCAATGAAGTTAGATATGAGCAAGGGTTATGATAGGGTGGATGGTGCTACTTAGAGTGGATGATGACTAGGTTAGGAATACCACAAGGCTTGTATCGACTATTATGAAGTGTGTTAGTTCTGTGACCTTCCAAGTACTTATTAATGGTGTGCCTACAGGGAGATGAAACCGACTAGAGGGATTCGCCAGGGCAACCCTCTGTTGCCACTTCTGTTTGTGATAGGCACCGAGTTTTCAGCCTTCCTGCATCACTCAGTATGTGCTGGGAGCTTGAAAGGCATGTGAATGGAGAGCAGTGGGCCTGAGCTTATACATTTGTTTTTTGTCGATAACAATTTACTCCTCATTGATAGACAAAATAACGTACGCAATAGAGTTTCAATCATGCAAGTATACACGGTCTACAAATAATATAGAGTGAATAAGAGTATCATCTTATAAGGATTATTGGTTCAAAAGTGATGGTCTAAATTCCTAATAAAATCAAATAGTTGTGGTTTGTTACGAAATAAAMTAAAATAAGCTAAAATTATCTAATCAGAATGATTCGAAAACAAATACAGCAATCACCCACATGAGATGAGTAAGAGCTTAAAAGTGAGTTAGAGTTAAGAATTCCCAATGTACTAATGTATAAGAAGTTAAAATATCATGGCTGYTGAGCAAAGTTTTGCAGTAAAGGCTTAGCTATAGTAG
Source organism: Rhazya stricta (assembly GCA_001752375.1). Lineage (NCBI taxonomy): Eukaryota > Viridiplantae > Streptophyta > Magnoliopsida > Gentianales > Apocynaceae > Rhazya > Rhazya stricta. Next base: position 2,366,670 of record MEJB01000035.1, read on the forward strand.
AAACTCAAATCGAGACAGAAAATGATCTCACCTTTTCAGTTTGCTGGTCCTTGTTCCTACTACACTAAGTTGTTTCTACCTATCAGAGTTACTTAGATTAAGGAACACGAATAAAGTTCAGGTCCCATGTGATTTTATGGGTTAAGTATGGATGTTTCCAATCTTCAGTGATATTTCTAAGATATTAAACCTTATCTCAAGATAACTAAATCCGCATCTACTCAAGTTTTCCACCCCTTATACTACCTTTTGGAGTTCAAGAAGCTCACACAATTCATGGGCAATGAAAAAACTGAATATAAACAGTAGATATTCTTGAGTAAAGCATTTATAAAGAGCAAACATTGCTCAAATAATTCAAATAGACATTAAATACATAGGTTCATCAAAACTTTAACTTCTAAGAAGTTAGTTCATGCTCTTAGATGAAATGGGATACATAATGTGAAAGATCAACATCTTCAAGTGCATCTCAAAATAATCATTAAGAGAAGATGAAACAAAGGCTAAAGAGGTTGATGAAGTCCAATAGTGAAGGTTTCCTTGAAGTCTTCTTCATCTTCTTCTTTTTGCCTCTTTTTGCTCTCTTTCTCTCTCCTCTTTTTCAGATTTCTCTCTTCTATGCGTCTTCCTTTCAAAATGGCCAATGCCTTCTGCTCTCTCTTTCCTCCTCTTTTTGTCATCTGAAGCTTTCTTGGAAAGCTTGGTAGTTAGCCACTTGTTAAACTTTGAATGGATAAAAAGGCTCACTAGTATAACATGACTTTTTGTCTTCTACTTTATACCTTTTTGCTTTTTAACTTTTCAACTTTACTTTTTGGCTTCAGATGRCRCTTTCTCTCTTTCCAATGACAACTCCCTCTTTCCTTGACTTTCTTTCTTCAAATATTATATTCTCCTTTGCTCATTATACTATTGCTACATCATCACATTTTTAAACCATTGAACTCCATTGTTGCAGCATTGAACAAGTCTTCAGTTCTTCACCAAATAACCTTYTATTTTATTTATAGAATTATTTCTTCCTACAAAAAGGCRCATTTTACCTTAGTAATAGCACATGAATTCTGTAATTTCACAWTATTGCATAAAKAAAGTCATTTGATTGAATTTAAGCAATGTTCAAGGTAATATAGTATAAAGTAGTACTTCATCATATTGAAAAGGGTGAAAATATGCACATAATCACTGGTAAAATTAATGGATTTTCACCCACATCACTCATACARGCCTCAACTGCAAATGCAAAATTGACAAGTAACACTTTACTGAGGTACGCTATTGTTTCCATTCAGGAATTTAGTTTTGATAAATCGTTTGTACATTTTGATGTAAGGGTTGATGATTCGGTGAGGATAGGCATATCTGACGAATTGGGTGTGAGGAATCTATGGGTGAAGGAAAGTATCTAGGTTTGTCATATTTAGTAGGGAGATCTAAGAGAGAGGTGCTTGAATATGTGAAGGATAGATTTTGGAAAAAGCAGAAGGGTGGAAAGATAAGCTATAAAGCTAGGCTGCTAAAGCGATTTTAATTAAATTGGCTTTGCAGTTATGTCATGCTTTCTCTTACCAGCAAGTTTATGTCATGATCTTACATCCTTTATTAGGGACCTTTGGTGGGCGAAGGAGTAAGGGAAAAAAGAGAATTTACTGGAAACAGTGAGAGGCGTTGTGTCGAGCTAAGGCTGATGGTGCGTTGGGGTTTTGAAACTTGGAAGCTTTTAATTTTGCTTTGATTGCAACGAAATGCTAGAGGCTTTTGCAAAAACTGGATTCCTTGTTGGCTAGGATTATAAGGGTGAAATACTATCGTAGAGGGGATTTCCTTAGGGAAAGTTTGAAGGCTTAGGTTTCTTTTGTTTGGCAATGTACATGGGAAGGTAGAGGTTTGTTAAGGTAGGGTCTGAGATGGTGAGTGGGAGATGGAGAGAAGATAGCTATCTAGAACCAACCTTTGGTACCATTCCATTTGATTTTCTGAGTTATATCTCAAAATCTTTTCTTACCCTTAGACTTGAAAACGAGTGCTATTTTTCAAAAGCAACATCTTAGATGGAATCATGGTCTTATGGAAGAAATATTTATGAGGAGGGATGTTGAGGAAATATAAGAAATTCCTTTACCAAGATTGCCTTGTGAGGATATGCATATCTGGCACTATGAGGCGAAAAGGGAATTTTCTGTCCAATCGGCTTACATGATGGGGATGGGTTTTTTGGACAGATGTAGGGAGATTGACTGGCGACAATCAACATCCCATGGGCGTAAATGATCTTTTTGGGTTGGGCGTTCGATTTTCGATTTGCTATTCGGTTTAATATTTCTGTTTTAATTTGATTTTTGCAATTTGTTTTCAAAATCGAATCAAATTGAATTGTGCCTAAAATCGAATTACCTAAAAACTGAAAATTGCGGTTCGATTCGATTTAAACCGAAATTTTTGGTTTAACAATTAAATTTTTTTAAAAAAACAGTTGGTTTGGTTTAAATAATCAAATAGTCAATTATATATTTTATTAAAAAATTATATATATAAACCAAATTAGGAATTTGTTAAATCAAAATTGAATCGAACTAAAGATGTTAATTTTTAAAATTGAATGGAATTGAACCAAAAATCAAAACACCAAATCGAATTTCTTATTTTGATTCGATTYGATTCGAAGAATAGATAAATCGGATAATGCATACCCTACTTATGGTGTGTGAAGGTGCCACCAACCAAAAGTCTGGGTGCTGATATGGAGGCTAAGCCATGGAATTTGTCCCACTCAGGAGAAGCTAATGAAGAGAATTGAGTTGGAAAAAGACAATGCCCATTGTGCGGTTAGGAGCTGGAATCAACCACGCACCTTTTCTTGAATTGCTCTTATGCATGCAAGATTTGGAGGAAAGCTGGGTTGTGCTTGATTGAGTGTTGTATGAAGCTTGTAACATTGAATAGGTTCTTGTGAATATGGTTATAAACCCTTGTCTCTTAGGACCTGATGGGGAAGTTCCTATGGCTTTTGTGTTGATTTGTGCAGTGTGGCACGCAAAAAATCAATAAATTTTCTGCAATAAGTTTATCCCAGCAAGAGACAGTGGAGTTTGAAAGCCGCTACCTATGGGAGGTAATGCATGTGAAGCAAACATGACACAATGCACGCTATTGCTGGTTTGGTGCCAAGTTGGAGGCCACCTGAAGGAAATCTGATCAAGATTAACATTGATAGGGCGTTTRGGGAGGAAGTGGCAGGGGTGGCAGCTATTGCTAGAGATCACCGTGGGGAGATTATTGCAACTATGGCGTATAAGGCTTCTGATACCACAGGCGCTGAGCACTGCGAACTGCTGGTCATCTATAGCTGCCTTAATCTTGCTGAAACCATGGGGATCAGCAGGTTCACTATCGAGTCTAACTGATCAGTGAAAATCATAGAACTCCAGGCTGAAGGAGTAGATTTATCGCCCTTAGGAGGTACAATCCAGAATATAAGAGACAAGGCCAGGGAAGTTGGGTGCAGACGTTTTATGTATACACCTCGTGGAAGCAACAACGGCCGACTCATTTGCTTGCAAAGCTTGGGCGTTTGGCTTGCCATGATATGTTATGGGTTGCTAATGCCCCTGATGATGTAACTATTGCATCAATTGCTAACTAGTTTGATTAAATATTATTACCACTTTTTCTCAAAAACTAAAATGATGTTTCTTGTTCAAACCGTACATTATGATTTGGATTGTAGGTGCGATGTTAAAAGAATTTTGAGCTAAATCTTTCTATGAATAAGGGTTAGATTCTTGTGAATACAATTCGGATTGAATTCGAATTAATCTCACTAAATAAAAATACAAAATTTGCTAATAAAAATAAAAAAATAAAAATCATAATATATTCTTTTCTGTTTTTTGGTTTGAAGTGTCTGACATATCATCTCCACTTACTAAGAGTCTTCTCTCAAAAAAAAAAAAAAAAAAAACTTAAGAAAGCAGGTAAGAAAAAGCAAAATTCAAATATTTATAGCGTCTAAATAAAAGTAAAGAAAATTATTTAAAGTGTCCATCAAGTTTATCAACCTAAATTGCAACGATCTAATAGGCCCAAGAAAAGGCAATTCTTTAAGCCTTTTGCTGGAAAGAGATACGTAAGAGCAACCCAACTATTGACATACACAAAGCCCAACAACCCASGAACGGTCTCTYCAACAAAGAGTGATCCTCTCAAAGTCTAATAAAAAAGCAGCCGACATTTACTTAGTATTATTGTTTCAAAATATTTGCTATGTTTAAAGAATTGGGGAAAAGACGTCTTTTATCAATTAATAAGTTTTGAACGTTTAAATATATCTTTAAATTTTATATTCACACACACACACACACACACACACATATATATATATATATATGTATTCTTTTTTACCATTTATTTATGTTACTTAATTACTATTCAGTGGGCCAAGTGCACATTCGTTCTGCTTCCCAACTTATAGATGTCAGATTTGTCTTTTAAAGATAAATTGTGATTTGAGATCCAATGCCCTTTTATAGGTATGTTCGGCTCTATACCAAATGATCCTTTCGTGGGATATACTGATTATCCTTTCCTGAACACGGATGCTGGAAGCCATGTACGGTCACCTCTGTAATATTTATGTCTGCCATGAATTTGTTTGTATTTTGCATATTAAATAATAAAAATGATTTGAGATGTGTTTAGTACAAGTTTTATTAATTTTTGGATGATAATTAAAATATGATATGTATTATCTTTAATTTTTTAAATATTTTTTTATATTAGAAGTTCAGATATATACACATACTTGATTTGTGTAATAAAAAAATATGATAAAAAATATATTAAAAGATTCAGAGTCGAAAACATTTTGTAATAATACTATTGGACTCCAACTTAAAAGTTTGTAATAAAGTAAACTTCTTCCATTTTTTTTTAAAGAAAACTATTATCCACCAATGTGAAGCTCTTCTCCATTCGAGTATTCCTGAATCTGAGGTTAGTCATTCAAAGCCTATCAACTCTTGAGGTTAGTATAGTACTTGAGATATAATGCCTTCCAACTTTGGCTATCATCAAAGGTAAAGTATGCAGCCAGTTGGATTGGTTAAGGGGGCAGTTCAATATCGAATCATGCTACTTTATTAATCTCAATTTAATAATTATCTAATAATCAATTGAAATGACAAAAATATTCTTATTCTTTTATTATCTATCCACTACATCCATTATTTTTAACAATTAAGGTCAATTAGCTTGTTGTGCACTTTAATTATTTATAATTTTCTATAATTATTCTTATTTTATTTATTTATTTATATTTTTTTTTTAATTTACGAACCTCTGTTAATATGTATTAGTATACCTTAAACCATTTAGGTTGATTTATGATTCATCATCTAATTATAAGTCTAGGAAATATCCTTAACTTTTCTGAGATTATTGTATATATCTAATCTAATTACAAATTCTTATTTCAGCCCTGTCATCACTTTTTGCGGTGGATTCGCCCACCTTCCTTTTACTCAAAGGGCACAAAATTTTTTAAGGTCAATTTCGTCAGTCCAAAGTCACTTCCCCACTCAATTTTGTCAATTTTTTTTAAAAAAATGCTAATAACTTTTAAGGTCAATTTTGTCAGCAAAAAATCATTTAAAAGACATTTTTAGTTAAAATTTGCAAAATTAGGAGGGGGAACGGTTTTGAAATGACAAAATTGACTTTTTTGGTGCCCTTTAAATATAAGGCATGTGGATAGATCCTCTAGATTCTATTATGAATAATAGTGACAATGTAGAGATAGAGATTCGAAATTAGATGTGAAATATAAACAATTAAAAAATATATACTGAGAGTCATAAATAATTAACGTATATAAAAAGCTAATTTTTTAATAATTAATAAGCATTTTGAGCTCAGTTAATAATTCTAGAAATATTTTATGAGTTTCGATTATGGGAGACCTTTTTGACTGTGAATTAGTGTTGACTGTCTTGTATATTTGGCATAACCAAACCCTTAGCAATCAAAACATGTCACAGGACTCCAAAGTCCTTTCCTTTGAAATTTCCAAGTTAATGAAGTAGCTAGGCTCCACATCAATAAAATAAGAGGAAACTTATTCTCATATTCATGACTAATTTGTTCATTTAAATCAATCCTATCAATGTACATTTATCTATAAGACGGCAAAGGTTATATTTCCTTACCTTAGTTCTTCTCAGAACTTGTGTCCACCTACTAATTAACGTTGGAGATGTCACAAAGTTAACAAATGCAATTGTTAAAGATTCCAGCAACTAAGCAAACGTTGTTAGGATCGACATCAAAGCTATAATTAGACAAGTAGTCCTTTTTCGGAACAAAATGAAAAAAGTTTGTTTTGTTTTCTCAGTCAAGTTCAAACCCAAAACTAAGCAATTATAGTGGACTTTAGGCCATTTTTTTGCACCTGCTTTTCCAGAGAAAGAAGCATTTCACACTTGAATATATTATTCCTAACAATATCTCACCAAGAGAATGGTTGGCTTGAGTTGAACTGCTCAAAGAAATGCCAAAATTTCCCCCTTTTCCTTGTCACTGGAAAAATGCCAAATTAGTTTTGAAAGATAGTGAGCTTTGATTAATATTATATAGACTAGACAATGAATCTCTCAATATTTAAAGTTTCATACCTTAAGCAAGTTTCAAAAAAAAAAAAAAAAAAAGCTCGAGTTTCATACACTAAATAAGAATAATGATCTCTGTATATATACTTTTTCTAATACATTAACACTAGTATTGGAGGATCGAGGTTTGTATGAACTTTGTGATGAGGCATCCCCCAATAATTATAAGTATGGAAAGTGCATCTTAAGCCTCTAATCATGGATGAATTGCAACGAGATTGAGAGAAATATGATTAAGTAAATTGGCTGAGAATTTTAAGATTAACATGTAAAGTAGTTAAATATTTATTCAAAATAAAAATGGTAAAAGAATAGAAAAAAATAGTTAATATTTCATCGAAATTTTAAAGTGACACATTAAAAAGGAGCAGAAAGTTGTTTTTCCAAAGTGACAAATTATAAGGAATGGGATATTACTCTATGTTCAAGTCCAACTTTAATTAAGATTCTTCTTTTAGTTAATAATCATTTCGTTTTTTTAAAGTGTCACATAAGGTATTTTTCATCTTTACTTTTATTATTATAATATGTATCATATTTCACATATTAATGAGTAATTAATTACTTCCTCCATTTTTTAAAATATATTTCGATAATATTTTTTTCTAGTTTTCTAAAGTATGAAACGTTCTATCTATCAAAGACACCGTTAAGTATGTTTTTTAATCTTACTCTTATTTAATTTTCAAACTAACACCATGAGTCAATATTTTGTCTCTCATACAATTAATTCTATTMTTTCCAATATAAAGGTAAAGATRTTACCTTGATAGCAATTTTAGACCAATTTATTATCTTTTTTATCATTATTTTATCCTATTATGACATACTTTAAAAAAGAGATAGAATATTATTTGTAATCTTTATACTTATTCAATTTTTAAAACATCACCCTTCAACTTACAAAATCAAACTTCTTTTTTCCTATATTATCTTCTTTTTCCTATGTAATTAATTCCTTTTATTTGATATAAGGGTAAAATTATTATTTTAATATATAATTTTAGACCAACTTATTATTTTTCTTGATCAGTATATTTTAACTTAATATGATATATTTTAAAAATGAAAAAAATAACTTTTAATTTTGGAATTCTAACCTTGTTTATTTTAGACTATTTGTTTGGCTTTTGTTATTTTGTACACTTATGGCTTTTGTGAGTATTTTGAGAGTCCCTATGCATCTATTCCATTATTTTAATTTGGTTAATAAACATTGCCCCCTCTCTTTCCCAGTTGATGTAGGTCTATTTGCCGGACCACCTTAAGTTCTTACATGACTTATTTACTTTTCATATTGCATTCTTAGATTTTTTTTTTAGATAACCAAATAATATTACTGTTCGAAAACGGCTCTTTTACGCTATGGTTCTCAGAACTGAGGTATTCGTTCTAGAAGAAGACCCTTTAAAGGCTCTGTTTATCGTGTATCTTAACATTGTCTAAGCTCAAGGGTAACGAACTACTTGTCTAGAAGACTATAACAAAAAAGAAATTTAAATATTTCTAATTAAGAAATATATATATAAGAGATAAAAGAAATATATAAAGCGTTTGCTTTTAAACATATTTGTACATAGATAAGTTTTAAATAATTCAAAGCTTAGCTGGTATATGATTTTCATTTATATTATAGCTCATATTAGCTATGACAAACTTACGGAAATAAGTATGTGTAGCTTGAGCACAATATTACT
>MEJB01000035.1:2375546-2594305 GCA_001752375.1 Rhazya stricta
TACTATTCTAGGACATATTGTGACCAATGAAGGTATTGTAGTTGACCCACTAAGATTTTGACAATTCGAAAATGACTGAAACCTACCAATGTCAGTGAGGTTCATAGTTTTCTTGGGTTAACTGGCTACTATTTAAGATTTGAAGAGGGATTTTTTTCTAAAATTGTCTCGCCCATGATTCAATTTACTAGAAAGAACACAAAGTTTCTTTGGAATTTAGATTGTGAACACAATTTTGAGGAACTAAGGAAATGACTAACAATSACTTCAATCCCAAACAATTCGCCAAAGCTRTGAGGAGTTGTGATRTATAGTGATACCTCAAGGGAAGGTTTGGGATGTGTCTTGATGCAACATGGCCAAGTGATTATTTATGTCGCAAGACAATTAAATGATAAGAGCTTTACATATAGAAGATCCTTTAGTGTTGAACAAAAAATTGTTGATAGGAAATATTTGAATTTTGTGATTTCTACAGAGCTCTTCAATATGGCGATAGGCTGTGATACCTAATGATAGGGAATTAAAGGAAGAGATTTTGAAGAAGCTTATAATATAATTTAATCGAGTTATCCTGAAGATGTACAAAGATTTATGGAAGAAATTTTTGATAAGTTAATATGAGCGATGACATATCATATTTTATTTCAGCATTGCCTTACTTGCGAACAGGATAAGGCTGAACATGAACGACTTTCAAATCTTTTGCAACCTCTCATGGTTTCAGAGTGAAATGGGAACAAATTGGTATGAATTCTGTTATTGGTTTACGTAGGACAAGGAAATGATATAATGCCATTTAGGGTGATTGTAGATCTTTTTACTAAGATGACACACTTTTTTGCTGTGAAGACTACTTATAATWTGGAGAAGTATATTGAATCGTATGTAGCAGAAATTGACAGACTTCATCATGTCTCACTATCCATTTTGTGGCTAATCATGACCCAAAATTGATTTCTTCATTTTAGAGCAGCCTACATAAGGCCATGGGTACTCGGTTAAAAGTTTAGCACAACTTTATACCCACAAATGAATGGATAGTTAGAGAGGACAAATCAAATTTTGGAGGATATGCTGAGAGCTTGTGTGATTTACTTTCGCGGAATATGGGATGAATTCCTTCCTTTGGTGGAAATTTTTCCTATAACAATAGTTATCAAGCTACTATTGGTATGAACCCTTATGAGGCACTTTATGGAGGGAAGTGCAGATTTTAGTTCATTGGGATGAAGTTGGTGAGAGGAAGTTGTTAGGTCCCGAGATAGTGCAACACACTGTAGAGGTAGTTGAAAAGATTCGTCAAAGGATGAGAACTGATCAAAGTAGATGGAAAAGCTATGCCATGGGAGAAGGAAGCAGTTGGAGTTTGAAATTGGGGACAAAGTCTTCCTAAAGGTGGCGCCTATGAAGGGATTATGAGATTTGGGAAGAAGGGGAWGTTAAGACCCGATTCATTGGACCTTTTGAAGTCCTCGAAAGGGTGGGCAACCTAGCCTATCGGGTTGCCTTGCCACCAACCCTATCAGGTGTACATAATGTGTTTCATGTTTCCATGCCAAGGAACTATGTTTCAGATCCCTCCTATATTCCCAGTTGTTAAGCATTGGATCTTCGTGAGTACCTAACTTACGAAGAGATACCGGTGGAAATATTGGAAAGGGTGGAAAAGGTATTGAGGAGGAACGTGATAGCACTAGCTAAGTTCTCTGGAGGAATCATGTGGTTGAAGAGGCCTTGGGAATGAGAGGATGAAATGCGTGATAAGTACCCGAGCTTTTTAGGTGAATCCTAAATTTTGAGGACGAAATTTGTTTTATGGGGTGCAGTATTGYAATACCTGAAATTTTACTTTTATAAATTTTGTTTGATCTTGTGAAATTGTGTGCCAACTAGGGTTGAAAATTTGCTATGTGGTTAATATTTTAATTGTACGTTTAATAAGTATGAAACTATCATGTTTGTCGAATTAGGGTCTTCGGTTGGTTAGAGGTTTGACTTGTTGGGCTTATTCGTTTTGATTAGAAAAACTAGATTTTTAACGAAAGGAAAAACTCATAGAATTTAATTTAATGGATTGGAATGAGAAGTCCCGAAAAATTTGGGTTAAGGCCCAAGTTAAAAAAAATAAAAAAAGAAGAAGAAAAGGAGGAAAAAAAAAGAAAAGGAAAAAGGCCTAAACCTTTCTTCTTCCTCTCCTGGTCGCCGGTATTCCCATTCTCGAGAATTTCTGCCGTAGCACTCGCCACCTCTCTTTCTCCCTCTGCCGACGCCGTCGATCATTGCCGTGTGCTACGTCACCCAGATCCTCAACGTGCCATCGAACCCARCCGCTTGGAGGACACTACTCGCAACGCAGCCAGGCCAAACGATTGTAGTTGCGAAGTATTGGATTCTCGCCGCGGCTGGCCAAAACTCCTCAGCAGTGCTGTTGCCTCCTTCGCTGGAAAACTGCTGCTGCATGAGAGCTACTAACTCTTTGTCTGGCAACCGTGTGGTTTGCTGTCGCTGCATCCGCGCTAGCTGCCGCTTCTAGTTATACCGGCGGGTTGTCACACGCCAAGAGGATCTACTCATTCAGCCAGAGATCCTCTAGATCTGTACTTGTTGTGTCTCCCAAACACGTCGATTTCCTCTGCCTATTGTGTGCGGCTATTGCCCATTGCTCGAGCTCGTTGGAGCTGCGAATCACTGCCGCACCTCTGCCAGCATCACTCGCCGGCCATCGCTCTGCCCAAATCAGCCATTGTTTCTTCTTCTTTGCTCGACCGAATCCTCAGCTTGCTGTMGCCATTTTCTTCATCTCACGGGCCAGAACTCGTCACACCCGGATCTGCTTACCGTTGCATTACCAAAAGCTCACTGATCAAGTTTTGGCTCACGCCAGTATTGTTGTTCCAACGACTAGTTGAAGGAGAAGTCGATCTAATTCATTCGACCGGACCTTGTGCCATTACTGTTCTACTTGTCGCCAGAGTTTGCCGAAAACTGGGTCCTTGCTAGCTGTTTGCCAACTTCTAGAACAGCAAGGCCCAGGGGCCCGGCGCCCCGTGCCCAGTGCCTAGTGCCCAGTGCCCAGGCGCCCGATGCCCAGACACCTAGGCTACCAGGGCTGTTGCGCGCGCTGCTTGAGTGCACGCCCGGGGCGCAACGCCTTTTTCACGACACTTGGATTTTATGGACTTAAAGGTGAAAACATTATTATTTTATATTGGAATTTATGACCTATGAAATTATATCCTAAAGTAAAATTATGGGAGAACATAGATTAGGTTTAGTACTCGAGCTAAGGAATTTAAATTGTACCTTTAAGAACGAGATAATTGGTAATATAGGAATTAAGTATGGATTAATAATTGGCAAGTGACATCCTTGTATAAACACTGAACATCTAAGTTGGGACAATCGTAGTAAATGGACTTTTCTTCTGTAATTACAATTAGGCCGTTTCGAACGCCTTAACGTTGAGAACGATCGAGGGATTTCACTTCGCAATATAAATAAGACCCTTTAGCGTAAAGGACTCCATGTAAGTAAATTCTCTCCTTTCACTAATGCATATGAATTGATGTATCTAAATTTCTTTAGGTCGATTAATGTGTTGTATATGAGATTCTATGCAAGTAAACCCCCATACCACCTATCTCTTTTGTTATGTGTTATGTGGTGGCAGTATGCGATTATGTTATGAAATGTGTTGATTGTATGGAATGTTTTCACGCGTTTCATATCTTGTATCGTTATTATGTCGAATGGAATGTTAAATACAGTTGTATGCATTTCATATCATGGGCATGTAGTTAGTGTTCTACATCATTCCTGGCATGAGCCATTCATACATTTAGAAAGTGAATGGTTTAGTAAATGAATTTTATAAATGTAACATGTTCAGGAAAATGTTAAGATTTTTGGAAAGAAGTGTAAACCTAGCTATGAAAGATGTGAGTGGGAAATGGGGCGTGGGGTACGAGTGCACCCGACCCGACCGTCTTGGAGGGTAGGGAAATCTAATGTTCACCTCTTTGGAGGTGAAAAGAGAAAAGGAAAAGTAATGTAATGTTAACTGCTTGCGGTTCTACCAGTAGGAATGTAGTCGGTTTCCAAAGAATAATGGCCCGCTGTAGAGCTTAATGGTTAGGCATTACACTCAGTGAGCTCACGACTGTAATGAAATGAAAGGTTTTTACAAGTTCATAGATTTTGAAAGGAAAGGCTTTATGAAAAGGTTATGAAATGGAAATGTTAGAAAGTTTTCATTGAAAATGTGAAATTTTATAATTTATGACATGTAGGGCATATTTATGCATTCATACATGAGATTTGCTTGCTGAGCTTTATAGCTCATTCCATTTCTCTCATTCTACATTTCAGGTGATGTGTAGCCAGATGGTGCGAGGAGGTCACTTGTGGGCAAACTATAATACCCTAAAGCATATTCTAAACAAATTTTATGGAATAAAATAGTTGTTTGTCTAGAATGGTTTTTGCATATCATTAGGATATTTCTTATTTGGCTTAGCTAATTGTGCTTTAAATTCTCTTGGTTTCTTCAAATTTTAGTTTGAATAAATGTTAGGTTGGTAAAAGATTTATTGGAGCACGTCACTCGTCTTAATGCATGTTGTTAATGGGTGTTGGGAATATTGAGAATCTTTTGAATATATGCAGGGGATAGTTATTGAAATTACGGAGGAAACTCTGTCAAATTTTTATTAAAACGTTTTGACAAGGATTATGATTTCTTTCATTTCCTATAGTAGATTATTGTTTTATAAGTAAGGTAATGTAATACTCTCGGCTTAGGACAGTTCCTAATCTGGGGGTGTTACATCCTTAGTTACAAAAGGTTGGTTCTTCGCAAGAACTTGTCTTACAAAGAGTCGCCAGTGAGAATTTTGGAAAGGGAAAAAAATGTGTTGATGAGGAAGACAATAGCATTAGTTAAGGTTCTCCGGAGGAACCATACAATGAAGAGGCTACTTAGGAACGAGAGAATGAGATGCATACTAAGTACCCACGACTTTTTGGTGAATTCTAAATTTCGAGGACGAAATTTATTTTATGGGGCAGAGTATTGTAATACTCGAGATTTATTTTTCATTTTTACAAACTTCATATAGTTATATAATTTATATTCTAATTTACTAATTAGATTATATTCATGATAATTAGTGATTTGATTATTTTGCAGCGAAAGCATTTGGAGGCTGAATGTTCCATGTGCCAATTAGAAATAAATTATTATTTCTCTGATAATTATTTATTTGTTCATTATTGTGTAGGTAAATTTATTTAAATRTGGATTTTTTATTTTAATTTAATTAGAATTTTTAGTTAATTAATTTAGGTTGGACCCATTAGAGTCTGTTATCTTCTTATTCAAACCTAAAACCAGATTTAGAGTTCGATTTTAYGCCAGAATAAAATTAATAGATCTTAATTTAATTGGGCTTAGTTAAGGAATTAAAATGACCCACGAAAGAATTTTGGTTAAGGTTAAATTAATTAAAAGAATACAAATTAGGTGGGTCAGAAGATGCCTGTTCATTTTCTTCCCCAAAACCCTAGCCGTCCCCGCCGCTGCCATCGCCTCCTCCCTCTGCCTCCTCGACACTACTTGTAGTCGGCCTCTTCTCTCCTCTCGCTCGTCATCATCGTCTCCACCCCACCAGATTTTCTTGCTGATCCCTGCATGCTGCTGCCGCTGCTCGTTCGTTTGTCGAGTCGCCCGAAGCTGCAACTAGTTAGCTATGATTTTCTGATTGTTTACAAGAAGGATATGTTGATATTATAGAGGTAACTTTGTCGAAGTTTTTATAGACCATTTGCATTAAAATATCCATAATTTTTATTTTCTCCAATCTCCGCAATTCATGCGAAGGTAATTGGTAACATTTCCGGGTTAGGATGGAGTTCCTAATCTAGGGTGTTACATAAGGAGAATGTCATTTATGCAAAAAGGCATAGTAAAAAGCTTAAAGGTACAATAGGACGAAAGCTCAGCAAGTAAATAGAACAAAACAGTGCAATAATACAATAATAACCCACTTAGGGTTAATGTTGTAGCATTGTCAAATGACAGAATCGTGCTATAAGAGAATATGCTATACCAGTGTTGTACGATCTAAATCTTGGCATTGTGGGACCTGAAATTCAAGCCTAGCAGTTTGAACTTAAACCAATCATGTTCCAAATGCTACAAACGATTGGCCAGTTCAGTGGAATGGCCAGCCAAGACCCTCATTTGCATCTGAGATTGTTCATGGAAGTAAGTGATTGTTGGGGTCTAATTTGATTGTGATTAAACTAACACACATGCAAGTATAGGAGACCTAAAATAATAAGAGCRAATAAAGTGTCGATCCCACGAGGATAGATAAATGAAAAGAAAAATTGTGTAAACTTTATATAAAAGTAATAAAAATGTTATAGCAATAGAGGGGATAGTTAATGGGGGTGACTGAGAAGTAAGCAACTAAAAGCAAGTAAATAAATGTGAAATGACTGAAGTAAATGAAAGTAAGGTAGAAAGCTGTAAAAAGTTAATGGCAACAGTTAGAAGTTAGAGTCAGTTATGGATGCTATAGCACTAATGAGCAATCTCATGTAATGTCTTACATAAAGCTATTCGTAGTACAATGTAGGAGATGTAGGGAGACCAGACCACAATCTATGGTAATCTTCCCAACAATTTTGTAATACTACCGGATCATTCATTAGTTAGATAAGTGTCCTTATTTGTGCTGGGTACTAGAATGTTGTAGCAATAGACCACTGAAGGCTTAGAGATTGTTATTTTTT
This sequence comes from Rhazya stricta, assembly GCA_001752375.1. NCBI lineage: Eukaryota > Viridiplantae > Streptophyta > Magnoliopsida > Gentianales > Apocynaceae > Rhazya > Rhazya stricta. The sequence continues at coordinate 2,382,348 of MEJB01000035.1, forward strand.
AAAATCTTTGCAACTCTTTTGCAGATTTCACTTCATACGCAAACCATATGTCTATGACTATGTGACTTTCCTTGTTGCCGTCAAGTTCTAAAAGTGATTAGATTGAGCTTTTGACTTCCTAAACCTTAAATGGACTCCCTTAATATCTCAAGAGAGTTTATTTAATAGAAACTTAGATAACCCTGATAATCTTGGGCAATTAGCTTTGTCAAGCATTCCACCCTTGAATTAGATAAATAAACAATAGCTTTCTAGTAAAATGAAGAATTCCTAACTCACAAAAAACTTCTGTTGTTCTGCCAAAGCTTGGAACTAATTGTATTGAAATGTAAGAAAGCTTTTGATTAAATATGAAGAAAGATTACACTAAGAGATAGGTGACTTTAATCCCTTATTTCAAATCTAAATAACAAATTGAAGTAAAGCTAACTAAGATGGTTCCTTCTATCAAAGGAGAACCCTAAGAGCTAAATTCTAGTCAAAAATCTATTTTCTAATTCTATTTTTTCGCTGAAATCTTATTCCTTATAGAGCTTGAAATGTTGCTGAGTTGGCAATTGCTATAGCATTTCTCTCTAATACTTCAATTAATATTTATTTAGAAAATTGCATTGTCAAATATATTCTTCACAGAGACATCAAAGTTAAGGTCACAAATCATTGTCAAGAGCATACAAGTATAAGGAACTAGTCAAAATTAAGAAACAATATGGGCAAAAATAGGTCCAAAATAGGGATATTATCAATGGTTATCACCCTCCAAACTTAAATCATTGCTATTCCTCAAGCAATGCTATAGCATTTTTATCTCTACTTAGGCAATTTTCTTGAGTTTGTTATGTGGCAAAAAGTAGTTTGGCAATCAGCAAAATTGGAAAACAAAAGGATCAAATAAAAAGTGTTTGTGCAAAAGCCGAAGAAATAAAACTCAGTAAATATTCTATAATTTTTTAAATCGCCAGGCACATTGCCATGACAAAGAATTTATCCAACAGAATTTTTCATCAAGACGATTTTTGATGCAAATGAACTTGATCAAGAGAGTTTAGATTTTTAAAAATAAGCGATTTTYGTTGTTGCARTTCAATTCCACATAAGGATTTTTCAATTGGTATTCTCTTGTGTCTCAAGCTACCTTTTGATACAAAGACATATATGGGTAACATGAGTGCCTCTAGTTACTCAACACAAGTCACTTTTYACAAATCCCTATAGCATGCTCTTATCTCGTTCTCCTTTTGACACAGAAGCATACATGGTTAGCATGAGTGCCTCTGGTTACTTAAGTACTACAAACAACGGAGTTATTTTTGCTTAAGTCTCTTTTTCTCCTTTCCCAAAACTTACTTTGGAAACTCTTTCTGAAAAGGGGAAAAAAAAAAAAACCTATAGCAAAAGAAATCTCAAAGTAAATTCTCAAGTTTAAATTCAATGCTCAAACCCTCTTCTACTAAATCACTAAAAATCATGAGTTTCTAAAAGATTTTTGCATGGCAAGATCAAAATAACACCTTAACTTGTTCAAATGATGTATTATCAAACAACTAATCTACTTTAAATGACCTGGCATCATTCACTCAATTAAATATTCAAAGCAAATTAGATTATGCTATAGCAAATGGAATTATAGCATGGTTCGAAACATTTACTCAAAAAAAAAAAGAATACTAGATAACTGGATACTAAATACCAAATTTAAACTAACTAAAAAAATAAAGATCATCCAAAAAGCAGTAAATAAAACATTGTTTCAATATCAATTCAAATTCACCAAATTTTCAAAAAGAGAGCTCACACAACCCTTAGGGTAGATCGGCAGGCAGACTTACTCATTGACTTTGCTAGACTGCTCATCCTCAACATCATCCTCAGTCTCGTCATCGTCAACCTCTGGCAGCAATTCTATGAGGAAGATTTGATGGGCGCGTGTGTTTGTTACCTTCAATGCCTTAGTCATATTTATTCAGTCAATATCATCTCTCTTCTCTACATAGGCCTAGAATTTAGACATTTGTTCCTTCATTAGGGCTTAAGGTTGTCGTAGCATTATCAACATCTCCTTTAACTCCACAAATTCACTGCTTTGTTGACTAATGAGTTTTGCTGCAATTGGTTCGTCATCCTCAATCTCCATAACCTCATCATTATCCTCCTTCTTTTCATTGTCATCTTCCTCCTTCTCATTGTCATCATCCTTCTTAGGTTCCTTCTCAGCCTAGTCATCAAATCAGCTATGGTGGCTTTGCAATTCCTAGTAGGCGAGGTAGATGTTTCCCCAACTTTCTTRCAGATTCTTGCTATAGCCTGTTCATTGATGGGGTCMGTATTTTTGATAGTCTCCTCATTTRGGCTTACCAAAAACTATAGCTTMTTGACATAAAAGAGTTATGACATTTCTTCTCTCTTTTGAGCACATGCATAAATCTCAGCATAAACAATTTGACCAACATTTATAACTCGTCCAGTGAGAATAGATTAAAGCAACATCTTTCTTTCATGGCAAAGAGAATAGTCATGAGTAGTGAGGGTCAGGCGAGATTTAAGGAAATGATACCATATTTTTGCTAATGGGATGAGTAAGGACCTCAGAATTGTTCTGGCCCCAGTGGATGAGATGCTCCATTCTATCCCATCTACTATTAGGGTTTTGAGAATCTCTTCATTCTTGTCATCATCAACCTCAAGAACTAATTTTTCRTGCTCAGATTTGCCTTCAGGAAGTCCATAGGTTTTGTTGATGACCTTTGATCTAAGCTTGACTGTTGTTCCTCTTACCATGACCGTGCCTTCCTTTATCTTTCCAAGGCTAGCATAGAAATCTCTTACCAAGTTTAGGTAAGAGTCTTCAGGTTGCTGAGAGAAGTCTTCCCACATGTGGTGGGCTATTTCTTTCTTCAAGCTATTAATGAGTTCTGTTGCATCCTTCTTGAAATTTGAAAAAAAGCCTATTCAAAGTGTACCCAAAATAGATGCACTTACTAGACTGCCTGACCAGCCTTAAGTTAAGTTGGCCACTTGGAATCAATTCTTTGAAAAGGTAGATTTAGATATGCCTCATTAATTATACCAACATTGGTCATGAAGAGGAAACCGTTCTCCAACAGCTATTATCTAGCAGCAGTGTCTTCTTCTCGAAGTCATCACTAAACCTTCTTTCATTCTCTTTTGTAGTAAAACTTGGAAGAGRTGCTAGTTTCTTTGGAGTAGTAGGGAGTTTCCCTACCATTGTTGGAGGTTTTGCTACGAGTTTTTTCTTTTTCTCTTCTCTGTTTACTTTGCTATTTGAGAAATATTTTGGCTGATTTAGTTTCTTATTCAAACTCAAGCRTTGCTTATTTGGTTGGTCCTGATGGTTCAATCTCCAAGATTGTCATCTTTTTGATAATTCATCATGGCTTTCGAGTTCCAATGATGGCAACGACTAGATTGAGTGCTGATTTAGGCTTCCTCTACTGATGTCAGTAAGATGTTGCCACCAATTCATCTTTCTACTGAAAAATAGCTTCCAGTGATGTGGCATCTCCCTAACTTTTGGTTGCCTTTTTGTCTTTTGCTATGTCTTCTTTTTCCTACAAAAGGCAATTAATCTAGTGTAGTAGCATTCAACCTTTAAGAAATTAGTGATTTTAAAATGGGTTAAAACTGAAATAAGGAGAAATAAAATAAACTATCTAAATATAAAATGTAACCAAGAGTTGCCTCCCTTCAGTGCTTATTTTATAGTCCTCAACTCAATTTTTCTGTAGCACCGCGATGCATTGTTGAGAAGGAAATCCTTTCTTCCTTTTGCTTTAGCCTCTGACCATTAACTTAAAATGTACYGCCAAATCTTCTCATCCTTCAATTCTACTACTTTGTAAGGGTGCACCTTGATGACCTCAATAGGTCCTGACCAACATGATTTTCCAGGGAATAACTTTAATCTTGAGTTGAATAGCAAAACCTATTGACCTTCTTGGAATTCACTTTTAAAATTTTCTGTTATGCCATCTTTTGGTCTTCTCCTTGTACATTCTTCCATTTTCATAAGCAGTATTTCTCAATTTATCTTTCTTGTTAAGCAATAGTATTTTATGTTGACCAACTTATTTTAAAATGATGTTCAATGCCTTGACTGCCCATTGTGCCTTGTGTTCTAGTCAAATGGCAAATGACATGCCTTTCCATAGTTCAATCTGAAAGAGGACATTCCTAATTCCTGAAAGCTGTTCTATATACCATAATGCTTTATCCAATCTTAAGGACCTATCTTTTTTGTTTGGACTTACGATTTTCTCTATTATTCTTTTGATCTCTCTGCTTGAGACTTCCTGCTTGTTCACTTATCTAAGGATGATATGCTGTAGAAATTTTATGCCTTACCCCATATTTGGCAAAAACTCTCTCCATCATCTTATTGTTGAAATTTGTTCCTTCATCACTAATCAAAGCTCTTAGTGTACCAAATCTTGTGAATATTTTCTTTTGAAGAAATTTGACCACTGCCTTAGATCATTAGTGGGTAATGCTATAGCTTTGATCCATTTAGACACATAATCCACGACAACCATAATATAAGTATTTCCAAAAGAGTTGGGAAATGGCCCTATAATATCTATTCCACAAACATCAAACAGCTCAACTTCCAAAATGTTATTCAATGGCATTTCATGTCTTTGGGAAATATTTCCAAACTCCCTCACATCTACCACAAGACTTAACAAACTTATAAGCATCTTTAAACAATGAAAGACCAATGATTACCGATTTGGAGAAACTTAGTTGCAGTTCGAGTTTCTCCAAAGTGTTCTTCATATGATGTTGTGTGCTAATGGTGTAGCAAACTCTGGATTTCCTCATAAGCAGTGCATCTCCTTAGAATTTGATCCGTGCAAAGCTCATAAAAAAATGGTTCATCTCAATAGTAATACCTCGCATYATATGTGAATTTCTTCGTCCGCAGCTTGCTTAGTCTAGGAGGTTTTATTCCACTRACTAAATATTTGACTATGTTGGCATACTATGGTATTGTAGCATTTGAAATTGCCACAATTTGTTCATCAGTGAATGATTTTGCAATCTGCACTTGAGGATCCTTTTCTTCCTTTTCTAGCCTGGATAAGTGATCAAGCACCTGGTTCTTAGTTCCTTTCCTGTCCGTGATCTCTAGATCAAACTCTTGTAACAATGATATCCACTTTATCAACCTTGATTCGGCATCATTCTTTGATATTAGGTATTTCRTTATTGAGTAGTCAGTGAATAAAGTTAGCTTTGTTCCTATCAGATAAGCTTGGAACTTTTCAAAGGCAAATACTACAACAAGCAATGTTAACTGTGTGCACTGTGGAGACCCACACGCTTTTGATAACTGCCCATCTAATCCAGAGTCTATGTATTTTGAAAATTTCAACAAGGGGAACAATCCTCATTCTCAAATACTTATAACCCTTGATAGAAGCAGCATCCAAAAAATTTCTATGGAATAATCAAGGAGGAAATGCTATAGCAAATCAACATCAGAGACCACTTAATCCTCCTGGATTTTCACAAAATCAGCATCAGAGGCTAGTACACCAGGAATAACCAAACTCTATGGAAGCATTGTTGAAAGAGTACATGGCAAGAAATGATGCCATCATCCAGAAACAAGCTACATCACTACGGAACTTGGAGAATCAAGTAGGCCAGATTGCTTCAAGGTATCAAATAGCAAAGCACGTTGCCTAGTTATACAGAAAATCCCAAAAGAGATGAAAATGAGCATTTTAATGTAATAAACCTCAAAAGTGAAAAAAAGTTGAAAGATCTAGGGATCAACAAAGGACCTAACAACTACTCGAAAAGACAATAGCATTGAAGTTAGTCAAGAATTAGTTCCATGACCAGCAAAAGAATCTAATGCTGCATCAATCCGACCAAACATTATTGATACATAACGAATTGGTGTGGTATATTCATATCTTAATATATGAACAGTAAGAACTAGCATTCTTATTGTGACTAGAACTCATAGGGAAGAAAATAGATTTATGGATGGAATTAAATATGCAGTATTTACAGACAAAAGTATTCGATTATTGAGAAAAAATCAATATACTTCTAATGTCGAATCGGGATCAACTAGGACAGAAATAAAGCGCTGGGTCAAACTCTTCTTTGGTGTCAATGTAATAGCTATGAATAGTCATCGACTTTCAGGAAAGGGTAGAAGAATGGGACTTATTATGAGACATACAATGCATTACAGATGTATGATCATTATGCTTCAACCGGGTTACTCTATTCTACCTCTTAGAAAGAAAAGAACTTAAATAAATCACCACTACCATTTCCTAGAAAGCTCATTGCAAAGCAKCAAGAGAAGARGTTTAGTAAATTTCTAGAGATCCTTAAACAATTGCACATCAACATACCTTTGGTCGAAGCATTGGAGCAAATGCCAAATTATGTTAAATTTATGAAGGAAATCTGATCAAAGAAAATGAGTTTGGGAGAATTTGAAGCAGTAGCATTGTTCAAGGAATGCACATCAATTTTGTAGAACGAATTGCCTCTAAAACTAAATGATCCCAGAAGCTTCACTATACCATGTTAATTTATCCCAAGCTTCACTCTAGCAGAGGATTGTGTGATCTTGGGGCAATTGTCGATGTCTATTTTTAAATAGCTGGGGATTGGAGAGGCCAAACAAACCTCGATCACTTTACAATTGGCGAATTATAGCTATTCATACCTTAAAAGAAAGATTGATGATGTCTTGTTCGAGTAAAAAAGTTCATTTTTCCAGTAGATTTCATAATTTTTTACTATGAAGCCRACAAAGTTGTGTCCATCATTTTGACGACCCTTCCTTCCTACTAGAAGGACTGTTATTGATGTCCACAAAGGAGAACTAACAACATTGATGCACTGAATTTCCCTAATGAGCAAGAAAAGTGTTTCTTACTGAAAGAAGTTGAATCAACAAATGCTAAAGATATTGAGGAATGCTATAGTATTGTGTACTCATATAATGAAGAAAATGATTATGCTGAGAGTGACTGTTTAGATAATAATGCAACATTGGCATGGGTAAACTCTAGCAAACATTTGAARGAGTTAGTCGAGGATTTGAATCACTGGACTTATCTTAGAGGAGTGTTCAACCACTCAAACCATCAATTGAAGATCTACCAGCAGTGGAAGAAAATTCATTGCAATCTTATYTGAAGTACGCTTATTTRGGAGAAGAAAAGAACTTGCTAGTCATTGTTGTTTTAGGATAAGACCAATAAAAGGAAAATAAGTTGCCAGCTGTTCTAAGGAGTCATAAGAAGGCTTTTGAATGGACAATGACGGACATAAAGGGAATAAGACACATAATATGCATGCACAAAATCATTTTGGAGAAATACTATAGCAACTTTGCGAMACATCAAAGGAGACTCAATCTAATTATGAAAGAAGTTATAAAGAAGGAAATCATAAAATGATTAGATGCTAGAATAATCTACCCAATTTTAGATAGCCAATGGGTGAGTTTAGTCCAATGTGTTCCAAAGAAAGGARGTGTAAAGTGGTAAGGAATGAAAAAAACGAGTTGATTCCAACAAGAATCGTGATTGGTTAGAGAGTATGCATGGACTACCAGAAGCTCAACAGAGCTATAAGAAAGGATCATTTACCTCTACCTTTCATTGACCAGATGCTGGACAAACTTTTAGGAAAAGATTATTACTACTTCGTTGAAGGGTATTCTGGTTAAACCAGATTGCTATAGTACCAGAAAACCAAGAGAAAACCACAATTGCTTGTCCTTATGGAATGTTTGCATTTTGAAAGATATCTTTTAGGCTCTGTAATGCTGCTGCAATATTTCAAAGGTGCATGATGGAAATCTTCATAGATATGGTAGAAAAGACTTTGGAAGTCTTCATGGAAGATTCATTTATTCTTGGTGAAACATTTGATAAATGTTTGGGTAATTTGAAGAGAGTGCTGACAAGATGTGAGGAAACCAACATGGTATTAAATTGGAAAAAATGCCACTTCATGGTTCAAGAAGGAATTATATTGGGACATCAAATTTCAAAGGAAGGAAAGGAAGTGGACAAGGCAAAAATTGAAGTCAGTCAAAAGCTACGCCCACTATCCAAGGTGAAAAGAGTCAAGAGATTTCTTGGACATGCCAATTTGTACAAAAGATTCATCAAAGACTTCTCAAAGATTTCAAAGCCTTTATGTTCCTTGCTGCAGCATAACATTCCATTCATTTTTTATGATTGTTGTAACAAAGCTTTTGAGCAACTTAATCAAGCACTAGTTTCAGCCCCTATCATAACACCACCGGATTGGACATTATTGTTTGACTTGATGTGCGATGTAACTGATTATGCAATAGGAGCAATACATGGCCAAAGAGAAAAGAAGGCATTTCATCCTATTTACTATGCAAGCAAAACCTCAATGAAGCACAACAAAACTACGCAACCACTGAGAAGGAATTGCTTTCTGTAGTATTTGCTTTGAGAAGTTTCGAGCTTATCTCGTAGGAACAAATGTGACTGTATTCTCTGACTATTCAACAATCAAGTACTTGATTTCAAAGAAGGATGCTAAACTAATTATGTTAAGGTGGATATTATTTTTACAAGCTTTCGATTTGAAGATCAAGGATAAGAAAAGAACTAAGAACTAAGTGGCTGATCACTTATYCAGGCTAGAAAAGGAAGAAAAGGATCCTCAAGTGTAGATTGTTAAACCATTCCCTGATGAACAAATTCTGGCCATTTGAAATGCTACAACATCATGGTATGCCGACATAGTCAATTATTTAGTCAATGGGATAAAACCTTTTGGACTAATCAAGTAGCAGACAAAGAAATTCATCCATGATGTAAGATATTACTATTAGGATAAACCATTTCTATACAAGCTTTGTATGGATCAAATTTTGAGGAGGTGCATTGTTGATGAGGAAGTCTAGCATTTGCTACAGCATTGTCACACAACACCATATGGAGGACACGTTAGAGGAACTCGAACTGCAGCTAAAGTACTTCAAACTGGTTATTATTCGTCTTCATTGTCCAACTATGCTTATGAGTTTGTTAAGACTTGTGATAGATGCCAATAAGTGGGAAATATTTCCAAAGACATTAAATGCCATTGAACAACATTTTGGAAGTTAAGCTTTTTGATATTGCGGGCAATAGACATTATGGTGCATCAAAAGTTAAAACCCGACTTCAACTCTTCCTTCTAAACACCTAACACTCTCTCTTATTGAACTAAACCCTACCTTTAACTTCTTCTGTGAACAAAAATAGTGAGGAAATTAGTTAGTATTATGAGAAAGTAAGCCCATTTTCCTTGATTTTCATTTAAGGATGCAATGAAGAGATATGAAGAAACCTTCAAAAAGAAGAATGTACAATTATAAAAAGGTTTTCAGATCAACAAAGAACCTCATTCTGAACTTGTGATATGCATAAAAAGGGTATTGAGCATCATAAATGGCATAATTTTTGCTAGCAGACTGGAGGTCCCATGATTATACCTATAAGGGAATTCTATGCTAACTTAGCTGATGTCAAAGAAGGGTCAGTGATCGTTTGAGGAGTTCCAATAAAAATTGGTGCCAAGGATACTAGTCGAGCCTATGGCCTTGCTAAGGTGAAACCCGATTATTAAAAGTTCATCCTCAACCTTACTGATGAGGAAGAAAAAGAAATTTTGAAAATACTCRCCCTCGAAAGCACTAACTAGACCATTTCCCCGACTGGACCAAAAACAGTGTTAAGGTCCTCTCTAGGCCCTTCTGTAAAAGCCTAGTGCCATTTCTTGAAACCTAGAATATTGCCTACCACACATGACCATATTGTTTCACATGAAAATATGGTACTACTTTGTTGCTTTCTTACTGGCATTGATATAAATATAGGGTGTACAGTTTTTGCTAACATTAAGTTGTTTTTCGCTTCATTAAATTAATCTACTGTGCCATGAGGCTGCTGTCATTATTGAACTAGATAAAGAAACCGTGAAAAATACTACCCATATCAATGAGTGTGCCTTGGAATGAATATGCAGGGAAGTAGGAGAGCCTAGCATACCCGTCAACAGGAAGAGAAAGGCCATATTTTTTAGGCAAAGATAGAAGAAGAGACTGATGAGGATGATAGATTGAAAAAGTGGTAGAGGAGAACAAAGCGGCAAAGAAAAAGAATGGCTTGGAGTAGGGCAGTGCTCTTTTGGAGATCAAAGAAATGTCATGGATGCTACAACAAAACTAAGCCCATATGCAGGAAGACAACTCACTAAGTTCTGGACTTACATGGAAGCCAGAGATTTTGTGGCATGGATCAATCTGAGAAGCAAAACTAAGGCCACAAACCTTCTTGCAAACCCATAGTTCCCTGCTGATTTACTGCCAAACTCAGAAGATGATGAGGAGACTGAGGATGATAATCTTGCGATCAATCAGCCCAATGGGGCCGTCATCTAACCTCTACCATGGTAACCTTCAAAGGCTCTTGACCCTTTTTAAAATTATTTTTCTAATGAGATTTGAGATGGAACAAGCCCTTTTCTTGGAATTTGATGGTAAACAATTGTTCATTTTGTTGTTTTCGATAATTAGTTTTTAAGTAGTCATTTTAAATACTTTTTAGCAGATTCTTTTTTGATTATTTTATATCTCATTGTGAAAATGCTTTCTTTTTTTTTTCTTAAGCTATTGCTATGTCATTTTCCTTTGTTGCAGCTATAATAGATTGATAAAATTTTACTTAGGCCATTTCAGAATACTAGTTATTGGAATTAGATCTTTTACTTTGTTATGGTTATAACAGATTTTCATTATTTTTTAACTTTACTTTTTGGTCAAGTAAAGGAGGATTTGAGTAATGGAATTAAATTTGGGAAATGTTTAAAGAGGATTTTTTCACAATGATTTTTATTTGAGTGAAGAGAATAATGTTTTAGGGGGATAAATGTTAAAAAGCTTAAAGAARTGATGATTACTCTTCTACTCTAAGTACCTAAGTAACTRGGGGCATTCAATGTAAACTATGTATGCTTTTGCATCAAAAAGTGAATAGAGTACAAATATGSTACAATTCGCAAGTTGTGACATGTACTAAGTAGCCAAGGGCATTTATGAAACCTATGTATGCTTTGCATCAAAAGGCATTTGTGGCACAAAAGAATATCCAATTAAAAGCCTAACTTTATTAAGCTTAAATGCTATATCAAAAACCTAATTTTGCTCTTAAATTTTTGAATTCTCTATATCAAATTTTCTTCAAATGCGATTCTTCCATGTTTCAAAATCCCATTGAATAAATTTGATGTTGCAACAAGAAACCYTGCAATTGGAAAGACAATTACGTTTGTTTTTAATATGCTTGTTAAACTTTTTCTTGCACTTCTCACAATATTCTTAACTTAACTTCTCTAACTATATTATTGCTAGAGCATTTAATTTAAATAAAGCATGATTAGGTTAAGATATTTGACTAAGTATTATCTACTTGCTATAGCAATGCTTGAGGACTAGCAATTACTTAAGTTTGGGGGAGTCATATGACTAGAATATATCCCATCTTTTGCCCCTATTTTGCCCATTTTATGTCAATTATCTTGGTATTTTAATAGCATTTCTTTTTGTTTGATGGATAAATAAGAGTTAGCTTGATCATTGCTTAGATAATTCTTTGCATTATGCATTATTTTACTAAAAACCTTGGTCTAGCAAGGTTTTCATAGGTAAGCGGATAATGTTGCAACATCCAAACTTCTATGGACAAGCTGTGGACACATGGAACAAAGATAAAATAGAAGAATGAAAGTGATAGCAATGCCAACTTAGCTCTATAAGGAAGAAATTAGAGGACCAAAAAAAAAAAAAAAGAAGGTGAACTTAGAGCCAGATAGGATATAATAGAAGTAATTATTATAGCATAGAGTTAGAAAGATTAGCATAGACTTAAGGATTTCTTCAACGGAAGACCATCCTAGTTTAAGTTTATTGCTTTGAATTAAAGGACATCAGAAGACAGTCTTCTCCTTGCTTTTTTGTAATCATTTTCAGAGGTTAATTCCAATTTCCCTGCAGTTTATTTTATCTTCATCTTAGCTAATGAGTTATGAAGGAAAGTTATACAAGATATCATTGGATTGTCCTAATTCTTGAAGCTTGAATCTCAACAATCTCTTCTTTAATCTGACCTCTTGAGCTATCTAATCATAGTTGTGAAGCTTAACAAGGCGAGTTGCTAAGGTTAGGAATGTTCTGAACCTTAAATTTGAGTGAAGATATGTTGAGACATCAAAGGCGTCTATTGGCGATTAAGGAGAGTCAAAAGCTAACCCTAAATCCTTGTTAATATCTCATTAATAATCCTTGGATGAGGGCATTAGTTTTGGACATGTATTCCTTCAACAATGCATCAGTAGAGTTCGATGTTGGTTGCAAAAATCCAGGAGGGTGAAGTGTTCTCTAGTGTTGATTTGCTGTAGTATTTCCTTCTTGGTTACTCCATGAGAAACTTRGATGTTGCCTCCATCTAGGGTTGTAGGTATTCAAGAAATGATTATTTTCTTTGTTGAAATTTTCAATGTAGCMCACARACTCTGGATTAGATGGGCGGTTATCAAAAATGTGTGGTTCTCCGTAATACACATAGTCAATAGTAGATTGTTGGGATGTTTGTTGCACAACACATTGGTCAAAGGTGCTACTTCTACCGAGAGTGTTGTGATAGCATCAACTTCATGAACTCCTTGTACTCTCTTTAATTTCTCCATTCTGGTTGTTGTCCACTAGCAGTTGTTGCTTGTTATTGTCTCCAAGATATTAAATGCCTCATTGTATGATTTTGGCAATAACTTCCCATTTGCTAAAGCATCAACCACTTTTCTTGTTTAAGCATTGAGTCCATTTAAAAGGTCTTCATTTGAATTTAGTGTTGGATATCAGGGTGTGGGCATTTTCTAAGCAATTCCTTGAACCTTTCCCCTGCTTCGTACAAGGTTTCATCACCATGTTCTTGGAACGAGGTGACCTCATTTCTCAGCTTTGCATTCTTTAWTGGTGGAAAGTATTTCATCAAAAAAATTTCCGCCAAGCTAGTCCAAGATGTTACAGAATTTGGAGGCAAAGAGTTCARCCATTTGCTTGCTCTATCTCTCATCGAAAAAAGGAATAACTTCTATGAACAATCTTAGATGTAGATAAGGGTCTTTGGTGGCCATTCCACTAAATTGCCCAAGCATTTGTTGCATTTAGAACATGACTGGTTTAAGTTCAAATTGCTGAGCTTGAATTTCAAGTCTCATAATGCAGGATTTAGATCGTCAAAGACTAGTATAGCAAATTCTCATATAGCACAGTTCTATCATCTGGCACTGCTACAAAATTAAATTGAGGTAGGTTATTATTGCATTGTTCTGCTCCATTTACTTACTGGGCTTCCATCCTTAACTCTTTTTCTTCTTCTTTTGATGATTTTATCAAGGTCTTTGTCAAGGACAGATGCTTCAGGAATTTGCAATTTGCATTTTTCTTTGGTTCTCATAAACTAGCATTCCAATAGTAAATGACAGCTAGAAAAGATTATAAATGTTAAAGCAGGAAAGTTTACACAATTTGGCTTCTTTTGTGCCTATCCCTAGCAACAACACCAAAAACTTGTTGGGCTCTAATCTAATTGCTATTAAACTAACACGCGCGCAAATATACGTGGCCCAAAATTAGTAAGAGTGAATATAGTGTTGATTCCAYGAGGATAATTAAATGAAAGGATAAATTGTGTAAACTTTATATAAAAGTAATAAAAATGTTGTGTCAATAGAGGGGACAGTTAATGGGGATGAGTGAAAAGTAAATTACTGAAAACAAGTAAATAAATATAAAATGACTGAAGTAAATATAAATAAAAGTAAGACAAAAAGTTGTAAAGCGGCAGTAGTTAGAAGTTAGAGTCAATTTTGGATGCTATAGCGCTAATGAGCAGGCTTATGTAATGTTTTACATGAAGCTATCGTAGTGCAAATGTAGGAGATGCAGGGAGACTAGATGAGATTTCTATGGTAATCTTCCCAACAATTTCAAAATACTGTAGGACCGTTCACTGGTGAGGCATTTGTCCTTATCTCTACAAGGTATAGAATGTTGTACCAATAAGTCAYTGAAGTCTTAGACATTGTTATTCCTTTAACCCTTAGCAATTCTTTTGCAAATTTCACTTTGTACACAAACCATATGTCTGCGGCTATGATACTTAGTCACTTTCCTCGTTAATGTTGAGTTCTAAAAGTGATTAGGTTAAGCTTTTAGGTTCCTAAACCTCAATGGGTTCCGTTGATATCGCAAAGGATTACACTCAATAAAAACTTAGACAACCCTAATCTTGGGCGGTTAGCTTTCAAGCTTCCTAMCCTTGAATTAGCTGATAAAAAAAACTCTACTCTAACAATCTAATTTCTAACTCACTCCTCGTCCGCTTAAAATCTTGTTCCTTATATAGAGCTAGAAATGTTGCTGAGTTGGCAATTGCTATAGCATTTCTCTCTGACAGTTTAGTGCTGACTTAGCAAACATTCTTTTTATAGTCTATATTTTGGGTAATGTGGTCCTCAATACTTTTCCTTTGTCTGACCATTTTGGGTAATGTTTGGTAGTCAACTCAGACCACTCCCTTTATGTCATTCTCACCTAGATTCTTCATTAAATGCAAGGGATTTGTACTGCTTTATTAGAAGATGCTCTTTAGACCCGATCCTCAAAAATATGAATGTTGTAGCATTTTCATTGTCTTGCAAAACTTCCTTAAAGATCAATCTTTTTAGGTTGAAAATGTTACTTTCGCATTCTCAAATATATTATAAAAAGAGAAATCAAAATTGAGGTTACAAACCATGGACAAGAGCATAAAATAATAAGGAACTAATAGGGATATTATCTATGGTTTTCACTAGGTCCTTGGTATTTTGTAGGTAAATTGATGCAACAATCCCAAGCACCTTAATTATGACTGCTATTTGGGGCATATGCTTATGCAATGGATGTGTTGTTGCATACTTTCTAGTGCACTTAACTACAAAATCGACTCAAAACACTCTCAAGCTTTTGACTCTCTCTAGCAGTAGAATTAGCTTCAACTTTCCAATGTATTCACCTTAGATTCAATAGGCAAAACTAGTCATGTCCATCCATGTGCAGCAATTTCAACTCAAGAACCCTACTCAAGAACCCTAGTCAAGTTCAAATACTAAAAAGTAAAGGAAGATTGTCCTTTGGTTTGATTTACTTATTTACTTTTGTAGTATAATAACTACTCCAATGCCTTGAATTGCCTAGCAGCTAGATCTATACATGTTACCAATGTGTAATTTTGYGTCAAAAAGCGATATTAGGTAAGAGTATGCATAACAACCCTCATTTTTGTGACTTGGACCTAGTAATTAGAAATCTTGATTTTCGCGTCAAACAATTCTTGTGACATTATAGAGTAAAGTTTGTACATATTGATAAAGACAAGAAAAAAAGAAAAAGAAAAGAAAACTTAMAATGCTTGCAGCATTGAGCCTACAGCAATACTTTTAACCCTTGCTATCAGCATGATTTCAATTGATTCCTTTTTATTTCTAATCTGGGGAATTCTATACTTGTGAGGAATGAGGTTTGTTGAGCATATGTTGAATCACATTAATCTTTTGTATTGAGTTGGGATAAATTGTATTCTTGACATATAGTTAGTCATGGTTCATTACTACATACTTGCTTAAGGTGACCAAAACATTTATCTAATTTTTGTGATGAGTGACGAATTTAATGTTGACTTTTTGTTGTATTATTCAAGGTAGATGATTTTGTGTTCCTTTTTTCTTTATTTATTGCTTGAGGACTAGCAATCTTTAGGTTTGGGGTGTTGATGTGGGTAAAAACCCATTGATTTTACGAGTAATTATATGCACATTTTCACCATTTTTAATATGATGAAGTACTACTTTATACTATTTTACCTTGAACATTGCTTAAATTCAATCAAGTAACTTTATTTATGCAATATTGTGAAATTAGAGAATTCATATGTTATTATTAAGGCAAAATGACCTATTATGTTGGAAAAAGGATTTTATAAATGAACTAAAGATTACTTGAAAGAAGTAAAAAGTTGTTCTTTGTTGTACAAATGCAATGCTGCAACATTAAAGACTGAACAGGAGCAGCACGGCAACTAAGAAACCAAAGGCATAGAGCTGATTCTGTCAAAAAGTGAGAAGTCCTATGAGCCTTAAATTAAGGGAATTTCATTAGGCAAAAAGGCCTAAAATGTAACGCAAAAAGGTATAATGTGCAAGTGGGTCTTTGGTCCACTAAGAATTTGACAAGTGGATTATTTATGACAAACGTTTTGCCAAGCTTCCCAAGGAAGTTTTAGATGAAAAAAGGAGGAGAAAAGAGAGTACAAAGACCCATTCAGCCATTACACAGAACACATGTAGAGACAAAAGAAGGCTAAAAAAGAGGAGAGAGAAAGGGAGCAAAAAAAGGGGAGCTTAGAAAAAGACAAACTCAAGGAGTACTTCACCATTGGACTTCATCAACCTCTTTAGGCTTTGTTTCTCCTTCTCTTAGTGATTAATTTGAGATGAATTTGAGATGTTAAGCTTTCATATTATGTATTTTCTTAAGTTTAAGAGCATGAATTAACTTCTTAGAAGTTAGAGTTTGGATGAACCTGTAACATCCCCAAATTAGGAATTGTCCTAAGTTGAGAATATTACATCACTCTACTCATAAAACAATCAACTACCCATTTAAACTCAACATTTATTCAAAACTGAAATCGCAAAAACCCCAAAGAATTTAAACCAAATGAGAAATATTTAATAGTAAGCGAAAACCAGTCAAGTGAATAATTATCCTAATATATAAAATTTATTGAAAAAATGTTCCAGGGTATCATGGCTTGCTCACAAACGACCTCCTCACCCCATCTGGCTACACATCATCTAAAATGCAAAATAAGAGAAAAAGAATGAGCTAAAAAGCCYAGTAAGTAAACCTCATACATGAATGCATAAACATG
Organism: Rhazya stricta; assembly: GCA_001752375.1. Lineage (NCBI taxonomy): Eukaryota > Viridiplantae > Streptophyta > Magnoliopsida > Gentianales > Apocynaceae > Rhazya > Rhazya stricta. Next base: position 2,399,408 of record MEJB01000035.1, read on the forward strand.
TCCTATATGTCATGAAATTTTAAAATTTCGCCTTTTAAATGAAAAATTTCTAAACATTTTCTTTTCGAAATCTCTTTACAAAATCTTTCGTTTCAAAATATATAACTTGCAAAACCTTTCATTTCATTACATTCGTGAGCTGTAGTGGGCCATTCTTATTTGAAATCCAATTACATTCCTACTGGTAGTACCGCAGAGCGATTAACATTCTTTTATCTCTTCACCTCCTCGAGGTAAATCATTACCTACCCTCCCAAAGAGTCAGTTCGGGTGTGCCGGTCCCCCACGCCTCATTTCTCACTCACATCYTTCATGGCTAGGTTTACACTCCTTTCCAAAAACTTTAACATTTTCCTTTAAACTTTCATTTCCTAAACCATTCACCTTCTAAATGTATGAATAGCTCATGCCAAGAATGATCTAGAACACTAACTACATGCCCATGACATGAATGCATACAATTGTATATTACGTATTATTCGACATAAAAATAGTACAAGATATGCAACACATGAAACATTCCATTACATCTATTTACAGGCATTAATGAGATGTGAGAATTTACTTACCTAGAACTTAGATTCAATAACAATCACACATATACATTAATGAGAATATGAGAGTTTATTTACACGGAGTCCTTTACGTTAAAGGTTTCTTATTTAAATCGTGAAGTGAAATCCTTTGACCATTCTCAATGTTAAGGCACTCAAAACGACCTATTTGTGATTACAGAAAAAAAGTCCATTTAGTATGACTGTCCCAACTTAGATATTCAGTGTTTATTCCAACAATGTCATTTGTCATTTATTAATCCATACTTAGTCCCTACATTACTAATTATCACGTCTTTTTAAGGGTACAATTCAAACTCCTTAGCTCGCATATTAAACTTAATCAATGTTCTCCCACAATTTTATTTTAGGTTATAATTTCATAGATCATAAATTTCAATATTAATTAATAATGTTTTCACCTTTTTAGTCCATAAAATCCAAGTATCTCAGGAGAGGCATTAAATTCTCGGGCATGCGCTCAAACGGCGCGCATAACAGCCCTAGGCATTTGGGCGTCTAGGCATCTGGGTGTCTAGGCGTCTGGGCGCCCGAGCTCCCGGGCACTGGGCATTGGGCACTCGCTAGCACCTGGATGCAGAGCACCTGGGTGCTTGCTTTTTTTGGAAGCTAGCAAACAGCCAGCAAGGTTTCAATTTTCTGGCGAACTCCAGCGACGAGTAGAACAGCAATGGCATCTATTCAGATTTAGCAGATTTGGCGGCGTGTAACCGGCAGTGGCAGCCTACCGGAACACCACGAGACAATGCGCAAAGAGGACGGCAACGACTCTAGCAGTTTCGGCAAGTGACAATCGAAGCTTCAGCTTCCCTTTCAAAGCGGCAAGCAGAGGAGAAGAAGAAGAAAATGAAGGCAGATTTGGGAAGATCCAGTGGGCGAGTAGCTTTCCGAGGAGATCAGCTACCAACCGTAGCAACTCCGCCCTAGAAGACATTCGGTCAAGTCGCAGAGCAACGCCGAGGGTGATCGGTGAGTAAGATAACAGCGAGCAAACGCGGGGAGGAGGAGAGATCGGACTTGTAAGTCAAGGCCCAAACCGACGAGCGCTTCCTGTTTTGGTCGAAATTGATGAGTTGGAAGCACGTCGTCGAGCGGCGATCTCCAACACCAGTGCTCGTTCGGCAGAGGTCGCACAACAACGAGTAGCAAGACGGTGACTGAGGTGGCAGCAACAAGGACCAGCAAGCTTCGGTTTGGGCAGCAGACCTTGACTCGGGCGACGTGCAAGTCTAATGTCCAAATCGAGTCGTGAAGGAAGATCTAGATCCGTGCAATGGCTCTGGAAATTTCGACAGCAAAGCTGCATCGGGCAGGAGGAAGAGGAGARAAGAAGAAGCACAGCGATTGCCACGAGTTAACAGAAATGAAAATAGAGGATGGCGGCGACTGAGGGAGGAAAAAGGTGGTACAAGCGGCAGGATTTCTGGGAGTGAGGGTGGATGCGGGTAGGGTGGGTTAGGGTTTCCTGGGAGTTGGCGACGACGGCACAATGAGGAAGAAGAAAAAGAAGATTTAGAGTTTTTTTTTCTATTTTCCTTATTTTTCTCTTTTTTTAATTTTTTATATTTAGGCCGTAACCCAAACYCTTCGGGCCTTCCCATCTATAATTAATCCAATTAAATTAAATTCAATGGGCTTTCTTTCGATAACGGTCTAACTTTYGACTGAGAAACGAATAGGCCCACTAGTCGAGCCTCTAACTAACTAAAGACCTTAATCCGAGATATACAAAAATTTCGTACTTATTGAAATAACAACCACATAGAAATTTATCCAACCCTAGTTGGCTCACATTTTCGCATGATTAAACAAAAATTCATAAAAAGAAATCTCGACTATTACAAAACCAATGTGCTCAATGTTTGTTTGAATGATTTCAGCAAGGTTTGCTCTTTGAAAATGCTTTACTCAAGGATATCTATTGTTTACATTAATTGTTTTGTAGCCATGAATAGTATTTTGGTGAGCTTCTTGAACTCCTAAAGATAGTAAGAGAAGTGCAAAACTTGAGTAGATATGTGTTTGGATACCTTGAGATAAGGCTTAATATCTTAGGAAATGCCATTGACTATTGGAGACTTCTATGTTCAACCCATAAAATCATATGGGACTTGAAATTTTATTTGTGTTCCTTAAGCTAAGTAACTCCGATAGGTAGAACAACTTAGTGTAATAGGAACAAGGACTAACAAATTGAAACGGTGAGGTCGTTTTCTGTGTCAGTTTGCATTTTTACTGTAGCTAAGCCTTTGCTGCAGCATTATGCTCAGCAACCATAGCTACATCCTACCTGCAAAATTGATGTTTTGACTTCTTGGACATTAGTACATTGGGATTCTTACTCTAACTCACTTTTAAGCGCTTATTGATCTTGTACGTGTGCAATTCCTATGATTTGTTCTTGAATCTTTGTAAATATATAATTTTAGATTATTTTACTTTAKTTTTGTGACAACTATCATCAACTATTTGATTTTGTTAGGAATTTAAATCATTATTTTTGAARCCAAAAATCCTTATGGGACGATACTCTTATTCACTCTACTATTACTTGTAGACTGTGTATGTAACACCCCTAGATTAGGAACTGTCCTAAGGTGAGAATATTACATTACCTTACTCGTAAAACAATCAACTACCCATTAAAACTCAACAATATTCAAAAAAATAAATAATATGTTTTAATAAATCTTCACTAACCCAACATTTATTCAAACTGAAATCGCGAAAACCTCAAAGAATTTAAAAAACCAAATAAGAAATACTTAATAGTAAGCAAAAACCATTCAAGTGAACAATTATCTTAATACATAAAATCTATTTAAAACATGTTCCATGGTATCATAGCTTGCCAAGAAGCGACCTCCTCACCCCATTTGGCTACACATCATCTGAAATGCAAAATAAGAGAAAATGAATGAGCTAAAAAGCCCAGTAAGTAAACCTCATGCATGAATGCATAAACATGTCTTACATGTCATGAAATTATAAAATTTCGCCTTTTACATGAAAACTTTCTAAACATTTCCTTTTCGAAATCTTTTTACAAAATCTTTCCTTTGAAAATATATAACTTGCAAAACCCTTTATTTCATTACATTCGTGAGCTCACTAAGTGTAACGCCTAGCCACTAAGCTTTGCAGTGGGCCATTCTTATTTGGAACTCGGTTACATTCCTACCGATAGAATCGCAAAGAGGTTAATATCACATTTCTTTTCCTTCCATCGTTTCACCTTCAAGGAGGTGAACATTACATTCTTCCCTACCCTCCAAGAGGGTAGGGTCGGGTGTCCCGATCCCCCATGCTCCATTTCCCACTAACATCTTTCGTGGCTAGGTTTACACTCCTTTCCGAAAACTTTAACATTTTCCTTTAAAATTTCATTTCCTAAACCATTGACTTTCTAAAAGTGTGAATGGCTCAAGTCAGAARTGGTGTAGAACACTAGCTACATGTCCATGATATAAAATGCATACAACTATATATAACATATCATTCGACATAAACACAGTACAGGATATGAAACACATGAAACATTCCACAYAATTAAAATCTCATAATAAAATCCCATACACAACACATTAAACTATCTAAAAGAATTCAATTACATCCATTCATAAGCACTAATGAGATGTGAGAATTACTTACCTGGAGTCCTTTACGTTAAATGGTTCTTAATTAAATCGTGAAGTGAACTCCGTCAACTGTTCTCAACGTTAAGGCACTCGAAATGACCTAATCATGATTATAGAAAGAAAGTCTATTTAGTTCGATCATCTCAACTTAGATATTCAGTGTTTAATCCAAGAATGTCCTTTATCAATTATAAATCCATATTTAGTTTTCATATTATCAAGTATCATGTTTTTAAGGTATAATTCAAACCCCTTAGCTCGGGTATAAACCTAATCTATGTTCTCCCACCAATTCAATTCAGGACATAATTATATACAAGTCATAAATTTCAATATTAAGTTATAACATTTTCACCTTTAAGTTGACAAGATCCAAGTGTCGCGAGAGTGGTATTGGATTTTCGAGCATGAGCTCAAGCGGTGCGCACAACWGCCCTGGGCATCTGGGCGTCTGGGCGCCTGGCACTGGCGCTGGGCAGTGGTGCTGGGCACTGGAGCTGGGCACTGCTGGGCGCTGCACCTGTTACTGCTTCTTGTCGAACGACTAGGACACCTGCTAGGCACTACACCTRTTGCTACCCTTGTTGAACGACCACGCCACAATAGCGAGTCGTGATTTCGGCCGCAGACAGTGGAATCGTCCGGCGACGCAAGCGACAAAAAAGAGAGCAGAGGTGATGGCCAGCGGCAAGGAGTTCCAAATTCAGTCAAGAAGGACACAGGTCGGGACGGGCTCCCTTGCCGGTTGAACGGCTGAACGGCTGAACGGCTCGTCATCGATTGAGCGGTGTAGCACATGGAGACCAGCAGAAGGTAGAAAAGATGGTGATCGGCGGTAGGGTTTTCTGGGAGTGGGCAGCTGCGGCGACGGCAGTGTTACGGGAGGAATAAGATGAAGGGTTTTTTTCCTTTCTTTCTTTCTTTCTTTTATTTTTATATATTTTCTTTTTTTATAATTTTATATTTTTAGGCCGTAACCCAAACCCTTCAGGCCTTCCCGTCCCTACTTAACCTAAAATCCTTAAATTAAATATAACGGGCTTCTTTTTTATAAAAGTCCAAACTTTAGACTAAGAAGTAAACAGGCCCATGAGTCGAGCCTTTAACTAACCAATGACTCTCATTCGACACAGATAATATTTCTGTACTCATTAAACATGCGATTTCAAAATTTTAATCACTATAAATTTTCAACCCTGGTTGGCACACAATTTCACATGATCAAACAAAAATTAATAAAGGAGAAATTTCGGGTATTACAGTATATACTTGCATGAATGAAGCTTTATTGCGTATCTAATTYTGTCTATCAAGTTTTTTATACCAGTTCCCCAYATCACATTAGGTTYTGGGTTTGATGGACAGTTGTTATATGTATGCTCCTTACCACAATAAACACAAGATATCCTAGAATATTGTAGCATCGATCAATTCATAGTTTTTGAGAGTGTTTTTCAAGTTAGTCACTTTAGCTGCCAATGTTGTTACATTATTGGCTTCATAGTACATCTCCATTATTTTGTGGATCAAAACGTTGTTTCTCCTCATACATTCTTGTCAAAGCTTTTCAAAAATAAGAATAGATGAATCAATAAAAAGATAAGAATATAGAATAGAAATAAGCATTTACAAAGCAATAGAAATTTAAACACCACTCAAACACATAATAATCCCCAGCAACGGTGCTAAAAATGTGATAGACAGAATCGCATATGTAATAAAGCTGTACTCATGCAAGTATACACAGTCCACAACTAACATAGAGTGAATAAGAGTATTGGCCCCCAAGGATTATTGGTTAAAAAATRATRGTTTAAATTCGTAATAAAATTAAATAGTTGTTGATGGTCGTCATGAAAATATAAGTAAAATAATCTAAAATTATCTAGTTAAAAAGATTCAGGAACAAATCACAGCAATTGCACACACACAAGATGATTAAGAGCTTAAAAGTGAGTCAAAGTTAAGAATTCCCAATGTACTAATGTCTGAGAAGTCAAAACATCAATCCTGCAGATAGGCTATAGCAATAGCTGCTGAGAATAATGCTGCACCAAAGGCTTAGCTATAGTGAAAGCGCAAATCGACACAGAAAATGACCTCATCCTTTCAGTTTTTTGGTCCTTGTTCCTATTAAACTAAGTTGTTCTACCTATCAGAGTTACTTAGCTTAAGGAACACGAATAAAAGTTCAAGTCCCATATGATTTTATGGGTTGAATTTACATGTGTCCAATATTCAATGGCATTTCCTAAGATATTAAACTTTATCTCAAGATATCCTAACCCATATCTACTTAAGTTTTCCACTTCTCTTACTACCTTTTTGGAGTTCAAGAAGCTCACATAAATACTATTCATGGCCACTAAATAGTGAATGTGAACAATAGATATCCTGGAGTAAAGCATTTATAATTGCTCAAACCATTCAAACAAACATTGAGTGCATTGGTTCATCAAATCTAAGAAGTTAGTTCATGCTCTTAGATAACAAAATACATAACGTGAAAGCTTAACATCTTAAATCCATCTCAAAATAATAATTACGAGAAGGAGAAACAAAGCCTAAAGAGGTTGAGAAGCCCAATGGTAAAGTACGCCTTGCGTTCTTCTTCTTCTTCTAAGCTTCCTCTTTTTGCTCCCTTTTCCTTTTCTCTTTTTCAGCCCTTTTTTCTCTCTGCGTGTGTTCTGCGTAATGGCAGTGGGTCTTTGTATTCTCTTTTCTCCTCCTTTTGTCATCTGAAGCATCCTTGGGAAGCTTGGCAAAAAGTTGTCATAAACAATCCACTTGTCAAATTCTTAGTGGACCAAAGACTCATATGCATATACCTCTTCTCTTTACACTTTATGCCTTTTTGCCAATGAAATTCCCTTAATTTAATGCTTCTAAGACTTCTCAATTTCTGACAAAATCAGCGCTCTGCCTTTAGTTTCTCGATTGTCGTGCTGCTCTTGTTCAATCTTCAATGTTACARCATCACATTTCTACAGGATTGAACAACTATTTACTTCTTTATCAAGTCCTCTTCATTTCTTTTATATAATCATTTTTCCTACAAAATAGGGCATTTTRCCTTAATAATAACATTTGAATTCTATAATTTCATAATACTACATAAATAAAGTTAATTGATTGAGTTTAAGCAATATTCAATGCAAAATATTACAAAGTAGTACCTCATCATATTAAAAAGTGTGAAAATGTGGATATAATTACTAGTAAAATCGATAGGTTTCTACCACATCAAGGACATGAATAAAATTCTATGTCATCAACCATACAGATCCACCCACATAACCAAATCAGTCCACTAATTCAAGCAACCAAATCATCGACCTTGACTTAGCTATGAAACATATTAAGAATACTTGGATAAACTGAAAATAAGTTCAAGCATGCAACACATGGTTAACACATCATCATCACTTAAGTTCACTAATAACCTAACTAAAAGTWGATCTACCTCATGCTCATAAGATTAAGAACCAAGTACACAAAGCTCATTCAGTTCATGAAATATATCAAAGTCAATTACAAGTAAGAAACATAATGGAAATTAAAGATAAATGTTAAAGCAAATCATGTAAAATAAATGAGTATTTTGTAGTCTTCTTCATTGCTGCAACATCTGCTTCACAGTTTCAACTTTAGGCTTCAATCCTCAGGCTCCTAGTCTAGTCAATGGCTTTGGTACAGCTCTTAAATGACCTTCAATGGCTTTTATGATCCCTGGCCGAGCTTCTTCTMTTGGTCTTGACCTCTACAAAACATGTGTTAAGTGAAATAGTTGTGGATTGCTCATGCAACTTGTTTGACAATTAGCAAGTTGAACTTCCTTTTTGAAGTTGTACAATGAGGCTCTCCATGTGGCATTCGCATGGTTAGATGACTCAATGTGAAGCTTCTATATGGCAACAAATGACATGAGAAAATGGTTGGTCCAATGAGAAGCCTCCATGTAGCACCACTTGCAAAGGTGGGAAACATTGTAATCCTTTAGGCATTCTTTTAGCCTCCTTTCTTCTATTTCAAGTATCCACAATTCCTTTATGTCATTTTCTCACCAATTTGGCCTATTATCACTGCCCATACTTTACATAATTTCAGCTCCAAGTTGGAAGCTACTTGTCATTTTGATGATGTTATAGTAAAGTGTTGATGTAGGTTATGTGCAGAATGCCCTCATTCATACTTCCTTAGTCTTTTTGTTCTTGCTCAAGCAATCCAAATGCCTATAAAACTTAGATAAACTTAGCTTCTAAACTCTATGATTGTGTTAAAATCAAGTTACTCATGTACTGATAAGGATAACATGAATTTATGCACTAATAGACTATGAGTAATCATGATTTAAATAGCAACATGGGGTAAATTCGTATAAAATGTGATACGAAAATAATACTTATCACACCCCCAAACTTAAAGGACTGTTAATTCTCAAGCGATGAATAGAGAAGTATGTGACAATAACTTAAAACCTTTCTAACCTTCAAAAGCATTGCCTTAACCAGATTTCCTTAGCTGTGAATTGTCTTCCATTTTGTTCTCTGGTTGTAGCATTTGATACATCACAAGTATACAAAGTGTTTGAGCATTCTTGAAGAGTGAGCGTTTCAAATGAACTGACGCAAGCAAAAGTTAGGTTATGCAATCTTTCTCAACTCTTGATCATAATTAGTTAATTAAGAATTGACACCTCAAATCTCCACTTTTAGAAACAATGATTGAAAACTAAGGCAGTGAATAGGGTAGTGGTCTGCTAGAAGGCACTAAAGGGTAAAGAGAAATGCGCTARATGTTAGAAATCTTTGTTAAGTGTTTTGAATACGGATGACATTTTCCTTTCAAAAGAAATATTGTTCGGTTTTATCTTTTCTTTTTCTTTCAAAGTCTCAGCTCATCGAAAGTTAAGTTTTAAGTATTTAATTCTTTAAGTCTTCCAATTTTTGCAAAGTGATAATATTTACAAATTTCTCTTTTTCTTTTCTATCCTCAGCTTATTTTGTTATTTTTAATAAAAATTTTGTTGTAAGAAAAAGTTGTCCTTCTTGTATATGTTTTTCATTAGAATTATCATAAAAAAATATTTTGGACATAAATTGGTAATATATAAAAATAAAAATTGGATGAACCTAAATAGACGGGACAAATTGATTTCTTTAAATCTTTTTTAAGAAGAATTCGTCCTTCTTGTACATATTTGTTGTTAGAATTATTAAAATAATTTGGCTCAACCGCTTCCCCTACCCATTCGGGCGGGTTCTCATGCCAATCTTCTCCCGCTCATTTCATTCTGTTCTGGAGGAAATGGGATTCAAACAAATAATAAATTTTCTTGTATGAAGGAGATCTCTGATGAATACAAATAACCAACAGTTCTTTCAAATTTGATGAGCATGTGAATAATTTTCTTTAAATAGTAAAATATAAAAAGAATAATTTGATAAAGCTAATTAGATTGGACGAAGTTAGTTCCTTAATTTAATAAGTAATAATATGCTAAACTAAAATAGGAAAAAGCTACTTTGCCAACTTTAATTTGAGAACCTATTTAACAACCAAACTTGTTCTCATGATATCTCATTATTTCTCATGATTTGTCATGAGATTATGATTGCAATTTATCGTGATAAATTGCAATTAAAACTTTGAATTTTATCTTTTCAATATCTAACTTAGATCTAAACTTTGAATATTAGGGTCTAGAGTTTAAGAGATAGGGTTTAGGGTTTAGGATTTTAGGGTTTAGAAATTAAAGTTTAGGATTTTATATGAACTTATTCAGACAGTTACAAACACATAACCATATGTTTTTCAATACAAACACTTAAACCTGATCTAAACTTTGAGAATTACTGCATGTTTTTTGGGTAGAAAAGTAGAAAATATATTATTTATTGATTGCTAAATTAATGGATGAGAATGGATAGATAGTAGGAAAACTGAGGATATTTGTCAATTGAATTGGTTGTCGAAGAGGTTGTCAAATTAAGATTTAGAGAGTAGTAGGTYCCCCTAAAATATATAGTTATAAAGTCCCCTCCTATCCATTTCTATTCCTTCTCCTCCACAAAGTTAAATACAAAAACTCGTACTCGTCTATTTTCCACTCCATCTCTCTTCTTCAATTCAAACATATATAGCATAAATGAAAATGTCAAATAACTGTTTTTAAAAGAAGAATCCATCTCATTTGGAGGGACTGCAATGAATTCCTATCTGGAATATCAGACCACYTGATCAAGTTAGAATTTGTTATTCTTCGACAAGCTCTGTGTCAACTTTGACACATCAATCATACCTAGAAGAGTCAAAGTATAGAAAACAATGTCTGAAGTTATTTACTATAGTTGTTTTAAAAGTCTAACCTTAAAGGTTTGCTCCTGAATGCATTCTTTTTTTTCTTTCATATTCTATTTTTAGTTAGAATAATATAATTTCAAATTCACAATCACAAATTTGAAATGCTAAGATGAATAAAATCATGTAGCAAATACGAAATCAAATAAAAGATGTATAATCTAGTATAATATGTGATAATTCGAATATTTCGAGATAATAGAAGCCAACATAGGTAACGAGTAAATGTAGTGTAAAAATTAGAATATTTGAAAYAGGATATGATTAGGCTTAGAATTTGAATATGATTATACGGTTAAGATAAAAATTTTAGCTTCGATTTTTGTTTTAAATCTTACTCTATTTACAAAAATCGATTTCCTTAAACTGTATTTTTTAAAACTCTATATTATTTTCTTAAAAACTATATTATTTTCTTCCCAAAATAATTTATTTCTTTATTAGTTTCATTTAAAGTTCAGCCTTAAACCTTTCTTAAATTTCCGTTGTGACTTTTTTCTTCATGTAACGGATTGACTTCTTCAAACTCTAAGCCATGGATCATCAAACTTTGATTCAATCCTCACCATTTAAATTCCACCTATGCATGTTAAGTACGTGGATTTAGTTGACATGAGGTTGCTAGTGTATATGCACAGTCTTAATAGACTTTTGCCAAGAAAACTCCAATTGTTTTTGCATGGGGTGTGCTAGCCGATTGAGAGGAGATCTCAACTGGAAATTGGACAGTAAGGGTAGATGGCTTGGGGAAAAGACAGCTGTTCCTTTGAGGTGTCAAATGCACAAAGCTTGAAGAAGAAAAAAATGGAAATTTCTTCTTCATTTTTCTTAAAAAAATTGGCAAAAACTGCCTTCATCTAGCTAAATTTCTTCTTTAATCACAACCATTGATCAGCATTTTCTAATTAATCCTAGCCCTTATGTAATTCCTGAGATTTCTTTTTATGGATTTTTGTTTGATCTTGTGAATTCGTGTGCCAACTAGGGTTGGATAATTTTCTATGTGATTAATGTTTTAATTGTACGTTAATAAGCGCAAAATTATAGTATTGTCGGATTAGGGCCCTTAGTTAGTTAGAAGCTCGACTTGTTGGGCTTATTCGTTTTCATTCGGAAAACTAGATTTTTATCGAAAGAAAGCCCGTTAAATTTAATTTAAGAATTTGGGTTAATTATGGATGGGAGGCCCAAAAGATTTGGGTTACAGCCCAAGTTTTAAAAAAATTAAAAAATAAAAAGAAAAAAAAGAAAAATAGAAGAAACCCTAAACCACCTTCTTCCTCCCCATTATGCCGCCAACGCCCCAAACCCTACCCACCTCTTTCTTCTTTTCTTCTTGCCGCGATCCCTACTGCCCAGGCCGACATTGACGCTGCTCGTTGATCGCCGGCGATGGCTCCYTCGCGGTCCGTGACATTGCTAGTCTGGTAGGCGAGGGTGCCAACGTCTGCTCGATCGCGATCGGAGTTGCCATAGCCGCACAAAGATCAGATCTGTTGTGACTGCTTGGGAGTCCTTGCCGCGCACTCTGCTCGTTGCTTTACTACGCTTGCTCGGTTGTCGCACTCTAGCTACTTAGACCGTGGCTAAACCATTGCACCACCAGAACAGAGGAAAGATAGTGTGCTGTTTGTCGGCGTGCGAAACTCGTCCAGATCGGTTTCTTCCTTGACCAGATCTGTGGGCATCTTGTCGCTGCTCGATGCTCTGTCGCACGGCCAGCCATTCCGTTCTGCCTTCCGTCGATCGTCGCGAAGCTAGATCTGCATTCATCTTCTTCTTCTTCTCCTCCTCTACTCTATGGTTTCGCCAAGACAGACGAAGGACCGCACTCGGCCGCTCAACACAGCGGAGCCCATCCGGATCTGTTCTTTCTTGACCAGATCTGTGAGCCTCTTACCGCTGCTCGGGTGATCTGCCGCACGGCCAGCCAACTCCTTGCCGGCCGTCGCTCTGCCCAGATTTGATCACCATCATCAGTATATTTCAACCACTCGTCGAAAGCCTTGCCGGAATCAGGTGTGGAGTAGGTTGTTGCTGGGCTTAGGCTGGCTGTTCGCCAGTTCTGGGAGTGCCCAGGCTCCCTAACGCCTTGACGCCTAGACACCTAGATGCCCAGGGCTATTGTGTGCGCCATTAGAGCGCACGCCCGAGAACCCAATACCATTCCGGAGACACTTGGACTTTGTGGGCTAAAAAGGTGAAAACATTATTAATTAATATTTAAATTTATAACCTATGAAATTATATCCTAAAGTAAAAATGTGGGAGAAAGAGTTTAAATTTTACCCTYAAAAGACGTAATAGTTGGTAATGTGRGAACTAAGTATGGATTAATAATTGGCAAATGACATTGTTGGAATAAACCCTAAATATCTAAATTGGGACAATCGTACTAAATAGACTTTCCTTCTGTAATCGCAATTAGGTCGTTTTGAGTGCCTTAACATTGAGAACAGTGGAGGGATTTCACTTTGCAATTCAAATAAGAAACCTTTAACGTACAAGACTCCAGGTAAGTAAATTCTCACATTCTCATTAACGTATAAATTCTCACATTCTCATTAACGTATATGTGTTGTTGTTATAATTAAATTGCTCTTAAGTGAATTGAATGTGTATTGAATCTGAGTTCTATGTAAGTAAATTCTCACATTTCATTAATGTGTATGAATGGATGTATTTGAATTCCTTTAGATGAATTAATATGTTGTATATGAGATTCTATGCAAGTAAACTACCATACCCRCCTATCTCTTTTGTTGTGTGTTATGTGGTAGCAGTATGGGATTATGTTATGAAATGTGTTGATGGAGTAGAATGTTTTTTCATGTCATATCTTGCACCATTATTATGTCGAATGACATGTTAATTACGGTTGCATATATTTCATGTCATGGGCATGTATTTAGTGTTCTACATCATTCCTGGCATGAGCTATTCATACATTTAGATCTGAATGGTTTAGGAAATGAAATTTTAAAGGAAAATGTTAAAGTTCTTGGAAAGGAGTGTAAACCTAGCCATGAAGGATGTGAGTGGGAAATGGGGCGTGGAGGAYTGGCGCACCCAACCCTACCCTCCTCCACGCCGCACCCAACCCTACCCTCTTAGAGGGTAGGGAAGAATGGAATGTTCACCTCTTTGGTGGTGAAAAGATGGAAGGAAAAAGCAATGTAATATTAACCGCTCTGCGATACTACCGGTAGGAATGTAATCGGGTTCCAAATAAGAATGGCACACTGCAAGTCTAATGGCTAGGCGTTACACTCAGTGAGCTCACGAAAGTAATGGAACGAAAGGTTTTTACAAAGTTCTTGCATTTTGAAAGGAAAAATTTTGTGGAAAGGTTATACATGAAAATGATTTGAAAGTTTTCAATGAGAAAGGTSAAGTTTTATAACTCATGACATGTAGGGCATGTTCAAGCATTCATGCATGAGATTTGCTTACTGGGCTTTATAACTCATTCCATTTCTCTCATTTTGCATTTTAGGTGATATGTAGCTAGATGGTGCAAGGAGGTCACTTGTAGGCAAACCATGATACCATGGAGTTAACTTAAATGAATGTTATGGATTAAGATGGTTGTTGACTAGGATGGTTTTTATTTATTATTAAGTATTTCTTGTTTGGTTTAAATTCTTTTAAGTTTCCGCAAATTCGTGTCAATGAGTAATTGGTGACACTCTTGGGTTAGGATAAAGTTTCTTAATCTGGGAGTATTACACCTTATTTCATCCACCAATTAATCTCAAGTGTTTGGCATGAAGATTTCATGAATTTGCATGTGCATGTGCCGACTTTGGTAACATTTTTAGCAAGAATTTAATAGCTGTGTGTGCTGCCCGGACAGCATGAAGTTTTCACATAGGATGGAGAACTAGCTAGGATTGGAGAGTAGGCCAGCTATCGATTGAGGTGTCTCTTGCCTAGAAAATTATATTCTTCCTCAATTTTGCCAAGAAACAGTGGGATGTCATACCAATTTTAGCTGGTTTTCACTTCTCCCTTCAGACTAGTTTTATATGCAAATCATCCCTATAAAAAATTGGATTGCAATTTCCCTTCATTCTGCTCCACATTTGGCCGAACAACCATTCATTTACTGAACATAATCCTTTGTCCTCCTTCCAAAATAGCAACATCCTACTTCATCTGCACCAAACATTCAGCTACCCTTTTTGCACAAAGAAAGCCTTTCAGACCATTCTATTTGCTTGTTCATAGGCTTACCATTTTATCTATTTCATTACTGCAATTTCAGGTGGTAGACTGTCAAGTTGAATTCATACTAAAACTTAAATTATATAGCATTGTTGGTGAAGTCAAACAAAATGCATGAAAATGCATGGGTTTGCATATTTAGTCTGAGAGAATGGTTATGATGACGTAATAATGTGAGTATAGGGTTTCTATATGGTTTCAGTTATGTGTTTCATATTAAAAGTTTAGAAAACATAAGACATGACTTTTAGGGTTTGCTTCAATCTCCTGGACAAACCAATTGCATTCAAATTGGTGTAGGAATCGATTACTTAATGAAATTTTTATTGTAATATATGGCGAGAAATCCAAGAATCTTAGAAAACATTCAGTACTAATTTCATCTAATTTTCAAATGTAAAACGCAAGATATGAGTTGATCTTTATAGTATGGTCAATCTGGCCAACTGAATAAGTGTTGTGTATTTTTTTGTTAAATATGGATTATATTCGGACCATTTTAAGTTCCGAATTTTACATGATCATAAATCTTAGTCACTTAGGATCATTTTGGAACCAATTTCATTCAAAAACCACAAGTATTTTTGAAATAATACTCAAAATACCACAAGTTGTCCATTCAACCGATTTTCAAAACTTATCATTTTAAAAATCTTAAACTTCCTTGCCAATCAATCTTAGATATTTATTCTATAAGTTATATACTTTAAATTTTTAAAATCATTTGATCTCAGCCTAGGAAGCATATATTATCATAAAAATAATTTTTACTCATAAAACTATAAAGCTATGTTTTTGTAAAACGGATTTTAGGTTATGACTTGAGTGTGATTCATTGAGATATATTACTAAGAATATTTCTCGTGGATTGTTTCTAGAAAAAGACAGTCAGTAGATAATTTTTCACAAGTAAGTTCTTCTATCTCATTGCAAAATGTGATTGTTTTCATTTAAGCATCCYCTAGATAATTTTTATAAAAATTCTCATATGCTTAATTGTGAGTTCCTTCTATCTTATAAATACCAAATATGTGTGATTTTTATCCTATTCTAGATACCTATTATTTTAACGTAAGTTCTTCTATCTTTCAAAACACCACAAAACGTGCTTATTTTTAGCGTACTCTATATAATTATTATTTTAACGTGAGTTTCTTCAACTTTTGAATCCTAAAAAATGTGCTTATTTTCAGCATACTCTAAATAACTGCTATTTTATTACAAGTTCCCTTCCGAGTTTTAAAATTTCGCAAAATATGCTTGTTTTCATTCAAGCGTACTCTAGTTATATTTTTCAATTCTCGTATGATTGACAAATAATTTTTCCTATCAAAATCGTTTTATTTCTCAAAATATTTTGCACTCTTTTATTTTTTGCAAAAATTCTACAGCTAAATTTTTTTCAAAAATATTGTTTTCTACAAAAGTGTTTTCAAATGTGAAAATGTGTTTTCAAAAGCCTGTTTGATAAAATTGTTTAGGAAAATTTTTGACATGCTCGTGATCTCTATTTTTAATTGATAAAAATTTATTTTGAAAATATGTTATGAGATCAACTTTTGATTGATTGATTGAATTGACGGTTTGGAAATGACCAATTGTGATGTATATTGGAATTGAGTACTCAATTGGCGATCTCTGAATAACTAGTCTGTCGTATCAAAGTAAGCACAACCTTAGCCAAGGCATGGTGTGGGCGGTGGCAGACCGGGCATTGGGTAGACGGCCACATCAAATGCTTGAAACCCATGACCAGTTTTATTAAAAACTATCTCTAAACATGTATTATAACTTCATTTTCCAAAGTCACACTATACACATGCGGAACTCACTAAGCTAGGGCTCATAATTTTTCTTTTGTTTTTATAGTGACAGACACAGATATTGAGGCGTTGGGTTTTAGGGATAAGAGCCAGGAATCTCAAGTGCTAGACAGCACTACTAGTCTACTTTCATGTATTTTTTTTTCTAAACTTTTAATCCTACCTACAATCCTTGTTGAGTTGTACTTACGCTGTTTTAATATGGATTGTATCTTTCGAGTAACCGAGAGGCAAGCAGCAACCCGTTCAGTCCTGATGGACCCTATTAGACGGTGGGACACCACATAATAAAAGATTTAATTTACTGGTCTAAGAGGACAAAATRCTAAATAGACTATAAATTTTTATACCAATAGCAAATAACAACTATACCAAAACAAAAATAATTAATAACCTATTTATAGGATCCTAACACATTGAAAATGAATAGCCAAATAAAATTTGCACAAAGAAAGAAAAAAGGGTTAGTCATATTCCAAAAATTCCAATGCTAGCCCATGACTATGAATAAAATAATAATAATTTGTTCACACGCATCAGCCCAAAGAAAACGGGAGAATTTGGTACGACTTGTATGATAAAGATATCCTAGTGACATCCACAAAAACATATCCAATGGCAGCCTATAACAAAACTATACATAATGGTACATATATGCCTACATAATAAAATTTGTTTTGAAATGAAATGAATGAGAGAAATGACTCGTGTCATAAAGATATGCTGAAGGAAATCAATATCCCACTTTGGATACTTGTATCATGGGCAAATCAATGCCATTCAACCACTTGTATTCAATGATAGTTCATTCCTTTGCGGGGAAAAAAGAAAAAAGAAACAATAGGCCATCTAACATATTAAGCTAATGGCAGCCAAAGCTTTTTAGGCAAACTCATCATATCTATTCAACTAGTTCTAACTTGACATTGAGCAAAAAAGACTAAACATAACGTACTATCTGAAATTAAAACTAATTAATTAGAACTTAACTAAACCGCTGTAATTCATTAATTAAGAAAAGAAGTGCATAATCTAATGTTAGTATAATCACAAATTATGGATACAAAATCTGACATAGACATAATTCATTGATTTTTATAACTACTAAAATAAGATAAAGAGCTTACGAAGTTTTAAATTGTGGAAAGCCAAGTCTTTTCAACATAGTACTGGATTATCTTGGGCAAATACTTACTGTTTTAAACACGGTCTCTTTTTTTTTTTTTTTTAATGCAATGAAAAGCGTTGGAAAAAGCCATCATTTTTGCAGTGTCAATAACTATATATAGTCAAACCTAATCAAGGGCTTTCTATAATATCTCGGGGAACCCACAATCGAGGATGGAATTCCTTCCCCAGCATAATCTCTTGATCATCAAAACTATAATGGATCATTGTGCTAGGGATCTACGTCAAATTGTCTACAAAAAGGCCATATATGTGTATACCAGATGGGAAAAGAAAGGGAAAAAAAAAAAAAAAAAAGCAAGGAAGGAAGAGGGTTGCTGATGGAGTGCCTCAAAAAAATCATTAGTAGGTGGCTTTGTTGGCCACAATTACGAAGATAAACAAAAATAATAAAAAATAAACATAAAAATTTAGGTGTGGCACTATAAACAGATATAACATCTTTTTGTAAAATGTCTTTAGGAGATTTACAATCTAAGTGCAATAAAATATTCTGTTTTAACTATTCATCTTGAAATTTAGAAATGCACAAAATAATGGCTAAAAATTTCTCTTTTAGTTGTGGAATAATTTTGTTGTGGACTATTCCAATATTTAGACACAAATGCAATGATATGATCTTTACTATTCTATGTTTGTTTTAATATCCCGCCCTACCCACTGTCTAAAGCATTGTTTCAACATTTTTTAGTGTTGCAGGATCTAGTAGGGCAGGTAAGGAAGGGCTTTAATTTTAGTTTTGATTTTTCTAACAACGCTTGTATATTCATCTATCCAAGGAGGCGATGTGTTCTTCAATCTATCATGTAATGGTTTTATTAGATTACTAAGATTTGAGATAAATCTGAGACTTAATTATGACATCCTAAAAATCTTGGGAGCTATTGTTTGTTTATAATTTGATAATGAAACTTGTCAACAAATTAGATATACATCTCTMTGGTTCCCTAATGGTTATTGTGACCTAAGAATCTAATTTTGGTTTGAAATATACTATTTTTTTGGGGAAACAACCAACCCATTATGTTTGACAACATGAAGAAATGTGTTAATATGTTTAAAATGCTGATCAATGTTGTTTGAGAAAACTAAAACATCATCAATATAAACAATGAAAAATTAAGTATAAGGTTAAAAATGTCATTCGCGATTTTCTACAATTCTGATGGCGCATTCTTTCGCCCAAGAGGCTTTATGTTCCATTCATAGTACCTAAAAGGAATGATTAGCGTTAGCTTTGTACCTGTCTAATAGATGAATTTGAATTTAACAAAATTCAAATTTCATGGTAGAGAAAATGTTTGCAAAATAAAGTCTCTGAAGAAGGTCCTTTGTATTTGGAATATGATAYCTAATCCATCTTTAAGTCCCGGTTTAGAGGTTTATAGTTAATGACTAGTTGTGGAACTCCTCTTTCTATCTCAAAATTTTTATTAACGTAAAATTTTAAGCAATTGCAAGGAAATTGATTTGGCTGAATAATATTTTTGAAGAGAAGGTCATGGATTTCATTTTGACAATGTTTGAGAAGTTTCCGGTTCATTTGGATAGGTCTGGCTCTAGTTGGATGGATTCATCAAATTATTTTTCATAAGGAAGATAGACTGTGTGTCATTTTATGTTCCAAAATGCTATAGGGATTTCAGAATAGATATGAGACTAGATTTTGGCTTGTAAGGCTTCTACGTTGGTTTTGATGACTGGATTATTAAGTTGAGCCTCGACTCGACGGAGATTAACTTCTTCCTTTAAGAAATTAATTGAAATGGTTTTTTCTTGCATTTGAGAAGATTATGATGTTTGTATACTAGTGATTTGAGAAAATGAAGTAAATTTATTGGTCAAACCTGATACTTTGGACTCCTCTGGTGGAAAAAAAAAAAAAGGCATGATTTGTTGTATAAATGGTGTTCCTTGAATTATGTGGTCAGTTAAATATTTTGTTAAAAGAAATAAGGTTTTTATTCTAAGATAAGAAGAGCATTGTACCTCTACATAGTAAGTTTAAAGTTCATAGAGAGTTTGGAACCACTGGCTAACCAGAGTCCTTTGGTTTTCTTCAATGAATTACGTCGTGTTTCTTGTATGCAATTAGGTTCAGCTCCTATGTCAAAGAGGCTTAGGACTTCTCTGACCAAGTTGTCTCGCAACAGCTTTTAGTAAAATATTCCAATTTTGAATTGTTTCCTTGTACAAAATGGTGCGAAATCCTTGAGAAGTTTCTTCTTCTTGTTGATTTCATGTACAACTTTAGAGGATGAAGTGGGGTTTCTTTTAGAAACTAAGTTTTGAATAACAAGATGATCTAATTCATGTTTGGCTTTTATTTCTCTGATTTCTTGTTTAAGTTGGGAAATTTTAGCTTGTAAATCTTGAGTGGTTATAGACTTTGGTTCTAGATAGAAAACCTATTGAGAATATCCATAAGAGTTTATGTGCTTAGAACTCTAGGGTAATTAGAAAAAAGGTTAGAGGAAATATTAGAGGAACTTGGTTGACCTATAGTGTCTTTGAATTGGCTGAGGTATGTTTTGTTGTTGTTCTTGATTATTAGAAAGGTTGCTGATGATTTCTAGGAGGAGATCATGTTCCCTGGTGAATACTGTTTCGGGTTGATCGGATTTAGAAGAAGAAGAAAAGTTTCTAAGTCATCATCTTGTAATGGTTTAGCTTGATCATCACCGCTATATCCAGATTCTCCGCACTAGCTTCAACAAAGATATTTTCGAGTTGGTTCAAGATATTTTCTTCCAGGTCAAGAGCCTACGGTTCCTTTCGAAACTTACAACATTTGACACCAGATTTTTTACATTTAATTGCATATATTGGTTTCATTGGGTGCTAGTAAACTAGGAAGGTTTAGGTTTTGGTAGGTTGGAGATCTTTTTTATGCAAAAATTGATTTTTTGTGTTTATAAGGTCTTTAATCAGATTTTCTGGAAAGGGAAGTTTTGGGCTTGTATCTAGAGCTTGATCTTTGCTTGTATTTCTTGGTAATACCAATGCCTAGTAATCCAATATCTTCCAAGAAATATCCTAATTCCTAGTCCTTTGAGCTCGGTCCCAAGCAATTTGCTTCATCATTTTATCTTGATGATAAATTTTCAAGGCCACTTGTTGAGCTTAACTGGTAAGCTAGCGGTAGGTTATCTACTCATATGGGATTCCCCCTTTGTGTTGTGTTATAGGAGATTTTAGTAGACTATCAAGAAATTTCTCTTTCTATTATCTTTGGTTCCCAACTGGCATGGCATAAATTCTAGTGAAGAATGTGTCTTTCTACCATCTAATGTCAAATAGTGTCTTACATTTTAAATTGTTTGGAAGTTTGAAAGATTTGTCTATGAACAATCCAAGATCTTCAATAAATGTTTTGGCTATTGTGAAGATAAGTGTCGCAACTATATCAGGAATTGGATGTCCTTGATCCAAGATGGGTTCTCAGTCTTGATCTAGTTCGATAGCATTTAAGATATTTTATCTATTAACTTCTATCAAATACTTATTCCACCATCCTTTAAGTTGACCAATGAACCCCGAAACTATTATGTAGGCTGCTAGTCTATCGGTACAATTCTAAGTGGTTTGTTACATTGTTGCCACCATGGTCCTTTGTTGAGGTTTGATCATGATATTATATTCAGAGTTTCCATCAATGCCCCATTCATAGATGTTGTTGGCATTATAATAGCTTTGCATGACTTCAAGCCTTTCTTCTAAAATAATATCAAGAGAAGTGATTCGGCAATAATATGGTTTTAGAGACCATTTCCTGTCGGATGGGGCTAGGTGGTTGAGTTTTGATATATCATAAAAAGTGGTTGGGGATAGTTCCTCTGGATGGTCATCTGTGGGACAGTCATCTTTTTCAAGGTTAGATGCAAATCGCTTTGTTTTTTCTTGTGGTGTATTTGTGGCTAATAGGGCTTCAATGGCAACAAATTTTTTTTATGGGTCTTCATAGGAGGAGGGATTTCTTCTCCAAGTTTTTTCTTTTTTTTTTTTTTTTGTGAAATTTCATGAGGTTTGAAAATAGTTTATCCTAGAAAATGGTAGTTTTTGTGCTAGAGGTTGTAGAAGGTTGGTAACTTAGGAGGTTTTCTCCATTCGTCTGAAGGTATTTGTTGGTATAGCTATTCTATTCATATATGTTATAGATATCTTGAGGATGAATGGTAACTCCTTTCTGATTTTCTTATGTTCAAAAGGAACAGCAGGGAACTGGACTGTATTATAGTTGCTTTTTTTAAGAGGTTTTACAAGAGGGAACTCAGGTTGAATACGCACTCCTTTGGATGTTTGCTATGTTGCCACACATACTGCTTATGAAAAAGGATAATCAACTCCAGTTTCTTTCGCATATGCTTTGGACCAATCAAAGAAGTTGAGATATACTTGGAAAATGTTCAAATCCTATTTTATCAAATCCTATTTTAGACAATAAGAAATTTATCAAGGTTAAGGTAAATACACCCATAAATAATTATAAGGAAAGTAGAAGTTAGAGTAAGAGAGTTGATTCTGAACTTACTTGAACAGTGAACCCTAATTAAATCTGAGCAACAAAACTTTCAATAAGCAATGGTGGGTTGGTTCAGTCCTTAATCTTCTATTGGTGCAACGGTGTTCCGATGTGAGTGAAAACCCATCAATTTTATTAGTAATTATGTGCACGCTTTTGCCCTTTTTAATATGATGAAGTACTACTTTGTACTATTTTACCTTAAACATCGCTTAAATTCAATCAAGTAACTTTATTTATGTATTATTTGAAATTATAGAATTCATGTGTTATTATTAAGGCAAAATGTCTTATTTTGTAGGAAAACTAATCTTTTAAATGAAATAGAAGATTACTTGATGAAGAAGTAAAAAGTTGTCCACTGTTGTAACAATGCGATGTTGCAACATTGAAGATTGAACAAGAGAAGCACGGCAACCGATAAACCAAAGGCAGAGGGCTGATTTCGTCAAAAATTGAGAAGTTTTATGAACCTTAGTTTAAGGAAATTTTGTTGGGCAAAAATGCATAAAGTCGGGGACAAAAAGTCATGTAGTACTAGTGGACCTTTCAACCATTAAAAGTTTGACAATGAGTTAACTACTTTATGATAAGCTTCTCAAGGAAGCTTTATATGAAAAAAATATGAGGAAAGAGAGAACATACCCAATGAAGCCATTACAATGCACAGAGGAGAAAAGGCTGAAAAAGTGGAGAGAGAAAGGAAGCAAAAAGAGGGAAGCTTAGAATTAGAAGAAGAAGAAGAAGAACAAGAAGAACTCAAGGAGTACTCACCATTAGGCTTCATCAACCTCTTTAGGCTTTGTTTCTCCTTCTCTTAGTGATTATTTTGAGATRCATTTTGACATGTTACATTACATATTTTCTTACATCTAAGAGCATGAACTTGGAAGTTAGAGTTTTGATGAACTAATACACTCAATGTTTGTTTGAATGATTTGAGTAAGGTTTGCTTTTTAAAAATGCTTTACTCAAGGATATCTATTGTTTGCATTAACTATTTTATAGCCATGAATAGTATTTGCATGAGCTTCTTGAACTCCTAAAAGTAGTAAGAGAAGTGGAAAACTTGAGTAGATATGTGTTTAGATACCTTGAGATAAGGTTTAATATCTTAGGAAATGCCACTGAATATTGGAGACTTTTATGTTCAACCCGTAAAATCATTGAGAYTTGAACTTGTATTTGTGTTCCTTAAGCTAAGTAACTCGGACAGGTAGAACAACTTAGTGTAATAGGAATAACGACCAAGAGACTGAAAGGGTAAGGTCACTTTTTGTCTCGATTTGTATTTTTACTCTAGCTAAGCCTTTGCTGYAGCATTATGCTCAGCAGCCATTACTGCAGCCGATCTGCGGCATTGATGTTTTGACTTCTTGGATATTAGTACATTGGGGATTCTTAACTCTAACTCACTTTTAATCTCTTAATCATTTTATGTGTGTGCGATTGTTGTAATCTGTTCCTAAATCTTTTTAACTAGATGATTTTAGATTATTTTACTTTATTTTCGTAACAATCATCAACAATTATTTCATTTTATTAGGAATTTAAGCCATCACTTTTGAACCAACAATCCTTATTGGATGATATTCGTATTCACTCTATATTACTTGTGGACTGTATATACTTGCATGAATGAAGTATTGTTGCACATGCGATTTTGTCTATCATGTTCTTCAGAGAAAGGAGTGTTCTACCGGCACCAATGATGATTGAAACGTGGGCATTGCTTTGTCTGTGAGAATTTGAGAAAAGAAATGTTGTGAAACAGTGAAACTCTTTTTTTTTTTTCTTTTTGGAGGAAAAATATGCTGAAGTAAATGGGAGAGAATGTGTGGAAGGTTTCTTTAAATAATACTACTTCCTTTTCATAACATAGGTCATTTTAGACCTGTGCACACAGACCAACATTATTGAATATAATGATATCTTTTACCYAAAGTTCCTAATATACCATCCCTCTGTCTTCTTTAATTTCTCTAAATTCAAGATTAATTAATTATTATTTTTCCTCTTTCTTTCTCTTTTATCTTTAAATAAACTCTCAATCTCATTTAACATCTCTTGGAAAAATACAAAAAAAGAGTCAAAACAAGTCAATTTCAAGGCATATAAATATAGGTAAAATTTGAATATTTTTTCTTAATCTTGTGGAATGACTTATATTTTGAGAAGAGACATCTTACCTAAGCTGACTTATATTATAAGATGGAGATATATACATTAAATAATAAAAAATTATGGAAGGCTTCTAGGGCACGTGCCATCGCCTAAGTCGACCTCTAGTGTAGAGACACAAATTCATTAGGTAGGCATTGCTCACTAGTATGTTGAATTTGGTTTCAAACAGATTTCAGATTGACTGACCATATATATATATATTAGAAATACAAAAATTTAGAAATTAAATTTTAAAAACATAAAAATAAAACAAGAAAACACTAGTTAATTATATCTCAAATTCCATTCCAACCAATAAAACCACTGGAAGTTGAAAATCATTACACACTACACTAATGTTAAGTCAGGGATCTCATTCTCCAAACTCCATCACGGCTTCATATGAATATGACTGGATTTCAAGAAGCTTCCCAAAAGGTATAAATGAAGGAGAAGAAGGCATGACAAAGGATCGTCAATTCAATTAATCCAAACACAATTATTACACTCTTATTAATTTCCTTCAACTTAAAAACTTGTTTAGATAACTTTCATTACAGCTTGTTTACCATCTTTCTAAATTGAAGTTAGTATTATAGAGTTGTAATTTGACTTGGATGTTGATCAACATGTTTTCAATATAATAAATACTTCCAATTCTTTTCGTATTCTGCTCCTGTTCATTATCTTTACGTCGAATTGAGGGCTTCAATTAGTAGCTCAAGAACCCACTCCTCATAAAAATGTGTCAAAATTTCAATAATTCGTGGGCTAAGTATGACGAACTTCTTACCTATTTTATTTACTCRATTGAGTCGACTAGTTATTACTACTCAATTTGCACGGCTTTCTAAATAGCACGTCTGGCCTGACTGATCGGCAACTTGTTAATCCCCAATATAAATTTCTTGGCCTAACAATATCTATATAGGATTGCAAAACACAAGAAAAAAGAAATTAAAAGATATCTATAATATCTCAGACATATTTTAATATATTTTATCTTTTTATAACTTTTTTCGCTATCTTCTTTTTAAAATATCAATTGAATCTATAGATTTTATTGGATTTTGACTACATCTCTTATTAGCTATCGTAAGGGTTTGCTGCAATGGATCAGAAGCAACAGTGGAGAAAAATAGGAGAATAGCACTTAACAAGGTTTTAAGCTTCAGCCTTTGGAGCTCAATGGAGAACCAGCAATAGTCAAGAAAAGAGAGAGGGAGAAGGGGAACTATCTTTGAAACTTGATCCGTGAAGCTGTTACTGCATTGCCTTTGCCGCTCTGCCTCTGTAATGTGAAGTTTCGAAGGTAGATGTAGGCTATACTCAGATTGCAGACTCCATTAAAAAGAATTAAAATTTTGATTTTGTTCAAAATTTCATTTTTTTAGTTTTGTCAATGAAGCACCAAATTTTGTTTCAATAAAATTAAGAAAAAAATCATTTGAATTACGTTTTCACTAAAAAAAAAAATTTGACTTCAATGGAAAACAATTTCTACTACCAAATAAAAATTTATAGTAAATATTTCTTCAACAAAATTATTATAGAAGAAATATAGAAAGAGATACGAAGAAACAATGTAAAAATAATGGGGGAATAATTTTGAATGAATCTAAGGCTAGTAAATAAGTTTCCTTACAAGTGTTTATTATCCCACTATACTTGCTAACCTAATAATGGCAAAACACTTTTACAATACAATAATTCTTGAATATAATCAGATAACAAATTTTTGAATTTTACTCATGAGGATAAGAGTGCAAAGTTAGTAGAAGATCTGCCCAAAATCACATATATAATGATACTGAAGGGTTATATATATTAATGACGGGAATAGACATCAATTCAATAAATGGTGACCATAATGTTGGATGTCTTTTCAAGTTAACCTTGAAACATTATGACCTTTGAGATAATTATTGTCACATAATAAATCAATCGAGCTTATATCTTTTCAATAATTGTTACTTCAATGTCACGTAATTACGGGATAATTAAAGTGAGCTCCATGTTTGATATCTGGACATTATAAATTATATTATAAGCTAATTTCAACAACAATTACTCCAACTTTTTAATTTACATAAAATTTTCCATGAAAAAAATTTTATGTAAGAAACAAATTCAAAATAAAATTTTCGCCTTTTTCATTGAATTTTTCTCYTCAAAGAAAGATYTTTTYMMMARAAAAAAMATTAAATAYACCCCAAAAATTGTCACTTTCGAGAGCCGAGTGKGTGGGTGGAGCTTGGAGGCCGAGTTTTCCTTCTTTGGTCTTTCTCTCCTATTTGTTAAATATATATTACGTATTAACATTGATGTAGACCATTAGTGTTGTTAGAGCTTGCTTCAAATCAATTTCAGGCCCCGAAATTTTGCTGGAGCTAAGATCAATGGGAGTGAGCCTAATGACTTTGAATTAAATAGGTTGGGCTTGGGTTGGTCCAAATTTACCCAGAGTGTTTCTTTTTGAAAAAGTTTCTAGTATGAAAGTATTATGGTGATTATATATTAAGATTTATTAAATACAATTAACAAAATATTGTATAATGTGATCTTTGAAATAATAATTAAATATTTAACGATTTAGCTTGTAATTCTTGAAATTCAAAGTTTGAAACCTAGAGTATAAGAAGAAAAAGGAAGGAAATGGTGCTAGCCTTTCAACAACTTTGTTAAAAGAGCGACAAAAATAATGGGAAATTGAAAATTAGTTAAGAAACACTTTTACCTATGAAACCTTAGAATGTGGAGAATAATTCAAGAGAAAGTAAGAAAGATTCCACTAAAAGTGAAAAACGATTACAACTTTGGGAAAGTTCCATGCACCCACGAGAGATATTGTGAATCTCAACACACTTACATTCCATAAAAAATTTAATTCAAATAAAAATAAGTTACCTAATTATAATTAGATAACAAAAGATAAACTTAATTCTAATTAAGTAACAAATTACTACTACAAGAATTGGGCCAAATTGGTCTGACATACAACTCTAGTCGTAATTGGACTAGATAATTCAAGTTTCATTCGAGTTGCATCACAAAATTTTCAAGTTGAGCCAAATAAGATTAGGATCATCAAATTATATAATACATATTTATGGAATATTACAAAATAAAAATTCTTATTCTGATTGTTTTTCCTTTTTCTTAAGATATATAGTTCATTATAATTAGGAATGAAACTAAAAACCACAAATTCATAAAGCAAGAAATTGAACTCTCAAACAAGTAGGATTCTGATACGTTGGTGTAAAATTAGCACAACAAATGTATTTTTTCTCTCTTAATTTACTTATAATTTAAATTGAACTTTACCTATTAAGTAAAGAGAATTTCTAATCAATTAAATTATCATATTATCACAAACTAAGAAGAACCCTAATGTATTTTTCTTAATTCACAAGGCAATTGTTATTAAAGTTTTTGCATAGTAGAACAGGAGAGAAGACAATAAAGGAAAATAAAACCCTCGAATTGGAGGAAATGGCAAGTATTCATAAAAAACTCCTTTGAAATTCATATTAGAGCTGAATAAAGCAGGTGGTTCCAGGCATCAATTGCACCAGCAATACACCAATGAGTGCAATCCATGCCCTTGAAGGCATTGTACATACTGGGATGTCCATCTTTTCTCAGTTGCGACAGAAGTGTAATATCCAGTAAATGCACAGGCTTTGAGATTCCATTTAAGACTGACTTCAACACAGCTGCTGCTAATGGTGATCCTCCTGGATATATCGATCCGTTTAATGGTGTTGTTTCCTTCGAGCAGTTGTTTACTTCTGGCTCATTCCACTCCTTTCCTCTGTGTCAAATTCCAAAAAACAAAATCTTATCAAATGTTTAAGTATGGGTTGATATATATGATGAAATTAATCAATGTTCTTACTTGTAATGCGATGGAGATATTCCCTGGAAGAAAATCTTAGTTTTATTTACATCAACGTCCGACTCAATCCACTTTGCCCATGTCGTCAAACCTTTGTGAAATGCAACCATTCGGTCCATGTCCTTCATTATTTTCTTATCTGCTTGAATGAAATCCCATYTGGAATCAAAATCATTAGTCCAAGTTTTAGTTAAAATTCATGGACGAAAAAGAAGAGGAAGAAAAACACGAGCTTCGTGTATGTCCTCCATACGGCTGCTTAATTCCCCTGCGATCCCACCAAAGCCATGTATTGAAAACTAAAATGTCAACCTGCTTCCAAATAACTCCACCTTTGAGGGAATCAAGATTCATTACTCGACCAATTTCTTCTTCTTCAATGTCTACTAGGTRTAAGGAATGGTATAAGGAAATGGATACTCCATAATCCTGCAAAATAACATCACCCCATCTCTAAGATTCCGCATGATATACAAAATCAGAATAACATTGTTTTGTAAATAAATAAATAAAAACATCTTTCACCTCAAACGTAACCGTGGCAATTGGGTGGTTTGTCTCCTGTGTGATTCTTGAATGAGGTACAGCAGCATGCAATAAGCATAAAAGTGACTGCCACTGATTGAGACTCACAGAATCTCCAATAAACATGATTTTCTTGCCCTTTACGTTCCGTAGAAAATCTTTTCCATCAAATCTACAATTTTTTAACGGCCCCAAAATCAGAAAAGCCCTTTCCGTGTAATGAACCACATGAAACAAAAGGTTTCCAACAGCACATTTCACTTCATTACATACTCAAGGCTCCAAGAGAAGTAGAAAGTGAGTACCTGGGCAGATTGCATTCCTTAGGCTGCCATCTATACTTGAGGTACTGTTGATCGGGCCGACCGTACTTTAAGCAGTCAAACTCCTTCCTAATAAATGGGCAAGCCGATGAATTATAGAGAGGATAAGAATTATCATAAACCCAGCTTCCTTCATACATGTTGCAACTTCTTTTCTTGGCCCTCCATTCGATCCTGCTTCTTCTGCCATTTACTTCTCGGCGAACTGATGAAGCGAGACACGAAAGTTCCACGGACATGGTTATTAATAGAATCAAAAGATGACTTTGAACTCCTCTGCCCATCTTGTCTGTTTTAGTTCTGTTTGTAGAGAGAAAGAGAATCCCAGGCTAGCTGTACTATATATTTATGACTGCCTTAGAGCAGGGGCGAAGCCACCTTAGTAAGAAAAAGGAAATAAAATATTACTAGTTAATATTTTATAAATTTGATAATTTAGTCCAATCCTCAAATAATCTTATCATTTGAGAGGTAAGTTATTTATCAATTCTATAACCAATTAATAAATTCTTTTTCTCTAATTTACAATTACATGCTTTAAAATTTTTCTCTCTTTTCCACTTAAATTTCTGAAACTTAAACTATGGATTTCATCACTTGGTGTTATTTATTTGGAGCATTGGAATTGCCTGTATAAATATTCAGATGTCTTTTTAATTTCTTTGTGCCGATGAATATCGACAGCTAGAATGTGGTTTCTTTGAACTCTCTTCACATGCAACACACATGGGAGAAGTTCAGTCTCAATTAATTAATTCACCTCACTTTTGCATTTTGTCTGCATTATTATTATGTGATAAGAGAAAGAAAGTTCACCYGTTGGAGGCACGTCCTACCTTGTTTGGGATTTATGTATTAGCAAAAGTCATTATTCGTTAAATTAGATAATTTAGTTGAATTTTTTTAAATGGAAAAAATATTCACTTTAAGAAAAACAGAAAATGGATGTTGATATTAAATTTAAGATTGAATCTAATGCTAATTTGGTTTAGGGGGAGAAGAAGGCACATGCTTACTTTCACTAAGTGGATGCATTCATCTGGTCTCATAAGAAGGGAAGAATAGTTTATCAGAAATAATTTCTTTTATATGTATCAATAACAGTAATCATAATGTCACGGGAAACGAGTAGTTGAAATTATTATCCATAATCGAAAGACTAAAAGTTCAAGAAAAAGTCATRAAAAATAATGGGTGAAATGACAATGCCGAAGTGACAAAAAGAATRTTTGAGGAAACCAGACACCATATCTGAATTCTGAAAGTCTCCTAGTAAAATCATATTTGTTCTCTTATTCATATATCCTTTGCTGTGCTTGGTTGATATCGAACTAGCAAAATAGGAACCGAAAATTATCTGGCGTAATTGAAAAGCAGAAAGGAAGCCTAGAATTATTTCCCAGAAGTCTCAGAGAAGAACCCAAAATCTACCAAGAAATAAAACGGAAGCACACAATATAGTCTTGGACATGWAGCCCAGATATAAAAATGGAAGTAGCCCAGAAGAYGACTGACTTTAAAGTTTACTGTTAGCAGCTGCATTTTGTCCATCTTTTCCCCAATATTTCCAACCTAAGAACTAATGACCTGTAAATTTAGATACAGCATTTCAAACTCTTCTACTACAACCTCGCTATTGTATCAGCTGTTCAGGGTGCAACTTACCATTCCGCCAAACAGAAAAAACTGCAACTGAAAATAAAACAATCTAATGTAAACAGTTTGCTTTCAATATTCAATACCCGTGCATATGAAAAGCATTCTAATATACACGAAAGCTTAGCAAATCCAAAAATTATCAAGGCTCAAAATGCTTTCAGCACAACAGCCTGAAACTTCAAGAATCAACACTGACAAGAGCCCTTTATAGAGCCCGCATAAAATAACAAGGGCTGGCAACAGGGTAGCAAGGTATATATAGATTACTGATAATTTATCTCTGCTGGTCAAAAAAAGGGTCAACAACTATGCATCCTTTGAACTATCAAGATATGTGTGCTTGGGAAGAAGGACTTTATACATGTCACTTTTTCCTATTTCAGGACTCAAACCTATTGCAGTACCTTTCCTACTGCCACTTCTGTGCTATCATATATTCATCACTTTGGAATCTAGAGGTTTTATACCTTGATGAATGCTGCAATGGACCTTCCCTCTTCCTGCAACCAGATTGTGCCACTCTTCCACCTCCAAAGGGCTCTTTATGGTTGAAATTCTTTGCATGTTTAATTTCTGGCTGGTTGCAATCCCTAGAGCTGTTCCAATATTCTGTCCGTCCTCTAATACCCCACGACACTCCAGTCTGTGAAGGAAAGCTTCTTTGCCAAACATTAAGAGAACTAGCAGGATATTGTTGCTCACTATTGATGTTCCATTGCTTCCTACCCCTGGACCTATCATCTACATGTGTCCATCCTTTATCTCCAGCATTTTTGTTATCATCTGTAGACCACCTGCTATATATGGACTCTTTTCTCCAACCCCAAGACCCTTCTGGACAAGCTTTCCAAGATTTGTTCCACAAGGATCCACCAACTGGAGTGCAACTCTGTTCCCTGTGATTGACATCCTTTGAATTTATGGAATCAGCATTCTGACCCCAATGAGTTCTGACTCCCTGTACAGGATTCTCACCCGCAGAACCTTTCCAAGCATTATCCTTCAAGGAATAATCAAAATCAGTGCGACTTTTTTCCCAAGGACTGCTTACGTCCTTTGAATCTATTGACTTACTATCCTGACCCCAATGAGTTCTGACTCCTTGAACAGGACCCCCACCTGTAGAACCTTTCCAAGAATTATTCATCAAGGATTCATCAAATTTAATTTTACTTTGCTCCCAAGGATCATTCTTTGAATTTATTGACTTGGAATTCTGTACCCAATGAGTTCTCACTCCCTGAGCAGGACTCTCATCTGCTGAACCTTCACWAGCATTATTCTTCAAGGATTTATCAACTGGAGTGTAACTTTGCTCCCAAGGATTACTTACGTCCTTTGATTTTATTGACTTGGTATTCTGACCCCAATGCAGCAGTGTATTCAGAGTTCCTAACCCCTTAGCAGAATGACCATCCCAAGGGAGCTCACCATCAGGATTCTCACTAGTTTGCACTGGAGCACAAACAGGGACGGCATTATCGACCATTTTGACTCTAGCCCATGAAGTGTCAACCTTTCCTACTCCATCAGGGTGGAAATATTCCCRATCCAGATCTGAGATCAGTTTGGGATCAATGTCTGGGTTCCAGTTGATTTCATCAATATACATATCTTTATTAGGTAGGGGAGTCTCATAAGGGAGACAGTTTATCTTTTCCCAGTATCTCCTTTTGGCATCATGGAATGCTTCTTCACCAGCAGAATCATCCCATTTTGCCACATTATCATAGCAATACATATAATGTTTGGCAGCCAGAACCTTCTTCCATGGAACTCTCACTGATTTGCAGAACTCTAGTTCCCAGTATGCAAGACTGCTGTCCTGAATTGCTTTAGAGAGAAATTTCAATAGAAAAAATCAGATTTCCAGAAAAGGCAATCATTCACAAACTGACAAGATAAGATGAGATTTTATTGTCCATAACAAAACAAACATTTTAGAACACCCAAGAAATATCATTCAGTGGAAACAAAAATATTCTATCAAATAAAAAGAAAAAGTTTCCTAAAAAGGAACTGTGTTCAATTGCCGAACCTTAACTAAAAGGATAACCTATATGTTCATTTTAGGGAGATAACATTGCGATACCTCATATGCTTCCCAGAAACAGCACAAGATTCACTCAGATGACACAAAGAATGAGGCCAGCAAGATCTCCACAATCTAGTGCATGACTCAGTCATGGGATCCCAATCTAAAAAGTATTTCAAAGAGAAACCGAGTTAGGTTTCTATTTTTTAAAACATGCTAGATGCTTAATTGCACTCACCTCTTTAATCGTATCATTAGACAAAMTGTGATCACACCCCAAAAGTATTTAGGGATAGCTAGGGATTAAAGGACTGATAATCTTCAATTGAGCATGTGGGTTATCAGCAATAAAAGGACACAAATTTCATAAGCTCAAAACTGTTCCCCACCAACCACATCTAGCCTTCCAGAAAACTAAAGGTGCTCAGTGACTAGTGATATCTATCAGCTCCATCTTGTTGAATACTTCCTTTGCCCTTATATGAGTGAAGATTAGAGAAAGATAATGTGTAATGACAAATAATGGAAAGATTTAGTATGCCGTCTGCCATTCATGCTACTGGCAGTTCTGATTGAGGTAAAACCAGAGATGCAAGGCTCTTTCATCRACTTCCTGAAGCTACTCCTCAAATGTAAGCATCATTTCTCCAAAATCTTCTCGTTTTCTATCTCCATTTTCTTTTTCCAGTGTTTTGAGTATGAATTGTCCCCACCTTAAGGACAGGAGTGAAGTGCTGACATCAAAATTCACTACCTTTAAGAAGCATATAACTTAAATCTTACTGAGTTGATAATGATGGAAAGAAAATACAGCATCAGGCGAACTGTTGATTAAACATTAGAACAAAAAATCACATATTTTTCCATATTTCTTTGACCTTTTCATGGGCTTTAATCACTAAACGTGTATCCAACAAACCATCTTTGCCTATTATTTACTAAAATTAATGGTAGATACCACTATAGTTGGATATTGAATACATACCTTAAATACAAAAATTATCTCATTCCAAACCACAGTAGTTAGAGGTGCGCTCTTTGTGCTTATGGAACAGGAAGCGCATATCCAGAGYGGTTCTATAATGCACGCACTTCTAAGGTTAAATTGTAAAACATCTACAAAATGTAGGCTTTTGAACATTATATAACTAACTAATCAATTTTTTTTCTTTTTAATTTGACCTGTTTATTGTCATACCCAAATCTAAGYAATTGATTAGGGTTGAATGCAACAGATTCCACATAAAATAAACAAATCAAAACTTTGACCAATAGCGCYTATTGGAACTCCTCAAAAAAGGTATCCACTTCTCTTCCAATCTCTTCTTCTTTTCTCAACTCTCTCTCTCTCTCTTTCCTCTTTCCTTCCCCTGCTCTGCCCTAGTCATCCCCCACTTCTCTTCTTTCTTGTTTCATCCTCTCTTCTTCTTTGCTTAGAAAGAGGCATTCCAGCAATGCCTTCAAACTATTAGGAATGACAAGAATTTAATTTGGAGCCAAGTACAATGAAAATTCGCACAGGATTTAGTGACCAAAAGAGATTGTTATACTCATCTTCAATCATTTGAATACTGCATGTATAATTCATAACAATTTGATTTCAGGCACATTATTTGCTATTACTTTCATAAAAGACAATCCAAAGATTTATGGCAAGATATAAGATGTCGTAAAAATCCATATGACCTAAGGGAAATATTCTCCTACTTATATTTTATCTGGAAATAACCAAAATTCACTTCCGAACTATATGATCACTTCCCAGAAACATCCTTAAGACTGTTATTGAATATGCAACCTTCATTCTCATTAGTAATTATTATCTATCAAGAAACTAGATTTAGAAACCTATCCTAACGTCAGAAGCAGCAGAGAAAAATATCTGAAGAGTAGGAACTGCAATACAAAAGATTTGGAATATTAACTAGTAAACTGTGTATGTGGGAAAATCACCAGATTGAAGCAGAAAACAGTAAGGCTACTAAAGTTATTTCCCTTTGAATGTTACACATATGACTTATTATTAGACAAAAAACACACATTTCTTTTGACCATGCATATGATAAAAAGTATACTAAATGCCGTGTCAAACCAACTATATAAGTATACAGTAGTGATGGCTGAAAACAATTAGGAGTCCTAAAGATGATAAAGCAATTGATTTCTTCACTCGCTGACGTCATCAAGTCTCACAGTGATTGCCATCTGCTTTTCCATCGTCCTCTTCGCAAACAGATAAGTTCAATTAACTATGCAAACAAGAAGACAAGTTCAAATAAATAACAATCCTACATGATCAAACTGCTTCCTTCCTCAGACACTGCAGTTTCAAGACTAAAAGGTACTGTTCTACTAAAGCCAAATACATCCCTCAACCGAATGCAGCTTTGATTACTTCTGAAATTTCTTTTCACTTTAAACTTTGCTGGGACATCACCTACCACCTATAATTACTGATCAAGAAATCTAGAATATCCATGCTTATGGATATTYAACACTTGTTAAAATACATTAGCAAATCCATAAAATGGTACTTTTCAACCGATGTGGAAAAGATTAAGATTATCTATCTCAAATCTTTCCTCTTCACTTGGTCCTTGAAAAACATATTAACTCACTTCAATAATTCAGAGTGGATATAAATTTGGAAAGAAGATTACATCCAAATTCACAAAAAAAACACCACTTTCCCCATTCCAAAGTCACAAAACAGCTACCTCACAAACCATTACAAAAATTAAACATCGAAACAGAGCCCCGATAACTAAAAATCTTCGATTTAACTTGCAGCCTATGCAGAAATCAAAAGCATCAAGTCATGGTTGACCTAAGGAAAACACATCAATGCGAAACGATAAACACATCACTGTGCAATGATAAACCCTCACTTCTGGTTCTTGTATTCCTTTTAGGGTTTCAGTTTTGATTCCCCTTATTAATCAAACACAACTCATGCTCAACGCCAATTAGAAACATCAAGAAACAAAATCTGAAATTGCTTGATATTCAAATAACTGAATTAAAAAAACACACACACACGAAAGGGAAAACTAAAAACTTACCTAAGCCCAAATATAAACACAAACTCTTCACCAAAATCATTAAAGAATTCAGACTCACAACAATCAGAAAGCCAATGCCAATAAATTATATCAAGAAGGAAAATAAGAACCCCAAAAAAGAATAAAAATCATACGAGGAGGATTCGACTGAGGGTGATGGGGCGAARGAGGCGAAGGCGGAGGTTCTTCATAGTCATAATCCCGATACTTCTTGCTGTTGTAT
The DNA here is from genome assembly GCA_001752375.1 of Rhazya stricta. NCBI lineage: Eukaryota > Viridiplantae > Streptophyta > Magnoliopsida > Gentianales > Apocynaceae > Rhazya > Rhazya stricta. The sequence continues at coordinate 2,435,632 of MEJB01000035.1, forward strand.
CTTCTTCTTGGTATCCATCTCCTATCCCACTTCCCCATATCCAAGTTCTTCAAGAATCAAAACCGATGGGACAGTCGCAGCWGGTGAAAACTGCTGTTTCGAAGGACAGATGAGCAATGAACTCTGTCGACAATAAGAAAGACGGGATGATGCATGCCAGTAATGATGTACGAGGTTAAGCGTGTAGATTTTCCTTTCAGAGTACTCGATTCTCTGCAGTAGGGTGACGCAAGTCGAAGTTAATACCAGTTGAAACTCCCATTTTATTCGATTTGTTTTATTCTGTTCTTTTCATCTCTCGTACTAATGATCTAACCTAGACTGTAGGGTGTTCCCAATACCTAGAATTAAAAATTTTAATTCCAATTCAGACATTAAATATTTTAAATTATTCTAACAAAAAAAGAAAATAATTATAGCCTTCAAGTTGCAATGAAGCGTGAGGATGATGTTGTTCATTTTAGTCCTTTTAATAACGATGTTGTTTGCTTATTTTATTTTATGGTATTGATGTTTTAAAGTTAAATAACACATTGTTATATTTTCATGTATTATTACGACGAAGTYGTAATTTATAGGYATTTTGGAATGATCAATATTATAGAAATAAGACCTTTAGATAAAAACGCATGAGTATGACGCATTATCAAKAGAAATTTAAATTGAAAATGCATRAGTAGTGGTAAAATCAAAGAACTATTAAAATGCGACAATACGTAGCATTTTCCTTGACAATAATACTGCCCATTAAAGCGTTCTATTGTATCTATATTCGTCTATGGTATGTCTCAAAAAAATTAAAATATATAAAAAGCAAGAAGGCGTTATGACTATAGAAAGACGTTTGGAAAGCTAGCATTAAAAGAAGGTGAATGCCAGTTTGAGGTGGGAAACAAAAAAAAAACTAAAAAATCTGTTTGGCTGTAATAAGAGGAAGCAGAAGAAGGATCGACATGAACAAGAAAATCAGAAGGGTAAGATTAGGTTTCCCTATTGAGCTTGTTCCTGAAGTCCCTAGAAGGGGGCTTGTGCAGGGTTCATTCATTTATTTTCATCTATTTGTTCAGATTCTTGATGATATTTTTTTTTTCTTGGTTTATGAAGTTCTCAATGTAATATTTCTGCTTGGGATTCTTGAAAATGTAGCTGCATGGTAAATTGGTTAGTGTTAATATTGTTTATATGGATTTAGAGATTAGGTTAAATTTCTATGTGGGTTTGGGAATTCTTTGTTGGCCAATTATTGCATCCTTTAGCTAGACCTTTGGTTCTCGACAATTTAATAAAACCTGCTGTTTATCTTTATCTTTTTTTTTTTTTTAATTGCACCATTGATAATTGTTGGTGCTCTTCAGAATTAGCTCTCAATTCTTGTTACTTTACCCATTTGAACTCACAAACCAGGGCGGGTACTGAATCTCTTCTGTCACTACAACTCTGATGATGAAGGTTTATGAAGATCTATGGGCTAAGAATATGGTGTTAATTCAGGCATTTCTTTCCTAGCTTCATATATTATGCTTCAAAATTCATTAAGCTATGTTATGTGAAGCACTATTTCCTAACAAGTTTACTAGTRTTTGTATAGTTTTAGTTAAACTAGTGTCGATCCTACAGAGACTTTAATTGAGTACCTAAATTACTAATTTTCCCTAATTTGACCTACCAATTGTGTATTAAGACTAAACGATAAGGAAAAATGCTAGATTTGTAGTTGAAAGCTTAATAATGGATAATTCAAAGAAATGATTAAGATGAAAAYGATGTTAGTTAAGGTATTGATCCAATTGCCCTAATTATTAATCAAGTTGTTTGCACCTTATTACTATGATTCCCAGATTCTATCACATTATTAATGGTAAAATTCCTAAAATTGGTCATATCCAATCTCTTGGCATAAATCCCCTAATTTTAGTTAATTAATACTATATTTATATTTGAATTAACTTAATTGAGATTGCATTAATTGGTTCTATGGAATTCTTTAATTTCTTGAATCGCAGTTATTTACTTTTAGAAACCACCTAATAGAAGCTGATTCTATTTGTAATAAGTTTAGTACTACAGGTTGTTGTTTCCAATTCCTAATCGATCACTTCACCTCTCGATTCTTCAGAATGAATTAAAAGATCAATTTATGATTAGCTAGGCTATAAATGCATTAAGGATGTCAAAATAACAATCAACAAGTGGAATGGTAGGAATCAATAGATAACAAAGGCAATTAACCAACTCAATTCATCATAGAATCAATTTTCACAAACCCACCCTAATCAACATTAATAAATCAGCGTAGAGAATGCATAGACATTATCCTTGAAAACATAATAGATAGAACACAATTAAAGATAGGAATGAAAAGCCTGTTTAGATGAACAAATTCCTTCTAATTCTTGATCGTATCTTCAAATCCTTAAGCTGCAAGAGGAAAATTCTAGGCTATTACAATAAGAACACTAAAAAGCTCTCCAAAATCTAAGCAAAAGAGTAAAAGGAATGTAAAACCGTATATAGAAATCCAAGTCTAAAGGCTAAAACACGCTGTTTTATAGTGGAACAAGAAAAAGCTTTAAAAATAACAAAATCGACCCCGATTCCCAACAGAATTGGGGCCTGGTTTTGCTCGCGAGTAAATATCGATGCTGATATTCCAACAAAATCAATGTCTAATTGTTTTACTTAGGGGGAACTCGATCCATTTTCTACTTGATCCGTTATCTCATTGAGGTCAAACCGGCACCTAGTTTTCAAGTAAATCAGCGCTGGTTTACTTCTGGTATTTTTACTCCTTCAATTCATCTCCAAAGTGGCGCTGGTTTGATGAAAAACAGGTGCCAATTTGGTCTTTTCCATACTGGACCAAATTTTAAACTTTTTCTACGTCTTCAAATTGCATTTTGACTCCAATCTTCTATGGATTCAACGAATGATCTCTTTTAGCTCTCTTTTTGCAATTTTTACATATTTTCTTGCTTTTAAGATTAAACCGCTGCAATTAACCATTTCAAACATGATTAAGTATAATGCAAGGTTAAACACATATAATTTAACAAGAATTCGACCAAAGTAAGAGCAAAATATGATTGAAGACCAACTCTTTCATTATGTGCAGATTTGMTATACTTTTACCACCAACATTAAAGAAAGAAAAGGTACTTCGTATGTATGTATTTTTTTCCTACCAAGAAAGTTTGTATTCGATGAAAGAATTGACCAGTTGACTAAGTAATGGAGATTTCTTCCCCTAAAAGAAGAAATGTCATTAATATCTTTAAACTACTGATTTATAGCCTATTGAGTGCATCAAATAATTATCCCTATTCTTGCTCTAATTGCTCTACATCCCTACCAAAGGCCATTGCTATGTGTACTTATTTTCTACTAAAGAGTTCTATTTCAACTTGCTAGGCATCTAATCATAAATTGAGCTATTATGTTTCTCCTCTAATGATTTTTATATTTGTTTCATGGTGTATCGTCAATTCACCAAAAATAAAATATATAAGCTCACAGTATAATGGTTAGCAAAGTCCTCTCCTGCAAGGAATGATAAATCAATTTTTTGCTTTACAATCAATTCAATTTTGGTAACACAATGGTGGATCAACAATTAAATTGAAGTAAAGAAATAATTAATTATAGAAACTATCTTTAATAATAAACTTTCGATAGAAAAAGGTCCTRATTAATGTAATCAAATCACACTAGTTCAAGCATTTGCTCATTGATTCAATAATTTATTCAATTTTCACAAATAAATTAGTTATAGTTTTCAAAGAAAGCTTTAAACAACCAATCACTCCTCAAGTGTTGACAATTAAAAAGAAAAGCCTTATTAATTATTCTCTAATCGATTGACAATCCCAAAGATAGACATGAGATTTAATGTACCAACAGCATTAAGAATTAGAGAGACTTAATTCTAATCAAAAGAGGCTAATAGCAGGTTCATCAAACTAGCCTGTTATCCCCCCTTGGCAAATCTCACACTGATAGTAGGAAAAACAATGCTAATTTGCCAGTCTGTTAAACCACACAAACAATTATGGATTTACCTGGTTTAACTTAGCTACAAGCTATTAGACTTAATAAATTTCTGTGCACAATATTCAATTAAGTCAATAATCATTAATAATAATTACAAAGAATAACAAATACATGTTAATAATTGAGTATATAAATACTTTTAGATCTCACAAATGAACTGAACTAGTGCTTCATTAATCCTTAACGAGAATAGAAGAATTTAGAAACAAAATATTCTTTGGAAAACAATAATGTTTAAAGTAAATAACAGAGAATAGGATGTAGTTTCTCTGTCTTCTATGCTCCTTTTATATAAAATAGGAAACAATTAGAATTTCCCTAAATTGTCTTAGCTACCTAATTGAAATATTCAATATCTAATCAAATCAAATCACTAATTGATTACAAGGGATCTACATCCCATGAAATCCTCCTTAGACAATAGGAATTTCTAAAAAAACAATACTTCAATCTTAAAAAGATTTCTCCAAATTCATCTATCTACGTGCCCACATGGTAGATTTTGTGCACTTCAGGAATTTTGTCTCGAATCACTCCAATAATGCCTCTTTTTCTCCTAATACCTCCACAAAGTTTTAAATGAATAAAATATCAATAAAACACATAACTAGTGCAATAATTATGTTCCAAAGTCCATCAAATATCTGTATATGTTGCACTAATTTGGACTCTATCAACTCCCCTACACTTAAACGATGCTTGTCCTCAAGCGTTTTTGCAAAAATAAGCAAACAAAAGACACAACACAAACACACATTTAAGCAAAGTCTAATAATCTCAAAACTTCCTCAATGAACGCACAATCATAAAGGAGCTAAAATCCAACAAAAATCACATGCAATCCATAGCACTTGACCAAAGTAAATCTTTAACCCCCTTAATAATCGCCTCAAAGTTAAAGCATACACTTCTCAAACAATCTCACAAGGATAAGCACTCTTCATCACTCAAAAGTGTATAGGGGTTAATATTGCTCAACAAAAGGTGGCATTACCATAAGTTTGCTCAAATATCAAATCGCCACCACTATAAAGCAAAAAGTATACACCAATCAAAAGATCTTTATTTAGTTGTAATGGAGCGAGGGTCATAGATAGGATTTAAGAAATATAAAAAGGGTTTACAACATCAAAGACCTTTTACATATCATAATGATGTTCAATCATTTGGAACTTACTTTCAATTCCTTACAACTCTTTTTTTTTTTCCTTTTACATATCACAAGGTAGCTCACAACATCTCATCAAATTATAATATGCTATTACTTGCAAACATCATCATTTTTTCCTCTTTTGCTCTTTTGCTTTTTGGATGTCTCTCTTTTGACACATATACTATCTTTGGCTTTTTTCTTCTTYGCTCTTTTGCACATGTATTTTCCTCCATAGAAGAATTCCAAAACACCAATTCTTATGTTCTACCAAACATTCACTTCACAATCAACTAGTCATGCATTCCTTTGACATTAGGGTTCAAAGATAGTCAATAAGTAAAGAATATGGTCAAGGGTTAAGTTCTTGTGGTTTAGTCAAAGAGAAGGATAATAAGGCTCAAAAGGGGTTTACTAGGGATAATATTTCAAAGATCGGTTAGTCAAAAGCCAAAAAGKGTATTTCTAAGTGCCTTAATCATTTTGGTGCTTAGATCTCGCTATKTGGTCTTGAAATGCACAATGGTGCAAGTTCTAGAATAACTACCTAATGTGCAACAACTACTCAATCAAAGAAAAAGTGAGCATATAGAAAGAAAAGCTCATTAAGGCTCAAATCTCACTTATAAGTGTTTTTTGAGGTTGTGCTATGCATGTTTATTATCCAAGGTACTTAAGGGGGACACACGCACATATGCTTGAAATAACTACTTTTACATGTAATCGAAGAGGTTTTAATCTCAACAAATGACATAKAGTGCATTGAAAATTTTGAAATCCTAAAAACATTCCAACTAATAAACAATCACCAAAAGAAAAAGAAAAAGAAAAATATTTTTGTGATTTTTACGTTTTTTCACAAACAAAACCCTACTAGTTCAAAAATTAAACAAAGAACTCTCCCCCAGACTTAAAGGGTTCATTTTCCTCAAGGAAGCAAGAAATAGATCAGACATGAAACATAAATGAACAAAAAGAATATCCGCAACACAAACAAACAAGAAACACAAAAGACCAAAAAATAAAAATAAAAGAATAACAAAGGAGAAGGGAAAACAAGAGAGAGCCTGCCCTATGGTGGTGGCGGAATGCGAAATCCATGTTTTTGCAAGTGGTAGTGAGTGTCTTCAAACGAGCCAAATGACGATTAGAATGCGCCTGCCCATTCGCAATCTAACGGAGGAGAGTCATTGTAGACTCGAGTGAATAAAGTAAATCTAAAGTTGGGCAGTAGGGGAACATGAAGATGAAGGGTGATGCTGGCTCGCGCGTACAGAACCCTGCACATTAGGAGRAAAATGGTTAGTGGAGTCAATATAAACAATTTCCATCTGATGTAAACAATAAGATCAATAGCTTCCATGGGACATGCTACGTGCATATTTGTAGAAGCTACATCTAGGACCTCTAAATAAACCGCTGGGTGTGTAACAAGTGATCCTAAGATCAAGGGATATTTAGGGTGGGAAACTACATGTGAAATTGAGTAGCTAACCAAAATCCACAATTAATCCTAAACCCCTTATGGATACACCAAACAATAAACAATTAGGTTTAGTTACTGCTGCAGTACTATCCTTCCTACCAAAAAAATTAAAGGCCAAAAATCGATGGCATAATTGTAATGCAATATCAAACAGATAAGACCCTTTAGACATCTCAGGGACAAAATGAGAATTACCAATTGTCAAGTCACCCCAAAATCCAACCATATGAGTTTTAAATTCCTCAGGAATCACAAAACCTAGCTAAATACTCAGTATCGACCATGTGATCATCAAGAAATCCCAAATCCACATTAAAATCATTTAATGACATCTTAAATTCATGCGCCATTGATCGAAAACAAATCAACATAGGGGTATCTAACACATACTCTGTGATGGGAGTAAATGAAAAKGTGCTATTAAACTCTATAGTCAATTYAGTAAAAGCAAGACAGATAATATCCAAATAAGGTGACCAATCTATAACATCAAAGTATTTACGAACAATCGTATCAAACAAAGTATTTAATTCAGGCCAATTCAGCATTTTACCCAGGGTAATTTTGTACGAAAGGCAAGCTGTAAAATGCTCCTTGGCGACTACGGCAGTGAATCGAAGGTGTCCTTTTAGTACGAGAGCCGTGGAAGGTTACCTTTCTTTTGTGCGCTCGAGATCACTGGAATATTTGGTTCATCGCCGACGTAAGGTAAGTTGCCGGAGCAGAAGAATATGGAACAACATTGGCAGAGGGAGGTGGGCATGGTGTTAGAGTGGTAGGGTGCCTGTCTATGGGATGGCAGGTGGCGGTGAAAGGTGATGAATGGATGCTCAGCTCGAGTTGGAATAGAGGTGAAGACCGGCGAGATGTGTTGTCGGCGGTGCTGATGGTTTGATCTTGAAGTCACTGGCCAAGATCTGGGCAAGGGAAGAACCAAAAAATGGAGATAGGATCGGTGTCGATTGGCGTGAGGAACGACGTGGAGGTTGCTGGTTGGGTTGAGCGGAGGTGGCTGTCCGGCGTGGAGATTCAGTCTGGCAATGACTAGAGAGCATCGGAGATGGCGTCTGAGCAAATTGAATCTACGTTGGTTGGTCAGTGCTAATCGAAAATGGCATCTTGTCGGATGTTTGAACTCTAGTTGAGTCGAGCAGCGAGTAGAGAGCGAATTCGCAGACGGAGTAGTGGTCACTCCTCATTTCGTGGCTGATGGATCTACGAAGGCAGCGGTTGAGAGGTGTGAAGCTGTCGGCATGTGCAGTTGGATCTCCGCCACCTAGCCATGATTATAGAGTGAGTGGGTGGCAGCGTTAGTGATGTGGCATCATTGGAGGATGAGGAAGATGACAGCTCCATCACCCGAGGCACTGTTTGTCGTCCATATTGCAATAGTGGTCGGCAAAAGAAAGAAGCACTCGGCTTGGCCTATGGTGTTGGTGGATACGGCAGTCACCAGAGACGACTTTTGAGTGGCGCAGTGGTGATGATCAACAACTGATGAGCTGAAGATTACAAAAATGGCGGCGGCGATAAGCTGGAAGAAGAAAGGTAGCAGCTGTTTGTTAAGAGAAAAATAGTTTTTTTTTAAAGAAACTTGGTAAATGAAGGAAAAGGAAAATCTACTAAAGAAAATAAAAACATAATAAAAATAAAAGTTAGTAAAGGAAATATGTGATTAAATCCATATGGGCATATGGTATTCTAACTATGCTTCTGGAAATCTAATGACATCTTGTAGGAAAGCTATTTGGGCATATGGTAACTTTCCCATGGTTCTCGAAATCTGATGACATCTTGTATACTAGCCATATGGGCATATGGTATTTTGACCATGCTTCTAGAAAATTTTGAGAACTCCAAAAATTATTCCTTCAAAATTTGTCTTTAAAAATCAGAGAAGTCAATTATCACTCTAGATGGATAATATATAATAAGAAAATAAAAAGAAAAGCATCGAAATCATTGGGTTGCCTCCCATTAAGCACCTTTCTTTAATGTCTTTGACTAGACAAATTCTGGCCTGAAATCATTCATAAATAGTAAGAGCTAATTCGATCTCCTCAAATTTCAAAACTTCACATTCTCCAAAAAATGGTGTAAGGCTTTGACTATTTACCTTAAAACTCTTGTTGGTTTCTAAACTTTTAATTTCCACCATTCCTTGAGAATTTAAACTTACCACTTCAAAAGAATCTAAACAGCGAGTTCTGAGTTTCTTAAGCATGAAATTTAGTCTAGAATTGAATAAAAAAACCTTTTGACCTACATGAAATTTCTTATGACTCAATTGCTTATCATGCAACAACTTGATTCTTTCTTTGGATATTCTCGCATTTTCGTAGGTCTCCAATTGAATTTTCTCCAATTCTTGAAGTTGGAGCTTTTGTTCATCACCCATTTCCTTGCCATCCATGTTGCAATGTTTCACTGCCCAAAGAGCACGTTGTTCAATTTCAACAGCCAAATGACATAATTTTCCAAATACTAACCTGTAGGGTGACATCCCAATTGGATTTTTGTAAGCTGTGCGATACACCCATAGTGCATCCTCCAATCTCAAACTCTAGTATTCACATCGTGGATTTACTGTTTTCTCCAAAATACATTTAATTCCTCTGTTTGAAATACCCGCTTGTCCATTCATCTATGAATGTTAAGAAGTTGCTACACGATGATGCACTCCATATCTTTTTAACAATGCTTCCACTGTGCGATTACAAACGTGTGTACCTTGGTCRTTAATAATCGCAAGAGGAATCCCAAATCTGCTAAAGATATTAGACCTACAACAACTTTAGCATYATTAGTTCGGGTAGCTTTTGCTTCTACCAATTTTGAAACGTAATCCATAGTAAGTAAAATGTAAACATTACTAAAAGAACTAGGAAAAGGGCCCATGAAATCCATACCCTAAATATCAAAAACTTCACAAACAATGATAGAAATTTGAGGCATTTCATTTTAGAGGAGATATTTCCTACTCTTTGGCATTGCTTACAAGTTTTGCAGAAAAAGTATGAGGCCTTAAACAATGCTTTTTCAGTAAAATCCACAAACTAAAACTACTTTTCTAGCTATCCTTTTAGGACCAAAATGTCCTCCACAGGCATAAGAATGACAATAAGTTAAAATAGAATAAACTTCCTCCTTACGAATACAATGATGAATAACTTGATCTGAACAAATTTTCCATAGATAAGGTTCATCCCATATAAAATATTTAGAATCACTCTTCATCTTATTTTTTTGTGCAGAACTTAAACCATGTGGAAAAATTCTAGAAACTAGAACATTTACCATATCTACAAACAAAGGTTCCTTACGCTTTTTACCTTGTACGGTTAACAGATGTTCATTTGGAAATGTTTCAAAAATGGGTATAGGGTCTTCCTTTCTAACTAGTAGACTCAAATGATCTRCTACATGATTTTCTGTCCCTTTTTGATTTTTTATTTCCCAATCAAATTCCTTGAGCAGCAAAACCCATCTTATTGATCGGGGTTTCGAGTCTTTTTGGAAAGTAAATACTTCAATCCTGCATGATCAGAAAATACTACAACTTTAGAACCAAGAAAATAAGATCTAAGTTTTTCAAAGGCAAAAACAATTGCTAATAGCTCTTTTTCAATTGTAGTATAGTTGCGTTGGGCTGAATTTAGAGTCTTAGATGCATAATAAATCACATGATTATTCTTTTCAATTTTTTGTCCTAAAAATAGACCCAACTGGATAATGACTTGCATCACACATGAGCTCGAAGGGTGATTCCCAGTTTAGAAGTTAGATTATGGGTGCTATAGTCAATTGGATCTTCAATGACTCAAATGCCTTCTTGCACTCCTCTCCAAACTTGAATGGCACTTCTTGCTACAACAATCTTGTCAAAGGTTGGGATATCATCGAAAAATCCTTAATAAATCGTCTGTAGAAACCTGCATGGTCAAGGAAACCATGGATTTCTTTGATATTAGTTGGATATGGCAATTTAGCAATTAAGTCAACTTTAGCATTGTTTACTTCTATACCCTAGACGAAACAACATGAACTAGAACTATTCCTTCTTTGACCATAAAATGACATTTTTCATAATTAAAGACAATATTAGTTTCACTGCATCTTTTCAACACTCTTGCCAAATAATCAAGAAATTGATTGAAAGAATCTCCATAAACAATAAAGTCATTCRTAAAGTTTTCTATGCAATTTTCCATCATGTTAGAAAAAATACTCATCATGTATATCTAGAAAGTCCCAGGTGCAAGGCATACAACGATAGGCAAATATACCAAATGGGCACTTAAAAATAGTTTTTTCCTGATCTTTCTGGGTGACAAAAATTTGGAAATATCTCGAATATCCTTCTAAAAAGAAAAAGAATAACTTACCTGCAAGTCTCTCAAGCATTGGGTCAATAAACGAAAGTGGAAAATGGTCATTTCTAGTGGCTGCATTTAGTTTTCGAAAATCTATACACACATGCTATTCAATTTGCAACCTCATATGGAGTACTTCATTTTTCTCATTTTTAACCAATTGAAAACCAAATTGTTTTGGTACGATATGCATAGGACTCACCCATCGACTGTTAGAGATAGGATAAATTATTCCTAATTCTAAAAGTTKCAGAATCTCTTTCATAACTATCTCTTTCATAATTGGATTCAATTTCCTCTATAGGTCCCTCACAAGTTTAGCCTTGGACTCTAACAAAATCCTATGCATACATTGTGAAGGACTTATGCCTTTCATATCTACAAGAGTCCATCCAATAGCATTTTATGCTCTCCTAAGATTCTTACCAGGCTTTCCTCTTGAATTTTAGTAAGATCCTTGTTGACAATCACTGGTAGAGTATCATTCTTTCCCCAATATACATATTTTAGATGATCAAGAAGATGTTTTAGCTCCAGTATAGGTGCTTGTATCACAGAAGGATGAATTTTTTTAGTATTACAAGGCAAAGGGATATTAGAGGATACAAACCTTCTTGGCGTTTCTTCCAAAGAGTATAATGCCATGATAGTCTCTCAAAGTTTCTCATCAGTTTCCTCTTGTGCATCCTTATCAGTTAAATTTCTGATTAAAACTAAGTCTAATTCATCCTGTAAAAGATAAGTTTCCATGTGTTGTTCAATTATAGAGTCAATTAACCTAGCATTAAAAATTCCTTCTTGATCATTGGGATGCTTCATAGCTTCAGAAATGTTGAATGTCACCATATCACCATCAAATTCTAAAGTTAAGGCCCCTTTATCAACATCTATTTTTGTCCTTGCAATTTTCATGAAGGGCCTCCCTAACAAAATTAGAGCTGATTTTTGTTGCACAAGAATCATTCATGTCAATAATATAAAAATCCGCTGGGAATAATAATTCATTAACTTTAAACAAAACATCTTTGATCATGGCTTCAGGATATGCATTGGACCTATCTACTAATTGAATAATAACTCTTGTTTCTTTTAGATGTCCTAATTTTAACTCTTTATAAAYAGATAAAGGCATTATATTAATTGATGCTCCTAGATCTACCATGTCCTTCTCAATCTTTTTGTTATCAATGACACATGGAATTGTAAGCATGTCAGGATCGTTACATTTTTGTGGCAATTTCCTTTTGATAATGGCCGAGACATTCTCTCCCACTAAGATTTTCTCATCACTCCTAAATTTCATATTTTTTGTGCATAGCACTTTCAAAAATTTAGCATACCTGGGTACTTGATTAATGGCATCAAGAAGTGGGAGATTAGTTTCTACCTTGTGAAAAATATCCAACATATCCATAATAAACATACTAGTATCCTTACATCATAAGCTGTCAGCTTGCTCCGGGTGATAGAACACCCTAATGTTTTAATTCATTGTGACCTGGTTACAGAGTATAATTTTTCATGTAGCATGGTTTGAAAGTAAAGATCTTAGAAATAACTTGGGACCAATTTTACACAATTTGAATAACCTGAACTAGATTTATGATCAAAACACTCCGAACCTACCATGTAGACTTCTCCTATTACACCCTACTATTTTGGTAAATTCTAGAAATATATCACACGCTCTTAGGTGCTCAATTTTACATAGATGTGTTTCATAATGTCTTAGGAACAAAATGAGACCTGTTTAATTAAAATTTCCTTAGCAAAACTCTAGTGATTAACAAAACACCTAAACTAGACAGTTTTAGTGGGTACGCACTGAACCCTGTTTTCTGAACCAAAACTTTTATCCATACTCAAAATTAAGTATAACCAGTACGAATAGTTAGCTTACTATATCTTAGGTTCATTTCCACACTTTCAAGGAAACTAGAAAGAACTTGATTTATGACCACTTTTCCGAACACCGCCCATGCTACGCAAATAGCTTTGCAAACGACATACTTATATTGATTTGGTTAGATGGCTTAGCTTGATCATAAGCCAATAAGGATACATTACCTCCATGTTTTAGGGTATCCTTATTCAGATTTTTAGCCAAATAGGTAGAAAGTTCATGAACCCAAGTGAGTCCCTTTGTCTTTTAAACTTCTCATAAGTGCATGTTTTTATTGAAGCGTACTCTAGATATATTTTCAAGAATTCTCATATGCTTGAAAGTTAATCCCTCTGTTTTCTCTAAGATTTCAATATACGTGCAATTTTGTTACTCTAGTGAAATATTTTTCAAGCATCTTCAAATCCTTTTCATGATGAGATCTTGATAACGTTTGTAAAATGCTTTGTACGGAATTTACCTTTTATTATGATTTTCGAACAATGACTTTTCTATGTTTCAAATTACAAGTGTGCATTCCTTGACTTAAAGTATCAATTTACCAAGTCATTCTRAATTCTGAAAAGACTATTGATTTAATATCAAGWCTTGGATTTGATTGTGACATTGTGATTGAGAACTTGTAATTGTAGACTTGTGATTGTAGATCCGATTGTGAAAGACGAGGACTATGTAGGTTTTCTCAAGAAGCTAGCCAAACAAGCAAAGTATTGTGCTTAACTAGTAACCAGTACGAGGACCTCTTGATTCGAGTGGTGTTAGTCTTCAAAATAGCCATTAGGCCTAGCTAGTAGTTACCTAGTTACAGACCGGGAATGCATTGTACAGATGGTCGCATCACGGCACCCCGTGTCACACCCCAAATTAGGAACCTTTATTCTAACCTAGGAATGTCACCATTTACTCACTAACATGAATTTGCGGAAGCTCAAGCGAATTTAAACTTAATAATAATACGTAATACCAATGATCTTAATCCATAATATTCATTTACATTAACTTCAGGGTATCTTGGTTTGCCCACAAGCGACCTCCTTGCACCATCTGGGCACACTTCACTTGAGATGCAAAATGAGAAAAAGGAATGAACTATAAAGCCCAGTAAATAAACCTCATGGATGAATCCATATACATGTCYTACATGTCATGAAGTTATAAAATCTCAATTTCTCAATGAAAACCTTCAAAACATTTCCATTTCAAAATCTCTTTACAAAACATTTCCTTTGAAAATGTATAACTTGCAAAACATTTCCTTTCATTACATTCGTGAGCTCACTAAGTGTAACGCCTAGCCATTAGGCTTGCAATGGGCCATTCTTATTTGAAACTCGATTACATTCTCCACCTCCCCAAGGTGAATCATTACCTATCCTCCTTGAGGGAAAGGTCGGGTGCACCGATCCCCCACTCCCTATTTCCCACTCACATCCTTCATGGCTAGGTTTACACTTCTTTCCAAAAACTTTAATATTTTCCTAAATATGTTACAATTTATAAAATACATTCCCTTTCAAAATTTCATTTCCTAAACATTCACTTCTCAATGTATGAATGTCTCATGCCAAGAATGATGTAAAACACTAACTACATGCCCATGATATAAAATGCATACAACTGTATTTAACATACCATCTGACATAAAAAGGGATACAAGATATGAAACAAGTACAAATCATTCCACACAATTAATACATCTCTCAACACCATCCCATTCCGCCACCACATAACATACAATACATATATGTCAATGAGAATGAGAGAATTTACTTACACAGAACTCAGATTCAATAACAACAATACATATACGTTAATAAGAATGTGAGAGTTTACTTACATAYACATTCAATTCATGTAAGAAGATTCAATCATAATAACAACACACTTACATCGCCACTAAATGAGAATGAGAGTATTTACTTACCCAGAATCCTTTACGTTAAAGGTTTCTTATTTAAATCTCGAAGTGAAATGCTTCGACTGTTCTCAATGTTAGGGTACTCGAATCAACCTATTTGTGATTATAGAAAGAAAGTTTATTTAGTTCGATCGTCCCAATTTAGATATTCAGGTTCATTCCAAGAATGTCATTTGTCAATTATTAATCYATACTTAGTCCCCACATTACCAATTATCAAGTCTTTTAAGGATACAATTTAAACTCCTTCGTTCGGGTATTAAACTTAATTTAGCTCTCCCACAATTTTACTTTATAATGTAATTTTATAAGTCATAAATTTCAATATTAATTATTAATATTTCACCTTTTAAGTCACAAAGTCCAAGAGTCCCTGGAATGATTTTGGGTTCTTGGGCGTCTGGGCGTCAGTGCACATGGCGTCGAGCACTGGGCGTCAGTGCGCCCGGGCATCAGGCACCTGGGCGCTGGCACTGGGTGCCAAGCACTGGGTGCTTAGCGCCTGGGAACTCTGGCGTGCAGCAACTTGCCGCGATGTGACTAGAAGCGACGGCGAACCGACCTGAATAGGTAAGTGGTCCAAGCGGAGGATGGCACAGACTGTCAATGAGCCGCAAGTGGGCAACCGATGCACTGTCAACTCCGAAAATGAGGCTTCAATCGGCTACGCGTGCAGATCTAATGGTGCTCGGACTAACGAGCAGCATGGGTTGCGCAAATCTTGGTCAAGCGGAACGCTGACTCTCGAGCAGCAAAATCGGCGGGCTACTACAAACGACCCCGTTGAACAGCAGAGTTCGATGTCTCTCCCAAGTAGCTAACCAATTTGGTCAAGAGGGTATGCCGCGAGCAGATTTGGTGCAAACAATAGCACCAGTGTGTGGGACATGGCGTACAACAGCGATAGCGACGTTCTGTGCAGCGTCACCAGAGGAGGAGTGGCGGCGACTGCGAGAGGAGAAGAAGAAGAGGCGGGTAGGGTTTGGGAGTGGGCAGCGGCTAGGGTTTTTCTAGAGTGAGGGTGGCGACGGCAATGTGGAGGAAGATGAAGATGGTTTAGGGTTTCTCCTTTTTTTTTTTTTATTACTTGGGCCATAACCCAAATCCTTCGGGCTTTTCTATCTGTAATTAACCCCAATCCATTAAATTAAATTTAATGGGCCTTTCTTTTGACTTAATCTAGTTTTCCGAATGAAAATGAATAAGCCTAACGAGTCGAGCTTCTAACCAACCAAGGACCCTAATCCGACAAACACGATAATTCTGCACTTGTTAACGTATAAATAAAACATTAACCACATAGAAAATTTTATCAAAAACTAGTTGGCTTATAGATTAGCACGATCAAACGAAAATTCATAAAAAGAAATCTCGGGTATTACACCCCGTGCATTTGTAATAGAGGCTCTTGCCCTAATCAAGAGATTTGGCCCTGGCTGACCAATCCATGTACCCTAGCTAGCGGATACTTTTTTTGTGATCATAAGCGATTGAAAGTCACATGTGCATATTTAGTAGTACGCTAATAACTTGACCTCACCAAAATCATATAAGTGGCAATTAGGTCGCATTCTACCTTGAGCGTTATCCTACTTGTGAAATGTTCTGTTTTTGCTATCAAGAAATGCCTTTGTAATGATCTTAGATTTTTCGGAGCTTCCACATAACTTGGTTATTTACTACTYTGATTCATATTATGCTTTGAGCATTTATTTTTTTAATGCATTTTACCAAATTTTCTGCATTTCAGTTATTCATTTTGTTTTCAAATAAATTATGCACATTTGAATGTTTTTGTAACTTAACATCGCAAACACCTCGAGACTTGCTGAGCTAGGTGACATTTTTTCTCATCTGTTTTAGTGACAGGTACTAATTACTAGAGCTACTAGGAGATTCTAAGCTAAGGAGTGAATCACAAGAATATATCTTGTGAAGCTCGAGGATTTGTAACAATTCTAGTATTTCTGATTTTGAAGATGTACTTTAATATTTTAGGCAATAAATTCTTCGAAGTTGTATTTTGGTATCTATTTTTGGGAGTTTTTAATACAAACTTTAAATCATATTTGCTGGTTATAGATGCTCTGATTATTTGACTATCAAGAGACAGGCAGTGCCCGTTCCTCCCCAGTAGAACCTAGGGAGGGTGGGTTGTCACATATATCCTTTAATAGAGTTTGTTTTAAACTATTCTTAAACATTGAATATTTTGTTTTTCCTATGTCTATTTTCTAATAGTAAACTCACAATGCGCACATGCAAAACTAACTGAGTTATCGCTCACAATTTTCTTCTATTTTTCTTAGTGACAAGTACAGATTCCTAGGACTTTAGGTTAGGCTCGAGAGCTTAGGAATCCTTGTTGAAGTGCTAGATTAGTTGCTTTTAAAATTCTAAAGTTTTAGATTATTATTATCTTATGGTGTAATTTTTTAAGTTTGTAACAGACATAGTATTTGAATTATCTATTCGAGACTTATAACCCTGATTGAATTATGGTTTGGACTGTGAGTTATGCTATTTAGCTTTAGATATTATTTTTGAAGATAGTCTTGTCTATCGAGAGGCAGGCGACAGCTCATATGCCCCCAGTCATACCTAGGGGTCGGTAGTGGCATCACAAAAGCATATACCATTTGTCAAAAATTCAAATACTTTTGAAATATTCAAAATCCATAATTGAGCAAAGAAAAACCATTTTGAATCCAATGTTCACTAAGCATTAAAATTTTATAAACTAAATTATTAAAAATTGGTACTATCTAAGAGTCTACCGCCAAGCGATCTTCTCAAACCACCTAGCTATCCTCATCTGATATATAAAGTTAGAAAAAAGGTGAATTAAAGTTTAATAAGCAAACTCCATGCATGAATATTTATTATGTGCATGAATACTTTAACTTTTTAAAATTAACTTTTCGTTAATGTTATGAGCTCACTTGGTGTATCACCTAAGCAGTAAGTTCTGCAGTGGAAAATTATTACTTTGAACCAAGTCACATTCAACCGGTAGCACTGCAAGGCGGTTAACTTACATTCACTTTCACCTTGTAAGAGGCCAACATTATATTTATATTTCCACTCTCAAAGAGGGTTATTGTCAGGTGTGTTAGTCTCCCATGCCTCATTTCCCACTCACCCCTTTCATGGCTTAGACGTTCACCCTTTTCTTTCTTAAAACTTAGGATACATATGTCATGAAAACTGCATTTCCAAACTTTCCTTGAAACATTTGCCTTTATTGGAATCATGAACATGTGACATAATGTAACTGATGCAATATGTGTCCATGAATGTTGTTCATGCAATGGAACAGTGGATATACTTTTAATATGCAACCAAGCCATAATTCACATACTTGAAGTTTAACCATATATAGACATTCACATTAAAATCCAAAATAGAAAAATCCCCTGATGAGAATGGGGAAAGTTACTTACCTGCAATTCTTAACATTTAGATTTTATTTGACTCGCAAGCAAAGTTCCTTTATTGCCCACGACGTCTATGTGCCAAATTCCTAATTCATTAGGAGGAGAATATACATAAAGGGACTTCTAGTTTATAAAGCTCAAAGACATTTTTCTAAAACTTCTTATGAATCATTTTCCATCTTAGCAAAATCTTGAAAACATGTATAACAATTAGCCTTATTTGAATTCTAATGAAGACTTCAAAAGATTTATTTTTCATTCAAAATTGTGTGCCCATAGACAGTAGCCAAAAAGGGATGAACCATCTTTAGTACATCCTCACCGGGGGTAGGACAGACTGTGTGTTCTGTCCATGCACACCTTCGAGCACATCTAGAGAGTTTAGAAACAACTATGCACAAAACCACGTAGGATATATTCCATCAACGCATGCATCCGTGCAAGCTCAAAAACTTAAAAATAACCATAAATATCAACATAAGCACAAGAGAAACAAGATATTTATATCATAAAAGCTCAGCCTATGTAATCACCACCAAAAAACAACTAAATGCATACTAATCACAAACAAATTTGGGAAGAACGTCTTCCTTGAACAATCTATCTCAAAGTTTTCATGAAAAAGCGTAAAGTTCAAACCTAAAAAGGAGGTAATTGAATTCACAATGAGGAACAATTAGAGAACAATGAATAGTTTCAAGAATTCCTTTGGTTACATGGATTATGCCTTTAAGGAATCAAAGATTTCCCAAGTCTCAATTCCCCCTCTTTCTAGATTATCTCCTTCCTTCCTTAACTCGCAGAACAAAGAAAAGAAAGAATGGAGTTACATGAATGTTTTTCTGGCCAAGAGGATTTGTTAATTAGGGAAGGGTTCTTTTGTTAGCTTTAGGGATCACTAAGCCCAAGATTGGTTTAAAGTCATATAATAATATTTCTTTTGAGCCTAAAACAAAATATCAAATAAAAATTAGGACTTTAGGATTTCGGATCAAAGAGTGGTCTCTAATGGATTATACCCAAAGATTAAATAGTTGGCCCTACGATAAAGGTTCTCTCCAACCCAATTAATCTACCCAAGAAGACATAAATTTTAAATTTCATAAAATTATTAAATTTCCATCCACTAAATAAATAAACTCATAAGATAGAGCAACWACAAAAATAATAAGACTTTCTAATTGGCACATTAATCTTCTTAGCTTGCAAGTCCTTCCACTGCATAATAGGTAAGAGTACAAATGAATAACGAAAACAAATTAAATAATTAATTAGGAAAATAAATTATATAGTTATGCATAATTCATAAAAACGAGAAAATTACCATGGGGTATCACAATCTTGGTGAACCTTGACGGTTYGAAGTTGGTAGCCAACATGTTTGTGAATRCTAGAGTGGTCAATTCAAGGACACCACGATTTGCTCAGTCTGCAACCCCTCCAGTAGGACCTCAGACTCAGCACGGCTATGGTTCCACAGTCTAAAGTTCTCATGATGAACTAGCATCCAAAGGTCAATTTGGACTGAAGTTCTAAGGATGTTTCAGTTGTCCAAAGAAAGTTCATGTAGTGTTGGATATCTTTCCAGAAAAGGTTTAGACAGAACAGCAGACACACCTTATTTATGTTTGCTGTCTGAAATAGGCGTATTTTGGCTAAAAATGGCACTTTTTGATCGTTGCAAGCTTTTGAAAAATGTGGCATAAAAGGGGTTTCTTTTCCATTTTCAAAACTATAATCACAAGGGAATATTTTCAAAAAAACATCATTGTTAGATCTTTCAAAAATATAAGAAGTCTTTATCTTTACATCGTAAAATCATATCTAAGAGGTCTTTATTGTGTTATCTCCAGTATCAAGAGYGGTTACTTTATTCACTTTGTCTCTATCTTTTTTTAAAAAAATTCAAGATTGTCCAGAACTTAAAATCTTTATGGAAAACGGTGAACTTTAAGGTGATTATGAGATACAAGGATTAATAGGTATTTGTAAAACTCATTTTTGGGTGAACCCTTGATTGGCCGTAAAGTCTTTATAACACAAGATCTGAAAATCCTAAGGGTATGACCCCAGGAAGTAAATGTAGTTTTCAAGGAAAATTGAACCAATATAAATCTTGTGTTTGTGTGTGTTTCTTGATTTGTTCTTATTACTCATTATTGCACTTATTTATCTTGCATTTATTCCACACAAACCACATAGAATTTATTGGACTTGCCAATTGTTCAATATTTTTCTTCAAATGTTGACAAGTTGTTGCTAATTTTGCAAAAATTTTAAAAATCTAATTCACCCCCTCTTGGGTACATTTTAACAAATTTTAAAGTTAAGGTGAGTGGAGAGATTCGAGATCGTCCGGTTACCTGGATACACATCCTCCATTTGATCAGACAAGAAGAAGCACTCGAAAATATGGAGGAAGAAAGTGAAAAAAGCTAAATCATAACACAAGAATCATCCTTGAACAAATGATGGAATGTCCATTTAAAGACAGTAAATAATCGTTTCGTGAGAGGTGACCCATGTAT
Source organism: Rhazya stricta (assembly GCA_001752375.1). Lineage (NCBI taxonomy): Eukaryota > Viridiplantae > Streptophyta > Magnoliopsida > Gentianales > Apocynaceae > Rhazya > Rhazya stricta. The sequence goes on from MEJB01000035.1 coordinate 2,456,474, forward strand.
TAATCTGTTTTTAAGTAATTTAGTTATTTGGATTGTGAGTTTGAGTTCATATTTCCTTTTATCAATTCAAATAAAAAAAGAAATCGAAAGAGAAGGGAGATCGAATTCAGACCAAAGAGATGAGAACATCGACCAAGGATATCTTCTCTACCCCTTCACTTAAATCAGGGAAGAATTGTTCTCCTTGCCTTTATTTATTATTCTTATTTCAACATAAGGACAATGTTGAGAAAATGTTATGTTTTATTGGTTTTATAGCTTTATGAGTTTCTAGTCTAGTTCAATACATCTTCGTCTTAGATTTTTTTTTTCCCCCCCTTTGTTATGTCCACAAGTATTGATCTAGATGTTAGCCATATGAGAACTATAGAGCATGTTATGGGGCATATAAGCAACGAGTTATTGATTTCCATCTTAAAAAAATCATGTGTATTATGTAAGACTTCTCCACAGTCATGCATTATGTGTGTCGGATAAGGAAGAGTAAACACCCTATAACTTACTTTAATATAATTCTTGACTTGAATAGCAAAGTAATGTATAAAATTGACTTAGAGACGAATGTTATAGGCCCTCATTGAAATATTTGAGTCTTTCAAGCTTACAAGACATAATATTTTATCCCTAGATCCCCTTATGAGCCTACTTTGGAAATAACTTGCATGTTTTCGAATAAATCATATAAAATGACCTTTTTGCATAAGAGCTTTTGTTGATATATTTGGTGAAATTATGGACACAATTTATTGATCTTGGGGATTGATGGAATGAGCTGATGAGATAAAACTTGTTAGATGGAGCATAAATAGAGAGAAGAATTGTTGAGAAATAAAAGATGAGAAAAAGAGAGAAATTTATTTGACTTGTGTTGTTTCGTTGATCAAAAGGAGAAAATATAGCAATGAAGGGATTGGAATATATATGTTGAAGACAGGGTTAGTAAATGGGTGAAAGGTTGAGTTGTCTATTTCACTTTACCTCTCTCATTTACATAAATTTTCATTGTCTTGCAATCTCATTGATCCCTCATTTGATRTAACCCAATCCTTTGACCTAACATTATACTATGAAATGTCCTAGCTAATTTTGATTGACCTACATTGCATTAATTAGTGCAGACTGGTATAAAGAGTAAGCAATCAAAAATCAAGAGACGGTAGTGTTAAGGCAAAGAAAATTAAAAAAACAAGAAGCAAGGCTATCAAAGAGCACAATTGAAACTAACTCATAAGAAGAAGAAAGATTATTAAAGACTAGAAAAACACCCAAAACTTAAAATAGAAATAGAGAGGGAGATGAATCACAGAAGTATGAAGAAAACCAAAAAATGCTCTTGTCCAGACCCCAATCAGCTCGAAAAATTCGTCACAAGAAAGAATTATGGGCTGATTAGCTATAACTTTGTTCGAGTAACTCATAAGCAATGAGATCTAATTAAGTGTTTCTCATAATACTTGGGTGGCCTTGAAAAACACACACTTTTATATTTTTTATGAATGTTGATATATAAATTATTTGTGATTCTATGATATGTGATTGGATTCTCATTTGTTAATGCCAATAGTTATTAAGGGTTTTGTAGATAGTTGTTTCTATATATGTCAAGAGTCATATCTTTTGGTCTTACTTATTTGTGTTGCTCAGGGACAAGCAATAGTCTAAGTACGAGGAAGTTTATGAATATATAATGTTGTTGTTTGTGCAAATCTCATTAGTCCTCCATATTGGCCGTGTCAAGCAATACATGAAGAATCTTAGGGAAAGGGTGCAAAATAAAAGTTTTTAAAACATTAGGAAACAAAGTTTACCCGAAGATTGTGAAAAATCGCACACCATCAGGCCCCCATTTTGTCAAATTTATGCCTGTTACAATAGAAAACTTCTAAAATTCAAAATAAAGCCTTTCGGGGCACCATTTGAAGACCAAACTGGTATCGATTCAACATAAACGAACACCGGCTCAGCACAAAGCAGCTAAATAAGTACCGATTGGAGTTGATTATGATGCCTGAGTTTGAATTGACATCAATTCAACATAAACCAGCACTAGTTCAGGACAAAGTAGCTAAATAGGTGTCTATTGGAGCTGATTTTGATGCACGAGCTTGAATCAGCATCGGTTCAAGACATTCAAGCACCAATTTGAGCTCGTGGGTCATCAGGTTAGAATTTTTTAGCTTACAAATTTGTGAATTTTGGGACATTCAATCTCCACAACTTCAAGGCACTCTTGGGACACTTAGAAGGAACTTTATTGAAGAATAACAGGATCAACAGATTGAAGATTGATTATGGTTATTTTATTTTTGTGATATTTTTCATCTAAATCTTCAATTCATTATTGTTTTCTTAATTTGAACCTGTTAAACTAAATCTTTTGTTCTAAAACTATGATGTACCTTTTCGTAATTCTATGTTATTATGTTAGACATTTTTCATTATTGATACATTTTTTAGTATTGAAGTCTTGTTATTATTTTTATTACCATTGCTGCTTGATCATCATTTAATTGATTCAAACATTGCTTGAGCAATTAAAGATAACACCTAAGCAATTAGGTCGAATAACAAGTGCCATGAACTACATATGAAATAGAAATATATTTACATGGTTTTTGCAACCATAAAGAACCATATGTTTTATAGTGATTGTCACAAACTTGATGCGTCCTAAACCTAGCAAGTATATTAGTGTCAAAACATTTATAGCAACCGAGTCAAGTTCAATCCCACAAGGATTTCTAATCAAGTTCCAAACTTACCGAATTTCCCAAATTTAAATTTCTCGAGTGTTATTGAATTAGACTAAYAACTAGAAATGAAGAAGTAATATAAAATGTTCAATTATGAAATTCAATTGCCTAAATTCAAAAAGATATAATGTGATAAAAGATGTTAGTTATGGTATTGATCTAAATCATTCTTATAATGAGCTAACGTAATCATATCTTAATCGTCCTAATTCCCAAATATAATATAATTTTTCAATGGTAGAAGTTTCTAAATTAGGTTTTACCTAATTCCTTGACACAAAATCCCTAATTTCAATAAGCTAAAGTCATATCCTTATGTGAATTAGATTAATTGAAATTATATTAATGAATTAAAAAATTCTCCAATTTCGTTAACCACGATTAATTACTATAGGAAATCATCCAAAGAAACCGATTCTATCTCTAGTCCGTTTAATACTAATGGGTCATATTACCTTAAGTCCTAATCAATTAGCGCACCTCTCAATCCTTCTTAATTGATTATGAAATCGATTTGTAGGTAACTAATCTAGAAAAAGCGATAAGAAAGCCACAATGATAATAAACAACTCAACTAGATTGGAAATTAACAATAAAGGCACAAGATAGTTTAATCCATTACCAAAAAAAAAAAAAAATCATCTTTTCAAATAACCATAACCAACACAAAAGGTCTAGCCTAAAAGACTCATAAAATCCACCATATGAAGTATAATAAGCATGTTACAGCCAAAGATTATAAAAGGAAGAACCCATTTAATGAACAAATCCTTAAGCAATCTTGGTTGAATACAAGTTTTCAAACTTTACAATAGTTTCTTCGAAGTTCCTTTCAAGAAATCTATTTTAAAACTATGAAAAAATAATGTTTCAAGCCTCCCAAAAGTCTCTAAGTCGGCCATAAAATGCACTATTTATAGAAGACATCAGAAAATCCTTAAAATAACCCAATCAGTGCCTCATTGGGACCAAATAGGCATCAATTTTTGGCTAAAACAGCCAAATCGGCGCCTGATTTGAACCAAACCAGCTCTAATTTGGTCATGGAAAAACAAAGCAAGAAATAAATAGCAAACCGATGCCAATTTGAGCCCAAACAGGCRCCTGATTAAGACTCTTCCATATTTGGTTGATTTTTCAAGTTTTTTAGCTTCTAAAAATTGCACATTTGATTCCCAAACTACGCTAAATTCATTGTTTGACCTCTTTAAACTCTTTTACAACTGATTTTTGCTGCTTTTCTTGTATATAAGATGAAAATCTTGCAATTAATCATTTCAAATCAAAATTAATGTAATACAAGGTTAATCATATAGCAAACTCGACAGGAAATGACTTCAATAAAAGATAAATATAATGTAAAATATGACTATATCATGTAAAGCCACCGCACGACCCTAGGTACTACTGGGGTGTGGCGAGACCACTCGACAGTATACATTAATACTAACATAGATATAACTCAAAAATAAAAGAGATATGTCTCCTAAAAATTAAAACTTAACGGTTAAACAGTACATCCAGCTACTCCAAGGAGAACCAAAACAAATGAAAAATCCCAATTAYCTATGCAAAATRAATCTCACAAATCCACAATCAGGGGAAACTCCTATGATAATTAAGTACGACTAGTCTAATAGAAGCAAAGAAAGACCATGTGCCCCTAGTCTCCCAAATATCTTCCAAMTACCTTTAGATCACATACTACTCGATCCTGACAAATCATTTCAGGAAAAGAGTGAGCTAAGCTCAGTAAGTTCCGTGAGCGTGTGCATGCGTGAAAGACAATTTTTCATGAATGAGCTTTTGTCAATAAAGGTATGCAATACACTGTTATACATGTAACTGGAATACGTTTTCTTATAAATACACAAAAAATTGTTTACAAGCATATCAATACAGTGAATCAGAATAGGAACCATACAAACCATAACTGTTGGAATTAATCGCARCGAGGTCAAGTTACCGGCCTTATAACCCCATGATAACATGAGATTTCAACCATTACCCATGAATAGATCTTTACCATTACCTTTGCTGTCTAGCACAAGAGTTAGAGTTGGCAGTCCTGGATTAACCTCCTAACCAAGAGTACGACCATCCATATTCACCGTGCGTTTCCTAACCAAGAATATGACCATCCATATTCACCGTGGGTACCTAAGGGTGCAGCCATCCACCCAACATGTCCCCAACTTGTCATGGTATGATCCACCTATTTTTGGCCATTTGGAAAATCCCGAGCATTGTCATCTGAACTGCTCAAGAGATCCTCGCATTGGGACCAAACAAGTGTAGTACTTTACCTGTCGGACTAGTACCTGAAATCACCGATAGAGTACTCAATCATTACACACAATCCATTTACAATATCATCAAAAATAACATTAAGAATTTTGAAATCCATGACCATTGCAATATTGCATTGTGAAAGGAATTTAAACAAAATATCCTCCAATAATTCATACTATTTGGAAACAATTCATGTTTTCAAGAAAGAAATAATGTGTATGCAATATGTAGTATTTTAACATTCCTAAATAAACATGAGGTTCGATGGTTTTAGGAACTCACCTTTTACATCTTTGACCGGGCTCAAGTCTCTAATTCTCTTGGTTTTCGTGYCATATRGACATATCACGTGAATAAGCTTATACTAGATATTGCGCTAACTCTGTCGTAACTATAAAATACAAGATCAAAATTCTGTTAACTTACCAAAATTCCTAATCCTAATGAACCCAGTCGTAGGGTTGCGAGATCTAGGATAAACTGCTAGAAAGGCCATCTTGAATGATTGTCTTTATGGAAGTAAGGTATTACTCGAGGAGAATTTCATAAGAGCAAAAAGGGCATATACCATAAGAGTCACAAGTCACAAGGTAGGGCTAGATACGAATCATGTAATCGAGTAAGAAAACCTTATGCATTTGAGGTCTAGAATGGAGTAAAGCTTGTCAAGTGGTGCTGGAAACACTTTCAGTCTGGGCTACCAAGGTTTGGTAAAATGAGCATACCTCCATTTCCGGATGGTCTTAACCCATGAAACTAGACACCTAAGCTTTCTACGACTTAGGGATATCTAAGCATATAAGAAAGCTTGCATATCAATGTCTCATCAACTCGTAGAAATTTACAAGAAATAGAGCTATGACCAGAACCGTACAAAACTAGCAGGCTTTAGTAAAACGGGTATAACTCTATGAGGATTTCTCCAACAAAATCCATTGCAAAATGTTCTTGAGATGCAGAGGAATCTAACCATAGAAGCACAGTCAAGTTTCAGATTCACCAAAATAGTAAGGTAAGGCAGTTTTAAGCTTAAATTGGTATGGTACGGTAATTTTTTGTATCTTAACTTCTAGAGGGTATTTTCTTACAAGGTTGGTTCCAAAATACTCCCAAGAAACAAGGCTAACTACTATTTCATCCCGAGTTAGCAATTTGTTCCTTGATCTAGAAACCCTTGAAACAGAGGCTTATTAACACTATCCCTCCCTTAAATAGTAATAGGCTTTTGTAATGTTTTGAAACTAACATCAATCTGCTAAGAACAACATATCCTTTATGCTAAATACCAGAAAGTCTTAGAGGATACAATAAAATCAGTAATTCACATAACCTAGGACGAGCTCCAGTAGTTACTAAGATGATAACTCAAATGTCAAGCAAAACAAAAAGGAGGCTCTAGTCATATTATTAAAGCTCTAAGGCACTTTGCCATTACTCCAATCTGAAATTAGCTCTATTAAGCCGATCAAATTGCTCAAATCCAAGCTTGAGAAAATTGAAACAAACCATCCCAGAATTGACACGGTAAAAAAACTTAAAGACAAGGTTTCAGAACTATGATTTTACAAACTCGAAATCACAGCAGAAACTTCATGCTCACTGTACCAAAKCTCTGGACAAACACACAACAATTTCAATGACAAAACTCAAGGTCAACTCAAGCCATACATACACCCACATCAACAACGCCACCACTCCTCTTACTAAATTCCAAATTACTAATCCAATACACAAGAAAGACAGCCAACTAAAGCATAAGAGAATTGAACTTACAAAAGGGAAGGAATCACCTTAAACTCTGAATCGGCTAAGGGGAAAGGGAAAAAATATAGCTTATACATCTAAGGTCACCATTTACAACAAACATTATCCAAGTTACATTTCATCCTCAAAAAGTAGCTCTCAGCCGAACATCAACAATTACCTTTAAAACGGTCCGCAGTTATCCTTGGGCAGAAATTTAATCAATGAAAATCAAAGCAACTAAGAGGTTCAAGAGGAGAGCACCCGTACTTGGAGGATCGATTTTGCTACCTCAAAGTCCCGAGAGGTGGCTGTCCGTGAAGGTGTCTAGAGGTCATCAAGGTTGCATGCAACCAGAAATTGCAGCAAATAAGGAGGATAGAAGGTGGATGTCACTCAGATTAAACAAGGGATGGAAAAAAAGGGAAGTGAAATTCCGCTTGGAGAATGAAGAATCTAGCTTATGGTGGTTTTCTTTTAGCTCCATTGGCAGAAGGAAGTACGGTCGGCTACTGTGCTGCTATCGATCGGAGAGGAGGGTGAGATTAAAGTGGAGGAGAGAGCAAGTAGAGACGAGAGAGAAAAATTAGTGAGAAAGAAGTGTACTACGGGGAGAGAGAGAGAGAGAGAGGAAGGAAATAAGAACGAGAGAAAAAAAGAAAAAAAGAGTTAAAGAATATTATTACGAAGTGAAAGGATGGCGAGGAAGTGGAAATTAATTTAGAAAGTGAAAAAAGAGAAAAGGAGCATGAAAGAAGGAAAAATGTTTAAGAAGAATTTGCCACATTGGGCATGGGTGATGGCTGCAATTTCCATGCATGCAAGGTGCCGCGTCTTGGCTCCTAATGCCTCCTATTGGCCAAATCTCTTAGTGGATGACATAGAAATATTAGGGTAATTTAAAATAGTGAAACGAGATATCGGCTTTTCCCTATAATGGCTCGATTCGTCCTATTACGTATCCAAGGCTGTATAGTCTGAGCCTCGAAGCACAACTGCTCAACAACCAGAATTCAATTCAATAAGAAAATGAGTAATGACATATATTATATATGTATATATGTAAGATAGAACTAAATAAATGATTAATTCGATAAACGAATCGAGAATTTTATATATTTAATATCTCAATTATTCAAAAAATATATTTTTTACATTTTGAGAAAGTATATTCAATAATAATGAGTTTGACTAGTGAATATTTAATATAATAATTTAAAAATATTGAGTAAATAACGTAGTTGAAGAATATATAAAATCATATTTGAAACCTTCTATTCATTATCACTGTTGCTTGACGTCTGGATTCGGGAGTCGGGGCTGAGCATTCTGAATTCCTAGCAATTTTGCATTGTCTTCTACTCGTTGCGCCCCTTGGCCTTCATAATTTTCCAGTCGAAACGGATGCTTGGTGGCTATGAAAAAGCTACAACAGGATATAGAGGATTTATCGCTTCAAGGGCACCTTGTTCAGGCCATCAATATCCAAGGCTTGTGGCCTTTGGTTGGGATGTTTCTGTCATGCATCTCGCAGGCATAATAAACCGGTTCGCTTGAGAAGGTTGGCTGTATTATTGCTGAGGAACAGCTGTGGATGGCTAATGCCCAGCTAATTAAATCCTTGTTGCKCAGGCAGATTTGTCACATGAATAAAATGTTACTTTTTTATTAAAAAAAAATCTTCCATTTATTAATGTTCATTCTACATTGTTTTAATTGATCACTTAGGTTGAATTAGGATTAAATAGATCTCACATTGATTCATCGATTCTTTAAATAAATTTTAAAATTATAAATAAATGATAATTTTATAAAAGTAATATATATTTTATATTATTCGACATGACTTATTATATTTGCTAATACTTTTATGCCTGTATACTATTGCTAGTGCACCTCTAAGCAAACTGATTCCCTTTATTTGCCATGTATGTAGAAGGAATCTTTTTTTTCCTTTCCCTTTTCTTTTTATTATCAGGATGTCGCTTAAGAAAAGGTAATCCAGCCAACTCACTTCCTTGATTTGAAAGATTGGAACTTCCGTGGATGCAGGATTTGCTGAGCATGCAAATGTATTTATATATATAGAAATAAGTTGAGATTTATTAGGGACTTAACTTATTTAAAGACTATCTTCCTAAATATAAAAAAATTGACTTCAATTTTTTACTTTAAATAATTATTTCTTTTTAAATTTAAGAGAACAAGTTATAATTATTGACGCCTAAAAATAATTGAAATTAATAATTTAAGGAGGCCGACAACTAGGTCAGGAAAATAATCCAAATCCCAACACGCTAGCTTGCTTGAGAGGAAAGGGCCTAGCGACTAGGGAACAAACGGCTGAGAATACGAAAGTTGAGCAAACTTGAGAATAGAAGAGTGGAAGCAGCCCAAAAAACAACAGAAGTGGAATAATCTACAGAAGGCTAGCAGATCGGTTGAACAAATCAAACCACTTGGCTGAGATTTTAGGGTACGACTTACCAGCCGGTCGAAGGAGAAGGACGTGAATTGAGAATGACATACACAGTACGGAAAGTGTGGATAATGGCATTGGCTTGCTTCATCTCCAAGCTAGTAGATATGTTTCGACCAAATATAAATACGAGAAAATGAAACATTTATCACCCCAAATCATCAAATTCGAAAATCAAGCATATCTTCAATTATGTTGCCAATCCAATTTTTAATTTAATATTTTTAACTTCATTAGGCTAGCATAATGATTATTTTTTCCAATTATTTTTATTTTTAAAAATTGTTTTATTAGATAACTTTATGTATTTCTACAATGTTCCACATAAATTCTCTTATCAAATTTGATTTGCCACTTGTTTTACTGCTTATTAGCGTAACATATTTACTTTATTATTTTTTTCAGCTTAATTACAGCATCTTTTTCTACTTAGTGGTATTTCTTTTTACTTTAGCTTACATGTTTTTGCTTACCAACTTTCTTTAAATTCAGTTGCATAGTTGTTTTATTTGAATTGCTTTACTTCAATAGTTTTCTTTAAATTCCTAAGTGCTTTATGTTCACTAATTTAATCACCAACTTTCTTAGCCTAGCTAGCATACTTTAGTTTACGCATACTTTAATTTTCCGTTAAATTGTATATTTTACTAAAAATTTACTTAAACTAACTCAATAATTCAATGACTCTACATATTTAAAAAACGATGTTGTGACGAATTTGACGCGTTAATACATCGACTAGCTAATCAAAATTGAAGCCTTATTATATTCAAAAACTTAGCTCGTCATTATCAAAACAATCAATTGGGCTAAGCAATTTAGCACACTAACAATATCACTCTTTATATTCTTTTATAATTACTAAATCTAATATTGTGGATTAAAAATCAAAGCAAAATTATCCTTTTAAAGCTTTAATGAGCAAAGTCATGATCTGAAAACAAAGAGCTCCACATCAGCAACGAAAAAGTGAATGAGAATACTTCAAGAGACATGAGACAGTATGTTCCATCAGGAATATGAATGTGCATATATCCAAAGCACTTGCATAAAACAAGCATAACAACTTGGTTCAGGACACCCACAAAAAAAGAACGATTATAATATTTTACCCTCATTTTGATACATAATTTCTCAACCTCAGATACCTATACAAAAGATCTGTTTAGAATAGTTATTAACTACATTGACCAGAACCACCATTGTTGTCCCTGCATTTGCTTCTTTAATAATGATTAAAAAGAAAACTACTCAGAAGAAACCTCAACTTCTCGTTTTGGACGATTACGAGTGCGTGGAACTGCAGGTTTTTCCTCCATGGAAATATCATCTATATCACCCTCTTCTCCCTCCAATATTGCCTCATTAACTGCAAGCTGGTTAGGAATGAAAGTTAGTGATCAGTAACAAACATCATTCAAGCTAGAGCAGCAGATAACTCAACAAAAGCATGAGCTGTCTAAATTCCTGGGAAAGCTTCAATATTGCCTAACTGATTCAACCACAATGTTTCAGAAAATGGAAAACGATTTAAGTATGTTAATAGGACTAACCTAGGGAATTCAAAGTTCAAATTGTGTCTTGACATCAAAAAGCTTAAGAACAGTGAAATAGAGAGTTCAGCTCTACAAATTATACAATGTAAGAGTATCATAAGGAAAAATAGCATCAGTTGCCTCAAACCACCAGAAAGAAAAAAGAAGGAAATACTTAATAGCAAGGGTTGGAGATGAGATTAGTTCTTTTGTTCTCCTTTTTCCTTTTCCTTTTCCTTTTCAGATGAAACAAGTCGAATGGTAATCTCCAAATCTCAGGAAAAAAACTTTTCTTGCAACATCCACTGTGGCATTTAATAATTGGCATGGTCGTTAGAGATGTATATTACKTATATCCACATCATCAACAAATACTGCACCTTACCATTTTACTGAAAATGACAAATTGACTAGGGACTAGAATCTGCAATTTGATTAGCCTTTGGCGAAGCTGATCTTTTTCACTCGTAAGTAYGATAGTTTCAACTTTTCTTTGATAACTTTATAGCTAAAATCAATTGCCTTTGGACTATTATATTTTGGATGGTGGCATATCAAGTGTTGTATATAGTTGAAAAGACACCCCCTCCCCCCAAAGCCCAGTACATTAGGAGCTTCAGGAACGTATTCTAGTTGAATTAATACAGCAAGAAGATAACAGAAAATTTTTATCCACCAAATTAATGGCGAAATAAGAGGTTTTGACCAGCCAACTCCACTCCTAAAGCACCGGATCAAAACTTTTGCCAAAAGTATGACACATCAGAAACAGTATTCAATCCTTAATTCTAAAAGTTACTGCTAAAGCATAAAAGATAAAAAGATTTGGGACTACAAACCAGATTTGCAATCCAATCGCAAGTCAAGCATGGGAATTAACAGTTTACATAAATAAAATGTAGGAAAAAAAATGAAAACAAAAAAGAGACCAAGCACAATGCATAAAAGATGAAAAAGAACTACACCAAGTGTGCTTTAACCCAATCAATCAATGTAGAAATACGAAAATGGTTTACATATAATGCACCAGAGTTCCAATAGAGACACAATCTTATGTGTGCTAGTTTACACTTGATTGATTTCACAATATAGACTAGAAAGTTACAGAACATATTCAAGCCTTAGACTTCCTTTAAACTCCATTATGTGTATACATATGATGCAGCGGACTTGATATAATAGTCAAACGGAAACTAAGTTTCAGTCTTCCAACATAATAATTATTGTAAAAATTAGTTGTATGCCTCGAACACATCTAACGGTGCACATCTCCAATATATATGATAGTGAAATGAAAATCATTCTACGCAATTAGTTATTTCTCATCAAACTCTTAAAAATAATGTAAATATCCTCTATTTTAATTATTTTCTTTTAGAAAAATGCTTATTATATTTACACAAGGGGCAGATATTCAGTGTCTCATCAGGGATTTTAAAAATTTGTGGTATTTGGTTATTTATCTACCCGATAACTGAATTTATCAAAATTCTAGGAAGAACTATTATAACCGCTGTGATCATTATTCATTATAAGCTAAACTGTTGAAAATAACCCTTAAAATCTAAATATATGCCAACCCAAAAAACCTTCACCCAACTTGAGCAACCCAAAACATTAACGCAAGGAACTAAGGAGGAGCATACAGGTATAGACAAGAAAATGGTAATAAAACTATATGAAATAAAACTCATTTCTGGACAACCAAGACCAGAAACAGACATCTGAAAATGGTAACAAATTTCTTATAAACGCATGTTTGCACACAAATCCGTACCTCTTCAAGAAATTTTTCGTCAAGCTTATCAGCGATTCTCATGGAACTGAAGATGGTAATTGCAAGAAGAGAAAGAGGGAAAACAAAGGCGAATATGTAGCTGGTGCTGCTAGGCCCTGCACGAGTTATCACTGTTAGGCCTCTGCTTTTCCTACCCAATCGGAGAATTCGGTTCTGTGTTGATTTTCTGTTCAGAAAGGRGAAGATTGTTGGTGAAGGTGGTTTCAGGGTTCGATTGGAGTGGAGAGTGGATGAAGGTGGAGGAGAAGAGAATGTTTTGGAGATGAGGGTTAATGTAGCCATGGACTTCCTTGGTATTGGCTTGCTTTGTTGTCATTATCCTTAAGAGGCCTTTTTTTTTTTTTTTTTTTTGGCCTCGCTACATTGAGCTTCTGTTCACTTTTCTTTCCTCTAATTTGTTGTTTGATAAATTAATTTTTAAAATACCTCAATTATTTATGATTTCCTCACTCGATATTTTTTATATATCTTGTCTAATGAAAAATTTTCATAATTATATCTAAATATTTTTTTACTTATTTATATAAACATATATAATTACAAATCTTTATTTTTATCTCGTCATCATTTTTTAAAAAGAACACGAAAGATCTATTCACATACTTCATACTTGAAGGGTGCGAACATCTAAAGTCAATTTTATCATTCAAAGTCATTTCCTTCCCTCTACTTTCAATTTTGTCAATTTTAACCAAAACGTCTTATAAATGACTTTAAGAGATATTTGTACTCTTTAAATAAGAGGTATGGGTAAGGCACCATGCGTGTGCCTACCAAATTCCTCCGTAAAGAGTACTGGCAAGACAATGATAAAGAACATATTCCTATCAATCTCTTTTGCATCACAAGATATCACCTTTCTGAAATATCCCCGCCTAGATCTGACAGGTTCCTTTAGGGTCCCATTATGCTCTCAATGGGACTCCCTTGGTTTTCCTGTCATCCTGCTGAGGTAGATATAAAAATTTTATTAAATTAAATTTTCATAATTTGTTTAAATAATTATGAGTCAATTAGATACTTCTATTAAATTGGAGAGTATTGGATATCTCGATCAATGAAGTGATGACACGTATCAATGATAACAAGATTCTACCAATGAAAATCAAGGATGCAGCTCAGCGAATCAGTTAAAGCCACATCGCTCCTAGATGTACCTTCAATCAATCAAATCAATTCTTTTTGCCTATAAATAGAGGTCAAAGCATAAGAGGAAGATATCGAGAAATTCATATTGAGGGAAGTTTAGAAGAAAGAGTACCAATTTTTGCGACACCCCTTCCAAATATGATACAATTAGTTCTGCTACCAATACAACCAGGTTGGCTGTATCTGCAGGACCAATCACACGAGGTAAGGCGCTTTCCACTACGGAAAAATATATGCAAGAGCACTTCGTAGATAACTCGATCTACGAGTATTCAATGATGTCCATTATTTGCAAGGAGGAAATGAAAGTTGATTATGCTATAAGAACAACCATAACCAAGTTACAAACATTCAAACAAAATGATGGTGTGTCAAGAAGATCTACGATTGGAAAAATTCTGTCATGAAGATTCTACTACAACTCCATTAATCATATTTGTTGTGATGATTAATACTATCACTATTGAAGAACAAATCATAAAGTTGGCCTTTTAACAACAAAATATCACGTTTGCTCGATTATTGAATCGCTTCGATGGTACTGGAGGAACAAGTCGAACTGCTCCAAAGCAAGCATAAATTACAAATGATGTTGAACCCGTTAAGGTTGCTCAAGTATAATATCGATCCAAAGTGGATCTGAAACCACAATGGAAGTTCAAAACATTCAAATTTCTTTTGACGGATTGATCTTGATAAATCACATAAAAAATGTAATTACAAAAATAATTGAAGAAAGTTATGAAGGAAGAGTTAGACCTTCTCAAGGATACGCCAAATCATATACTCAAAAAAAAAAATGTTACAATCTCTGAAATGTTCTAGTGGCAAGAACTCAATTTGTTGCTTCTTCTATTTAAAGTTTTTTAAGAGCTTTCTAACTTGATCTTGAGATTTGAACTCTTTGAAAATTTTCAAGGACTTCGTAGCTTGATCTCGGATTTGGAAAGAAATTTGGTGATCTTTCTTCTAAACTTCTCTCAATATGAATTTTTGAACCTCTTCCCATTATGTTTTGCCTCTATCTATAGGCAAAGTAAATTGATTTGATTGGTCAAAATCACATCCATGAGCAATGTGGCATTACTTGATTCGCCTAATCGCAGCCTTGATCTCTATTGGTTSAACCTTGTCATCCTTAATACATGTCATCATTTTATGGTCGAGATGTCAAATACTCTCCAATTTAATAGAAGCATTTAAAATTGACTCTTAATTATTTAAAAAATTATGAAAATTCAATTTAATAAAATTTCGATGTCTACAAATTGCCCCATGACACTTGTTTACAAGTACAATTCAGAGATGGGTCCAAATGGACAAGTTCCAAATTGATTTACGCTATTTGAATCAACATTGCAAGTCCAATAATTTGGATTATTTTCCTTGGTCCATCTTTGAAATATTTAGACTCTCTTCATCTTTCAAATGTTGGGCCTTTTCCTTCAATTTATTGGGCTTCTTTTTCCTTCAATATTGTTGGGCCCATTCTTCTTCCTTTATCCTTCCCGTTTCTTTGAAAACTCTATTTAATTGGATAGATATGTTCAATCTAATTTCAAATAATTCAAATTATAATTTAGACATATATTACCTATTGTACATATTGGAATTGTGATAAAACTTATTTTCCTATTCTAAGAGAAATCTTTTTTTCCCCTTGTCAGATCGCCAGCTTCGATACCTTAGTAAGTTTTCTTGTATGTTTTGTCTCTTTTCGATAAGTCACCTTGCAGATATTGTCCCATTAGGCGTGCCAAAATTTATTTACACGAATCTGTTATATGCAAGATATAATAGAAAAATAAGGAAAATATGCAAGGAAGTATTAATCTTATAAATTTAATAAGAAAATTGTTACAATMTCTGAAATGTTCTCATGGCAAGAACTCAATCCGTTGATTCTTCTCTTTGAAATTTTCCTAGGGCTTCGTAGCTTGATTTCGGGATTTGAAATTTTTGGAATTTTTTGAAGATTTCGCAATTTCATCTCAGTATTTGAAGAAAAATTTGGTGCGATTTTTTCTAAACTTCTCTCAATATGAATTTTTGGATATCAATATGAATTTCTGAACCTCTTCCTCTTATGTTTTAGCCTCTATTTATAGATAAAATAAATTGATTTGATTGGTCAAAATTATATCAGCTCGAGTTGACTCCAAATATCAATTGATCTAGGAGTAATATCAATATACCAATCAAAATTATTACCTTTAAAAGATTTAACAAATTACTTAACAAGTAGATTGCTTTCAGTCCCTTCCACTAWTACATKTTTCAACAAAGTGAATTATATGTTACTTTAGATTTCTTTTACCGTCAAATTGTTGAAGTTTGGGAGGTGATAACTGATTGGCATTTGAAAACCACATATCCTTTGAGTATATGGTTTGGCGTACCCTTGAGAAGGTCTATAACTTTYAGAAGCTTAGAACAAATAGCACTAAATTTTTCTTCAAATCCCTAAGATCAAACTGTGAAGCTTTCRAAAAATTYCAAAGAATTCGAATCTSGAGATCAAGCTACGAAACTCTCGAAAATTTTCAAAGAGAAGAATTAATGAATTGAATTCTTACCACGAGAACATTTCAGATATTGTAATATTTTTCTTTTCAAATTTATAAGATTAATATTTTATTACATATTTTTCTAATTTTTCTATTATATTTTAAAAAATTCATGTAAATAATTGATGG
Organism: Rhazya stricta; assembly: GCA_001752375.1. NCBI lineage: Eukaryota > Viridiplantae > Streptophyta > Magnoliopsida > Gentianales > Apocynaceae > Rhazya > Rhazya stricta. Next base: position 2,472,919 of record MEJB01000035.1, read on the forward strand.
CAAAGTGAGTTTTAATTGAAAAATTAAAAATTTTTAATAAAAAAGTATATATTTAAATTAATCAGGTCGAATAATAATATTTAATAATATATTTGAAGAAAAACTCCAAATTGAGCTTGAAAATTGAAAAATAAGATTGTAGGAGTTTAGCCAATATGAGATTTGGCGAGAGTAGAGAGGGAAAGTGTAGGTTTATGGAAATAAGTTAATATATGAGGGTCTTTTTTTAATTTCATAATGATGCAACCAGTGCAAGGCCAATTTGTTTCACCTTCTTATTTTTTAATTAACAGTTCAATGTCAAAGTAAATAATTTTGGAAAATGAATAACAATCTATTTCTTTATTTTTTTGGGAAAGAAATAACATCCTATTTCTAGGCTAAAGATGAGAAGGAAGTGAGGAAGTAAGTGAAAGGAATGTTATTTTTATTTAAATATTATATTAATTAATTTAGAATATTAATATGAGTTAAACATATGCAGATTTATCTTATAATGCATAACACAAATGATCGTCTAAGAATTTTGTGAAAGTAATGATGTTCTTATCATTTTCCTCCAAATTTTAAAACTAAAATAAGCATAATATTGAACACTTYAATAAWTTTTTCTTTTATTCGTCTTCTTCTCTTTTTATTTTATTTTCCTACTTCACCATTTCTCTTTTTGCTTTTTCCTCTGCTCCTCTTTTTTTTCCCTTCTTCTTTTATTTCTTCCTCTTCTTCCCGACTCACTTTTCTGCATTCATTGACATATTCATCTCTGTTAGTCTCTCTCTCTCTTTATGTTGTCTCATAACTCAAGAAATCATCTAATCGGAGAAAAAAAAAACCTCAAGAAATCACATTTTTTGTTTTTCTCAAAAAATTCATCATGTAGTAGAATTATAATAATTTATTTTATCTAAATAGCTAATGTTATTTATTTACTTTAAGAAAAATTATATTTAATTTATTCTATTTTAATGGTACAATAAAAGATGTTTTGAAATAATTCACCAGTTGGACCGTTGATAAATCAAATAAAATCTCMAAATCAAATTCTATTCCTTATGCTATATTAATAGAGATTCAAATTAAATATTCTTTTAAATAAGAATCAGACAACAAAATAATTTAATACTACTTAATCTCAAACTTGTTAATTTGGATACTTTTATACAAATATAAATTTCATTTCCGATTAATATTACACCAAAAATTTGTGAGAATTTTTTTATTATTTTCTGMGTTGAGAGTCCGTAAATTTCGATTCTAATTAATCACATTTCGGATATAAGTTTTATTTTCCGTCAATGTAATGAGGATTCAATAAATTATATCAGAATAATGTATTTAATTTGGAGGTGAGAGATCCAGACATTGAGTTTGAGATGGGTGGAACTCTTTTAGTTAAGATTAAGAGTGGTAAGGGAAATTTGTTTTGTTAGATTGGAATCCACCTGGCTAGCTGGTGATTAAACAATTGTTGTCCATCTCGTAGACCTCCGCTCTCCAGCCCCGCAAATCTTCCCTCAATTTCCCGGTGGCAGCGCCGCGGGGATCAGAATCAGCGTATTTTAACTGYSTAGAATGGAAATGGGTAGCGCGAACCACCAACTCCATCTCCTCCGCGTAGTCCTCTCATGCCGCAAAATCACAGCTCAGGTAACAAATCCAATGACAGAATCCATCATAGCCATGGCCTCCACCTCCGAGCCAGAGTTCTTACCCCAGTACAGAGCCAAGCTTAACCGTTTTCCCAGGCCTCACAACTTCATGGACTTGAAAATCGCKTCCAGAATCGGCGAGAAACTCGGCGTTCGTCTCAGAGAAATCGGTGTTGACAATGTCGAAATTGACTTGAAAGAAGAGCTTTCTAGACCCATTCATCAACAGAAATTGGTGAACCTGCTCTTTAAGTCTGTTAAACAAGCAGGAATCCACGTGACCGGCGCTGAGCAATTGCCATTCGGTGGCTGATAGTGTGGACAGGGTTTGATAGCTCTTATATGGGGTTTTTTTTTTTTTTTTTTTCACTCTGTTTTACGTTGTAATGATCCCTCAATGCTGAAAGTTCATCATCTTCATGAACAGGCACAGGCAGCTTGCTATTTATTATCTCTGCATCAATTGAGGACTCAGCATTATAAATCGACTACTAGTTTTCCAATTATATTAACATAAATACCTCACAAAGGTGAATTCAACGGCCTTATTTTTGTTTGAAGAGCRAAATGCAGTTAAACGCGGGTAGCCAATTTGGAAATGTAAAAACTATATTGACCCTGCTATACAACATAATCCTCCATAATGAGAACCAAAGTTTAAATAATCATCCCGCCTGTTAATCCTGAGATTTCTGTACACAACAATGGTAATCCAATCTCGAAGCCTACAAACAATATCATGTTATCAACCAACCCTTTCCCCTGTTTTCAGACCTCTCCCTCTCTCTCGTTTCCTCTATAGAAAAATGTACACCTCCGCTTGGGTAATGATCGGGAATAGCCATACAATCGAACCAAGAATGAACCCCAATTGCAGATTTGCATGCTGAAATCTTTCGTTCTTTGCCAAACAGAGAAGGAATCTTCCAGTCTAATGCTTTCAGAAAGAAAGCAGCAGCAATCATGCTAGGAGAAAATGTTATGCTTCAATTGCAAAGTCAATATCCATAGGCGGGGGTGAGAGTGGCGGCACAGCTGCTTCATGGTAGGCAAATCTTGAGGTATCAAAAACTTTTCTTGCTGTTGCCTGAGACACCTGGTTTCTACCAATCTTTCTTGAAGAAGGAAGAGACTGGGAGGAAACTGCCTTGGATGAATTGCTACTCTCGATGGATGCTAAAAATTTGTCCTTCGAGAGAGATTCTTGAGCAGATCTTATGACAGAGCTAAATACACCAGCCTCCCTCAAGCCTTGGATTATAGCCTGAAATATATAACAGAACACAGTGATAAACTTGGAGACGAAGTACACGAGGAGACAAAATCAAGCCTTGCAAAAAAGTGTTTGGCACGTTCAAATGATATTTTTCATGTGTGGTTTAATTGCAATTAAAAATTCTCCATCCCAAGTATTACAAAACTGAGAATAAAGACACCTTTCAAATCAGGCATCCATATAAAACAAATTCTGCAAGAGAATCTTCTTCCTGTTTTTTTCTTTTTTTCTTCTTCCTTTTTTTTTTTTTTTTTTTGGGGTGTAGAAACCGAGAAACGAGTTAACCATTTGACCTCAAAGACCAAAGGCGAGTGTCATACTAACTGAAGTAAGTTCAAGGTCATTAACCTTTTCTTTTAGTGGTTTTCCAAGAACTCGGTAACTAGCAAGAATTCAGTTGACCATTTCAGGGAAATGAGGACTGGTAAGAATGAGCTCTAGAGTTTCAGGTCACATAACAAAAATCCAAGCAAGTGTTCTACAAATGAGCTCAAGCACATAACAAACAACTGCACACATAATTGATACTTCACTAATTAACAAGAAAAAATGTCAGCATGCTTGTTGATCATATTGATGAGCAATTTTATGTTCTTTTTTAGGAGATACCCATATTGTCAATCTATCCTTGTACCTTCCACAGTCATGTTACGAGTGATGACATTCTAGTTCTATTACGATGCTCATCTTAATTTGCACATGTACCATCAAATAACACGAGGATAAAGTGCAACCAATTGCCATGATGTCACTGAGGCCATCAACTGTGGTACACTGTAACTTCATTAAAAATCATAAAAGTCTAATTTACCATCGGAGCATAAATGCGAGTTAAAATCCCCTTCCTCAATAGCTTCAAATTCAAGGTTCTGTCAGTCCATACAACATGCTCGCGGTACCTGAACAAGAAAAAAGTTGAATCTTCAAATTCAATCAAATATTCCTTGTGCCTGTCAAGTTACTTTCACAACATTTCAGGAAAATAAATGTTTATTAGATATCCAGTAGTCTTCTTTTCATTCAAAAAAAGTCAGAAGATTCTGAAAGTTTTACATGTAACAGCAGGCAATTTAACATTTCAAAGACGAAATAATATCCTGAGAGAAAATATATTACCAGTTCAGCATCTCCTCCTCTGTAGCAGTAGAAGCAATGATGAATGCCTGCATTACACTAGAAAAGCTTAACCTTGCTGAAGTGCAAGTAAATAATTGAGAAACCAAAATTACTGTATCAATTTATCAGCAGCTTATCAAATGGAGAACTGTGACAACATGCAGACAAATTACCCCTCATACACCCTCTTGAATTAAAGATGTAAAATACTAGATTCTAACGCATCTCTAGCTACTAGCTCTCTATTCTCCATTTAAATATCATTTCACATCCGGGGGAAAGTACAATAACTACAGTTACTGAGAACAATATATAGTCCAAAAACTTTTACCAATATCTCAGGTCTTGGAAACTTCTCAAGTAACATGAGTATGAAAGATTTCTCCTCTCAGCATCAATATTCTTGCTAAGCGGGAGGTCAAAATTGAGTACATCGTGTTGGTTGAATTGGAGTAATGGGGAGATAGGTCCAACTAACTAAAACCTATTGAACGATTCCAAATGTGGATCTGATGGATTAATGATCATGCACGCCTGTGCAACATGTGAAGTTCTTAAATTTGTAAGAAATAAAGTGTTTATTAAGTGAAATTGGTTAGTAGGTTGATAGAATACTCAAATATGCCCGACATAACAAGCAAGCGTAATTTGGTCGGCACTTAGACTCCTAATAAAGTGAACCACCCAAATCCATATCATGGTGGGCAATTTTGGATAGTTTCTGAGCTTTAGGTTAACATAGACAACCCAATGGTAGGCAGTAGTATTGTTATAACATGAGGATCAACTTTGAAACCCTGGAATCTCCAGATACATGATTTACAAAACCAGCTACCTCTTTGTGATGATATGGGATTTAAAAGTTCCACTTAAAATCCTTTCTCATTCCAAGATAAAACTGATACTTGAGCAATCTATAGTCCTTAATATGGATCAGTCCTACAGAAAATTCTCTTCCCCGTCAACAACGCAGCATTGGAAAATGGTATATTTCTGTATCAGAAACAAACGAAAACCAGTAAAAATGATTCCATTAAAAGGTTAAATTTTAATCCCTCTCTTAGCACATACAGAGAAAATAAAATAAACAAATATAGATCCTTAATAAAATTAACAACACATTCTCTTAAGATGACTAAGTAAATTTGTGAACAAAATTAAAATGAAAAAAATCGATCCTTTAATGAGAACTCATAAGCAAAATCAATATTCAGAATAGTTTATTCGTTGTCAAAAAATTAAATATACTGCACTTACAGCTCGATCAAATTCCAACATAAAGCATCGCTTGACATCCTCCTTCGTAGGCTTACAACCACATCGATCCCGCCTTGAAGTCAAGTCTGAAAACTTAGAATACGTGTAATGCAAAACAGCAGCCTCTTCCAATTTGATCTCACTGCCAAGTTTTAAACAGAATCATATTAAATTTTTGTTTGAGCCAAAACAGCTCTTGAGCATAGTGAAACAATCATCAATAATGGGATAAAGAATTAGGAGAGTAGGGCCACCAAACTGAATGGTTTAGTTATGATCTAACAAGGTTTAAAGRCATATAATTCTAAGGCAAACAACATGACATGCATGACAAGCATGCAATACAGAGATAAGAGCAAACCATACTTCGGAGTTTTCATGTAATTGTGCCATCTGTGTGCCCCATTGGGACGAAGATGATCTTGAATTCGAGCAGCTGATTTCCCATTTCCATAAGTCAAAAAATAATTTGGATTTCCACGGGTTGCCTCTTTATACATGCCAAAATATGTATCTTTTGTTAGGTGGTCATAGTTCTTCTTGAACATTGACACCTATTCAGAGTGAAGAAACTGTAAGATGTATGGCAAAAATAAGACATTTCCAGTAAATAGCGGCAGCTGTGCTCCTATCACTACAGTGCAATTGTTCTCTCAGAACCATGAGTGCCTACTTTACCTAAGAACCAAGAAATATATATCCTAAGCGGCATGCTTAACTAAACAATCTAATAGAATACTAAGAGACAGAATGTAGCATCATTACAAGCAAAACGACCAATCAGAACTAATTTAACAGACCTAGTGTAGTTAACATCTTCAGCAAGTACAGTTCCTTGTTAGACTAATATAATATGAATGACAATAAGAGATTCCACATGAAATCGGATCAATAAATTCATTAAAAAGATTTAAGATATRACAGAAATCATTACCTCAGTGAAAGGCTCCTTGATGTCATCCCTTTCAACACTGCTCTCCTGGAATAATTAGTCATATATAAATACATCATGCTGATGCTTAATCAAAATAACTAAGAAACATCATCCTTGTTCATTTTCCAGGAGAAACATCATCATGATGCTAAATCAAAATAATTAAGAAACATCATCCCTTGTTCATTTGCTCTATTTCATGTTAATATTGATTTTAGAAAAATGTGATAGGAAAGTAGTATACCAATTGGCAAATGCTTATTCAATAGCTGAAAAACTTACATAGTTTGGAAATACCACCATGTCTACATTACTAGGAACATCAAGCAGCAATTGCCTCAAAGAATACTCCCGAGCACCAGCTGGATGTAGTAACTCATCAGTGTCTAGGTGAATTATCCAATCCACGCCAGCATCCTAACAACTCAATAAGTAGAAGAAATCTTTATTATTAAATAAAATTGCAAATTACTAACTAATTCTGTAAGAGAAGCCTTGATTATTTACTCAAAATTAGGTGTCATGAAATTAGCTAACCAAAATTTGGAGGCAATACACTCCACCATCCAAAGTTAAGAGAAGGGGATGAATACTTGCAATTAGTTTTTCATTTTGTTGATCATTGAACTAGCAACGGGAAAATATAAGTTCATAATAACACCATTGTATCTTTTCAAATAAATCAAAATTTAGCAAATACGGGCTTAAAATCTCTCTCTCTCTCTCTCTCTCTCTCTCTCTATATATATATATATATTAATTATATGTAGACAATTTCCATCTATGAATGAATCGACGTACATGCATACGTAAGAGGAATATTACAATTGATATCTAATTTACATTCATGCAAATAATTTTCAGCAATACGAGCTCATCATCACCTCTTTTTTTTTTTTTTTGGGGTTTTCCTAGGGGAGGGTAATTGCAACAGCATAGCATAATTTGTCATTACCTTTTTCTTCATTTCATACAGTTAAAAGGAAACATCACAACAACTTCAATGCAAATTTTCGAGCCAGTTATTAGTGTGTAAAAGTAGTTGATGATATTTCCAATAACCAGAACTCTAGTTGCCTAAATCTGAAATGTAAAGGTTTTTTAAATGCAGCAGCAGGAAATAAAACATGATTTACTCTTTAAAACCAAGTGAAACTAATTTGACAATGAGAGAGCCACACATACCCTTGCCATGATAATTGCCATCTCCATGTTAAGAGATTGCTTCACAAAAAGCTCATAATTGCATGGCTTGTAAAAGAAACTGGACAGCCACGTTTCATTCCAGATCCGGCTGAAGCAGCAAACAAGCATAAAGATTAAAAGAGAACGTAGTGGTACACCAATACATCTGTCTGTTTACATGATAAAGAATCTAATGAAAGTGGTAAACTGGACATGATTAGTTGTATCCTCTATCAGAATTTCTGAGTTTTTTTTCCCTTCCATCTCAAAAGAAGTTCCTTTGATTACTACAGCACACATTTAGTTCCATTAGCTATTAATAACATTACAAGATCAATAGAGATTTCATAAGTTCTCTTAGCTTTCTGTTGTAACTTCAGCACTTCAAATTTTAGTAATCAAAGAATTTATCCACATCAATTCAGGTTCAAATCAAATGGATAAGGTCTATTTGATTAGATGATTGATGCAACTAACCTCTTGGCTTGTTGCTCTTCAAGCTCTTTAGTTCTATATATCACTTTTACTCCCTGCATAAGATGCACATGCAAATTTAATTATTACAAAATAGAACAAGGGACATGCCAGAAGACATCCATACAAACAAAGACAAATGATACAAGTATGGTACTATCATCAGCTTACAAATTGATTCCTTATCCTCACCATCAAGAAGGGTTAAAGGGATCAGAGTATGTATAAAAATGGAACAGAGTTAAACTTTTTCAAACTGCAAAATTTTGRACATGCAAGCCAGACAACTTGATAAGGACTCAAACAGAATTATTTTCAATGGAAGACGTGGATATTCAATCACAATCCACAGKGATTTCATRGTCAATTACCTTGGATTCCAATGCTAGTATATCTTTAACTTCTGCTACTTGTTAAATAAAAATATCATATAATCATGAATAACTATAACAGGAAGGGCTTCATCAAAATCTTCGAAAAACTCAAAAAAAAAAAAAAAAAGAACTTCCAATCATGGAGGAAGGATAAAACGAAAATACCTAGGTTGGAATTATACAGCCCAAAAAGACCAACGCGACCCTTGGGTTCCACATTGTTTAAACGCTCCAAGAAGAAAAAGGAGCGTCACCCTCCAAACCCCCCCTTCTGTTCATTATAAATATACCATTTTTCCCTGGTCAGCATTGTAAAGTCCAGGAAGGCCTGGAGATAATAGAGTATCTGACAGTAAAGGCAGACTTCATTGCAAGGACAGTTTGCCATACATATCAAATAGAGAAAAGAGTAGCCCAGGACAAAAACAATAAAGGAAATAAAGCAAGTGAACTTACAGGAATCGATTCAAGGACTTTAGATACAGCAGGAGAAGCAGCCTTCCCCTCCACGAAAAGAAAAAATGTTGTAACACCAATAACTTTATGGTAGAACATCCAAGGTAGAATCTGCTCTAAGCCCGCAGAAGTACTAGTTGTAATACAAATCTGCACATTGCAACAAGTTAACTATTCAGGCAATTTACCATCTTAGCAACCAGATACATGAATATTGAATTCATTTCACTCTGACGCACATGATTTTAAATATAAAAGAGACAATTCATTTGCTGATACTATTTATAACCAATAGCCAAGGAATGAGAAGAACAATGTAAGAACAACATAGTTAGTTCTACACACAATGAATATGAGTAATTAGCTAAAGGAAAACATGAGATATTCAAAAGGAACAGCACTAAAATACCCTAGATTTTCTGGCTGGGCAACTAGGCATGGGGGGRAAAATCAACAAAAGTTTTCAGAAGGACCTAATACGTTTTCGACTTCTACGTCACTGAACCCAAAGACTTCAAAAGATATTGGAACAAATATATTCACGTGGATCTCGATCTTGTCACCTTATCCTTATTACAGGCCTCGTCTCTCAAATAGATTCAACAACTTTTTTCACATTCAACTGGTCGATTAATTTGATGAAGCGAGAATTTACAAATGATTATTGACCAAGAAAATCGGAAATAGCTCCAACAATCACTGAACTGATCCTGAAAAGTTGAATATGAAATTTGCCTGCAGTATTTTAAGACAAGGGAAGAACACAGAAAACATGACTCAAATGTTACTATATTCACAAGAAACAAACAAAACTCCAAACATTTCAATTAACCATCAAAACCAACTCAAATCACAAAAGTAAACAAAACCCCTTTGAGATCAGCCAAAATAAAAAAAATTCGTCAGAACTTTCACATAAAAAAATTTCAAAACAAAGGGCCGAACCTTGGGCTTAAGATCCACTTCAAAATTGAACTTCCAGTCGCGGTAATACGGGAACGATGCCGCGTTGCTATGTCCTAAAAGTGAAGAGCAATCCGATGAGTGTGAAGAGCGCCCACCTACTGTGGCCAAAGGCGAGCTATCCATGCCCGGAAACTTGTGCGCCTCTTCAGGAGACCACCTAGAGATGGGATCGTCTACTCCGCCACCACGCCATTGGAGGACAAAGGCAAAGAGGGCGAGCGTAAGGGGAAGAAGAGTGAGGAGGAGGAGTAGCTTGGAAGCAAAGGATTGGTGGAATGCGGTGGAGGAGGAGAACGAGGATGGTGGTTGGGCTCTGAGAGAGGAGTAGAGACCCGCCATTGAGRGGAACAGAAGGGAAGAGAGACGAAAAAGTGTGATGGAGTGGAGTATATCCACTAGCCTAAACACCCACGGATATCAAAGCATCTTTTTATTATTACAACATTTTCGTTTTTTGGAAAAGATTATTATTACAACATTTATAATCTAAAGGAAAACATTAAAGGCCATATGAAGAAATCACATATATCATATTTATAAATTAGATTAAAACACGGATTATAAATTATAAATATTATTGTACATGTGAAGAAAATAATAGGAAAATGAATAATTTTATTTTTATTTTAAGAATAAAATGTCATTCTATTTCATTAACCCTTTTCACTAGTAAAGAATCACGGGACATCAAACTTATATAATTATATTTATAAGATGTGATCTTGAGATATTGATATTATATCAAATACTTCCTCCTTTTCTTGATCCTTTGCTTAAAATCATTAAATGGAAATATTAATATTTTATATTAGAGACATCAATGAATTAATGTTCTCTTAACACCATATGACGTATTAATGTTCTCTTAAATACATCTCTTTTATTCAAATTCTCCTTCATACAAAAAGGTACAAAATCAAAATCCTTCCTCGCCTCAACAAAAAGGAAAAAGAAAAGAAATACCAAATAAGAAATTTGAATTATTTATAATAAAAACCTCACCATCGGATCCTTTCTTGGAAAATAGATATATTTATTAGGTAATAATATGAGATAACGTGCCTTGCACTTTTTTGTATTATATGTTCTTACACTACTTTATAAATGTTGTGAAATAAATATTTTAAATATATATAAAATAATTTTCATGAACATAAATAGTTCTTGTAGAAATATAATATGACGTAAAAAGAGTTACATGTGAATTACAAGTTCAGATACAGTTGAACCAATTGTAATTTTAATTTTCAATTTATTATGCTTATTTTGTTAGGATCATATTATACTTAATTTTGATATTGTGAATTTTTAAATTCATCATAAATTTTGATATTGTGAATTTTTAAATTCATCATATTTTCCTCAAATCTTAGTTAAGTTAGCAAAACAGTTACGCAATTGAATATGAAGAAAATATTTTGGAGAAAAATAGGAAACTGTATCATGTCACTGGACCGATACAATGTAATTAAATTTGTTATAAATTTTAATTTCTTATGTTACTTTGTTAGTCTATGTTTAATCCATGTGCATCTAGACTTGATAATTATTTATGAATTATGTTATTTTTTACTGATTTYAAATTATCTTAGAATTTTAGTATGACATTTTATGCACATTTGAGGACTATATGATTTACTACCTATTATTTGTATATTGTTCTACATGTAAAATTCTTTTTCTTTTATTTATTTTTGTGGTACATGATTCATTTAGTTAAAATGAGATTATCTGTATAGATATATAAGAAAGTATTACTCAAAATTCTCTTATTATTCTGATGTGATCTTCACATTTTAAGTAACTTGATCTGAAACCCTATAATTTAAATTGAACCCAATTATACAAAACAAAAAGAAGTCCAAATCAATAACTCCCATGGATTTTAGTTCCTTTTTTTATTTTTTAAATCTTATTAACTTTTATCTTGTGTAATCTTTCATATTCTAAGTAATGTTATTATTAACAATATTTAAATAGTGAAAGGACAAAGTTATCAAAAAATGATCCTCATGAATCGTGATATTTTAATATAGTATAAATAGATATAGATGTATGACCTTTCATATTCTAAGTAATGTTATTACTGACAATATTTAAATAATGAATGGACAAAGTTGTCCAAAAATGATTTTCATAAATTGTGATATTTTACTATAGTATAGATAAATTAGGGTATTAATACTATATAAAATGGCTCAACTTTGTCCTCACAAGAAAACATAAACTCAAAGTAATTTGTATTTGATATTAGAAAACTTCAATGTGTTTTAAGAGAAAGAATATCTAACACTCCCATATCAAAAACTACCCTAATTCGGGAATGTTATTGACTTAACTCTCATATATTTAAAATTTCAATGGAAGCTTTTGACAATAAAGGAACAAAATTTAAACATTCAACAAGTTCATAAATAAATAAAAATAATAATTAACAGAACGACTATTGGGTATCAAAGCTTGCTCCCAAACGATCTCCACGCACCATCTGGTTAATCATCACCTGCAACGTAAAATAAGGAAATATGGGGTTAGCTACTAAGCTCAGTAAGCAAATCCCATGCATAAATGCATGAATAATGCCCTATATGTCATAAGTTATAAAATTTCAGTTTCTCAATAAAAGCTTTCTAAACATTTCCATTTCATAAACTTTATCATAAAAACTTTCCTTTCAAAATGTAAGAACTTTTCAAACATTTTCATTCCTTTAAAGTCGTGAGCTCACTTTGTATAATGCTTAGCTATTAAGCTTGCAGTGGGCCATTATTCTTTGGACCCGGATCCCATTTTTTACCGGTAGAATCGCAAAGCGGTTAACATTACTTTAACTTTTCTTGAACATCACCTCATAAGAGGTGAATAATACATGAATTTCCCATCCTACAAGAGGGTTAGATAGGGTGCRCGGGTCCCYCATGCTCCATTTCCCACTCACATCTTTCATGGCTTAGGCTTTACACCCTTTTTTCAAAATCCTTAACATTTGGAAAATAATTTATTCATAAAATCCCCTTTTTTTTTCCAACTTCATTCCTTATAACCTTCACATGCTAAATGCATGAGTGACTCATGCCAGGAATGATGTAAAATACTATAACTACATGTCTATGACATGAACTATACAAATTTAAATTTAAACTACCCAACATGTTAACAGTAGAAACATATCACATAAAGTAATCCAATTATTATAATCACCAGACATATCAAACAAAGCAATCCAATTATAATCACAGGATATATCAGACCAGACAATCCAATTATAATCACAGGATATATCACACAAAACAAGTCAATTATAACCACGAAATATATCATACAAACCAGCCAATTATAGCTACAAAATATATCACATATTGAATATGATTAATGAGTATGGGGGATTTACCTAAACAGAACTCAAATTCAATACACATTCAGTTCACCTAAGAGTAATTTAATTATAACAACAATACATATGTGTTAATGAGAATGTGAGAATTTACTTACTTGTAGTCCTTAGTAAATTTGTTTACTTTTGCTAGTGGGGTGCCTTGGTTGCCCACAATGTTAATGTACCACAGTATCCTAATATTATTACACAAAGAATATTCATCTGAAACTTGTTTAACCAAATACATTCATCTAACATAGGTATTTACCGTTAATACCTTCATCGTTTTTCCTATGGTGACCTTAACTAATAATTTCTCAAGATGAATTTCCATGTCAATAAAAATCGAACTACTAATAGTACAATTTAATTTCATGACTCCTAATTTGTTCTTAAAATAATAATAATAATCGTAATCACTACATATATTATTTTATGATACAAACCCTAATTTCACCCTAAATTATATTCCAATATATTTCTAGAATTATATCCTCCTTTTTACTTTATCATACTAACTTAAATTTCATATTAAATGTATTCCATATTTTATTTCTTAATTATTTTTATATAATACAAAATCTTAGGTCATTTGATTAATTTAAATGAAGAAACTAAGGATTCACCTTGAATTCTGAACCTTAAGTGCGGCATCGAGTCTAAGATGTAATAGCATCAATCATGCTCGAAAAAAAAATCGCTCTAAGCTTGGGAAAGGCGGTCCTGGTCGTGCACTTGCTTCGTGCGAGCAATTGGCTCGAGCGAACGGCGCACGGTGCCTGGTCGCCGGGCATCTGGACGTCTGGTCGCCTGATCGCCTGCTCGCTTGATCTAGTAACAAGAATGGAGAAGATGGAGTGATGTTTGACACCGGTAGGGAAGAGGGGAGAGAGAGAGAGAGCGAGTGGGAAGGCCGGCATCGGTGAGGGCAGAGGGAGGAGGCGGCAGTGGTGAGGGGGTTAGGTTCTATGTTTAAGGAAGAAGATGAACAGTCATCTTCTTTAGGTCGTATATATATATATATATTAAAGCTAACTTAACCCTCACTAAAATTTCTTCGTGGGCCATTTTTATTACTTAACCAACTAAGCCCAAATAAATGAAAATTTGTTAGTTTTCTTCTGGCCCAAAATCGAACTCCAAATTCAATTTTAGATTTGAATAAGAAGAGGACGGGCTCTAACGGGTCTAGTCTAAATTAATTAACTAAGACTTTTAATTAAAGTAAACTAATAAAATTTCACAACATTAACGCATAACAAATAATAAATCAAGGAAACAATTATTTATTTTTAATTGGCACATTGAACATTACAGCTCCAGGTCCTTTCAGTGTAAATTAATCAATTTACTAACGATCATGAATATAATCTAATTAGTGGATTAGAATATATATATATATATATAAAGTTTAAAAAGAAAAAAAAACTAAATCTTGGATATTACAGAATAAATATGTTTGTTAGATGTAATATAAGGTGATTTTATGAAAAATAGTTTTCAACCCTTCTTGACCCTCCTAGAAAAATAAATTAAAAAGGGGTTTGTATGGGGTACTGATTTTATCTTTAATGTCCTCTCCCTTTTTCTTTTTTTAATAATTTGTATTAAAAATCTCAAAAGTATGATAAATAATTAATTTGTGAATGACTTTCATACTCTGAAGCACTAGTTCTTGACCTATAAATAGATGACTTTGGTATACATATGAAAATGTTAATTTTTCTATAATTTGTTCTCTATTTCTCTCATTCTTTTTGTTCCTTAACTATAACACTTACTTTTCTTCTTCTTTGCTAATTATAACATGTTATTAGTACAAGCATCTCTACCTCTTGGAAAGCTCTTGATTAAACATAAGCCTCTATTTTGATTAAGCAGGAGTCTTAATTGCTGAAAATTAAGCTTTTCAAATCTATGTACTTCTGTGTTTGTCAAAGAAGTAAATTKAGGATCTTTGTGTTTACTATTTTCTTGTACTAAGGTAATTATTTTGCTAATTTTTAAAATGAGATAACGTGCATTGCAAATTTTTCGTATCACACGTTCTTGTTTATAAATTATGTCAAATAAATATTTTAAATATATACATAATAATATTCATTTAACACAAATGGTTTTTGTAGTGTAATATGATATTAAATAATTACATGTAAATTAAGAGTTAAAACACAATATTATTTGAACTAGTTATAACTTTAACTTTTAATTTATTATGTTTCTTTTGGTAGATCATATTATGCTTAGCTTTATTATTGTTACTCTTAAAATTAGTAGTATTTTCCTTAGGTCTTAATGAAGTTTAGCAAAATAGTCAGRAAATTGAACGTAAGGAACATAGTTTGGAGAAAAATGGAAAAACGTAACCCTCATTAGATTGATACATTGTAATTGTATTTGCTATCTATTTTAATTTCTTATGTTACTTTGTTAGTTTAGGTTCAATCTATGTGCGTTTTTACTAGATAATTATTTTTAGCGTTATCTTTTGTTGATTTCAAGTTGTTTTGGAATTTCAATATGACATTTTATGCACATTTGAAGACTATATGATTACTACCTATTAATTGTATATTGTTCTCCATGTAAAATTATTTTCATTATGTTTATATTCATTTAGTTACAATGAGATTATGTGTACAGACTTATAATGAAGTATTGTTCAAAATTTTTGTTATCATTCCTCGGTGACCTTTCATATTCTAAGTAATTTGATCTAAAACCCTAGAATGCAAATTGAATCCAATTATACCAAAAAACATCAAGATCAATAAATCTCATGGATTATAATGCCCTCTTTTATTTTTGAAATTTTATCACTTTTATCTTGTGTGACTTTTCATATTCAATAATGTTATAATGGCAATATTTAAATATTGAATGGATAAAATTGTCCAAAAATGATCCCATGAATTGTGATATTTAATATAGTACAAATAAATATCAAATCTTTATTGGTTTAGTGCAGAAATCATATCTAAAACTGCATTCTTTGTTTATTGTACCTATCTGAATAATAAATTTGCATTAGCTGGATATTTGCACTCGTCATCTTCTTTGCTTTTTTGAGCTTTGTATGATTTTGTATTTGAAGTTTCTTGTCGAAAGTAGAGAGATAGATATTTCTTCTTTTGTTCTTATGATTTTTTTGTTTTTTTTTTTGGTAATCGGATATCATGAAATTTGTGTAGCTAGTGAATTGCGTACTTGGTCAATGGCTAGGATTTTTTTTTTATACATAAATTTCCCTCCCTATTTAATTCATAAGTTATTTACAAATTTACTAAACTATAGAGACTTAAAATAATATTGAGTTGTGAGAAGCATAATATTATAACATCAATATTATTGAAGAATATTGAATTATTGCTTCAAAATAACAATAGTCTAAATTTAATGTTATCTACCCTTGAAGAGTTTGATATTATGATCTTAATATTCGCGAAGAATATTAAAMTTTTATACTAAATTAGCACTATCTATTCCTCAAGTATATTACATAACAAATATTCCAAAAGAATATTGAACTATTGTTCTTGAGGTAAAATCATCTAAATCAATTAATGTATTCAGAAATATTATAGTCCCAAAGTAGTACTTGTCTTGAAAAGAATATATAAAAAAATTGGTGATTTAACATGTATGATGGCATGCTTACCCTTCAAGATACCATCTATGTCTTGTTGACATGGATCACTTTGTTGGGACTATACATTAATCGAAAATTAATTACCCTTTATTGCACAAATGATAAATATCACTGGAGTTGAATTCATTATACTTGACATATCCAACAATTATTAATTATCACGGACCCTTGATGCGAAGTTCAATTTATCTTTAAGGATCTAGGGGAGACAATAAAAGAAGGACACAATAAAAACCAATAGGATTTGCAAAAATATTGATTTCTCTTCATCATTATCTCTATGCTGACTTGAAAGTAGGCTGCATACTTGTTGTATAACAAAAAATATTGTGGATCTCTACAAAAATCAATCAAGGAAAAATGGAAAGTGGAGACAAATTTTCTTCATTTTGATGATCCAATTCACACAACTGACTTCCATGTCTCCGATGCTTTTTGCTGATCCAGCAAGTAATATTGACCATTTAATTGGAGGAGTTTGTTGGAAAACAAAGATTAGGTTTGTTTTATGTGTATATTCTTCATTTTTCTTAAGTTAAATTCTACAAAAACTCCATAACTCCTTTTAAATATTTGAAATTTTTTAATGTTCGTATTTTTTTCTTAGTTGGTTGAGCTGTTTTTCAATCTTAATAATTATGTATATAAGTTTTTAAATTAATTTTAATTATAATATGTTTGTAGATTCTTAATAACCTGTAGAGACTCTTTCATTGATATTGCAACAATCCACAACATACATAAATATAATGAGTAATTCTCTCCCCTAAAGATGAGAGAGACAAATCTAAATATTATAAATGGTTTTGTAAAATTCATTGAAGGTTCCAAAATAACAACCGTATTTTTGCCCATAAATGAACAAAATATATTAATAAATAATGCAATATTCTCCTTAAAGTCCCTAAAAGATTTATTAAGTACTTAAGGATATCCACCAAAAGATTAATGCACTTGAAGTGCATAATCTAGTAAACCAGAAGTTTACCTAACACTTCTATTATTTGGTATAATAGATAGCATCATCCAATACCTATATTGATGAGAAAAATAATCAAAAACTCGTACGACCACCCACTAAAAAATCAAAAGTGTTGAATTCAAATGATTCTCATGTATTGCTTGTTCTCATGGGAAATTGATTATTAGATCACCCCCCACAAAAATAGGAGTTGAAAGTCCTACATTTTTAGAATGTATTGATTGTGATTTATGAGGATCTATTATATGGTCCATTTAAATATTATATGGTCCTAATTGGTGCATGGACCCATAATCACATGTGAGTTTATTATCAACTAGCAACYTGGACTTGTGAGGTTACTTGCTCAGATAATTCAATTATGGGTAAAACTTCAAACCATCTAATTAAACATATTTGTTTGGATAATGGTAGTATATATTCATCTCATGTTTCTTTAGGCTTATTACATGCCATTTGAGATTATTATTGAACATCTTATAGCTCATATTCATACACAAAATTGTTTAGTCAAATCTTTTGTTAAATTCTTTTGAAAGAACTCAAGAGGGGGTGTGAATTGGGTTATGGATAACTTTTAAAATTTTAAACAAACCTAATGTGTTTTTCAAACTCTCTTTGAAATTGTTGCGTTCAAAAATATTTTCTACCAATAGGTGTCCGCCTTTGAGAAACTGATTGTCGTTTATGAGGATTAAGCTTGAAAAACTAATACTGAGAACCCATTGTTCATCTTGTTTTAGGGAATTCGAGCAACACAACAAGTACAAGCTATGGCTAGATAACTAATGGACTGCTAGATCCTTAAAACCTTCATTTTAGGATGTATCCTTGAGATGACAAAAGAAAGATCTTAGCCAAAGCATGTAAAGTTTGTTAATTTGATAGCACAAGCCAATAATGATATAAGCTAGAAGAAAAACTAATATGTATTGTTGGAAATATGGGTAAAACTTCAATTAAACAACTTCTGAAATATACCAAAAGGAGGGAGGGGAAGTGACTTGAATTTTAGAAATATTTTGCAATAAATACAAACTTTTCACTCCTTGAGTAAAAATATCAAACACTTGGCGGGTGAAATCAAAGCTATGTGTAACGATAATAAATAAATGCTATGGAGATCAATGAATACACAAGCAAATATAAGATGAAACAAACACATAATATGCACAAGATTTATAGTGATTCAGTTTACGTTAAAATCTCCATCCACTACCTAAGGTCACACCTTTATAATTTTCAAATCCACTAATAAAGTCACAAAGGCTTTTACAACCAACACAAGGATTCACCTATAAATGGATTTTACAAACACAATAACCCTTTTATACATCACAAATCACCTTTTAATAGAGGTTTTAAGTCTAGATAACCTTGGAATATTTTTCTCAAAGTTAGAGATAAAGTTCTTTACAATATTTCACTCTTTAAAGTGAGGATAGACAACAGAGGTTTTGAGATTTGATTTAACAAATATAAGCTTTGTTTTTGTATCGAATAATCAAAGATTAGCTTTTCAAGATGTTTTCTCAAGTTCTTCCTTTTCAAATCTCAAAGTTGGGATTTAAAAAAGTTTCTGAAGTCGCCTTAAATATCCCTTGTTGTAATGGTTAAAAAAAAGCTGTTTCTCATAAAAATTCATCTAGTTTGGACGATTGAACCATTGCTTGATATTGTAAAACCCTCAAGCTCGTTATACAATCATTAACAATTTGATGCTCCCATCAACACTTAGGTATGATTGGGGTTGAACGAGCCATCACCTGTCTCTCGACAGTCGATACTATCACAATAAATATTGTATATCTAAAGCAAAATCACAACTTATAGTCTAAATTATAGTTTGATAGGGATAAGGATCTCGAAAAGATAATACAAAGGCTATGTCTATCATAAACTTAACCAAATTATTTCAAAATAATAATAATCTAAAACACCAATAATATAAATATTGATTCTAGCGCTTCAAAGTGACAAGTATCCCTAAGCRCTTGTAACTAACTCTAGTCCTAGTGATCCATACCTGTCACTAAGAAAAATAGGAGAAAAATTGTGAGCAATAGCTCAGTGAGTTTTACACGTGTGCATAGTGAGTTCAAAGAAGCACAGTTTAACAATGGTTAAAAAAAGTATTCAGGGATATTTAAAACAAGTTGTATGTTAGGATGAACCCTTCACACTATTCTCTTTTTCAAGCTTTTAATGAATAAAACAATTTGATAAGTAAATCAAAAGCATTTGTTAAAAGACATTAGCTTGAAAAGAATAAAACGCATTGAACAAACTATTACCAAAAGAGTAAAACTCTTCGGAGTCAAGAAATACCGGTCTTATCACATTGTATTTACACATGCATTTTAACCTTATTGCCTCTTAATCAATCAATAGTACCCGCCAGCTGGCTAACAAGGAGTCACCCATCCCTGGATTAAAACTCCTAATTAGGGGTATGACTATCYGTAATAAGCCAAGGGTAATGGTGGGCTCAACCTTCCATCTAATACATTCCCAATCCACCACAAATATTATCCACCAACTTTGGCCAATATTGGCGAACCTTAATATTGACGTCCGAGTTAGCTCAAGAGGTCCTTGTACTGGCAACTAGCCAAATGCATTACTTTGCTTGCTAGACTAGTTATTCAAAGTTGCCAATTGAGTACTCAATTCCAATACGTCAATTCAATCATTCAATTAATAGTAATCTCAAAACATATCCAATACAACTATTCTTAATTAATCAATCAATAATGATCACAAAATATTTTCTAAGTTCAAAAGTTCCCTTAACAATAACCAGTTTTAAAACATTCATTTGCAAACATGAAATCCTTCAAGGTGAGTAATGGTAAATTTCAAAGGACTTGCAAAGAGTTTAGCTCTGAAGTAAATCAAATCAATTCAGAGTATTTAAAATAGATTTTTAGAAAACTCAAAAAACTATATGCATTTGCGGAAAAAAGAGTTTTAGAAAACTCACAAAAATGCCTTTGCGAAATAAAAATGGTTTGTAGGGAGCTCACTTGCAGATGGATACTCTTAGGATAATCGACCAGTTGTAGCTACCTAAATATGTAATGAACGAAGTCTTAATTGACCTGTAAATGATAAATTAATATGGAAACTAATTCTGAAATTGAAGCAACACCTCAATACAATTAGTTAGTGCATCCCTAATGAACCCGGTGAGATATTTCCATGGGTCTATAATTTAATTCTGATTTTTCAAGAAAATTTCAAAAGATAATAGTGATCAAGTGAATTCTAACATTCAAAGGAAAATATTCCTATAGCAGATTTCTAATTATGGGAGTTATTCAAGACTCAAAAAGTTCACAAACAAGAATAGTGTTTCTTTCTGTCCAGCCTGGGCAGAGTGGAGTAATTTGAGCATAGCTAGAGTTCTGGTTTGAGATTTTATGCAAGTGGCTAGAAAATGATCCTTAGACAGAAGGCTTTCTATCCATATAAAATACACTTAAATGAGAAAAACATAATTTCATCTTTCTTATTCTTCAAAAGGTTAACATGTTCATATACCAATCTATCAACTAACATGATTCTGCCAAAGAGAAAAACTTATATACTAACTTTAATCTTGCACAAAAACAGGTTGATGTTCTTGAACTTAAACTGGGCAAAATACTAGGGAGTGCTATGAGAATGGAAGCAACAAAGATGAGCAGCAACCGGTGGAATTTAGCAACAAACGAATGGAGATTAGCAGCTTGGATGCTTTGGGTAAAGGTAGGAGGAAGGGAAAAAAAAAAAAAAAAAGAAGCTCTAGTGGGGAGGGAGCTAGCTAAGAGGGAGAGAGAGTGTGTTTTTATTTCTTGCAAAACGTTCTTAAGGGTGGTGACAAGGGGTGCTGGCTAGGAGGGTTCTTTATAGGGTGAGTGTCTTAACYAGTAAGGGATGATTGGCTTCAAGAAGAAGGAGGGTTAGGCTTAGGGGGTAAGATTTAATTAAGGCTTCTTTAGAAAGCCTTTTGAAATCTTTAAGGCAAAGAAAGAGAGGAGGAAGGTGGTTTCCTTAGTGAAGAAGTAGTTAATTCTTCATGTACAAGAGTTAAAGTCTTTGGGAAGTGAAAAATCATGTATGACAAAAGAAATAAAATCAAATAAATCAAACTAAGGATAAAAMAAGAAGCATGCAAATATTTAAAATTTAAATCAAATATGGAAGCTTTGAACTAAAGGGAATTTTGATCACCTTTTACATGCATATAAGGTGGCAAAAAATTTTATGTTATTGATCACTATTAATTTTAACTAAAAATGATATTTTGAAATAAACTCGGAACATGGATCGGAATAGATTTTTGATTCGACCGAGGAAATATCCAGATTCATTCGAATCAAAGTAATCTATCTTATTAAATACTCTGTTATGATTTGAACTTATCGTAACTAATTCTCGATACGTGATATCCTAATTTTAGAAAAATAATTTTCGAGCACTTCTAATATTTAAATATATAGATCAAATTTGAAATCATGAAAACACGCGATTTTATAACATAATCACTTGTTGGATTATTGTAAACTGTGCATACTTATATGTAGTATTTTATTTATACTCTTTTATTTAGAATTCTTAGAGTTATTTAGAGTCGAGTCATAGGTTGAAGTTATTTTGGTAGGGTCAGTCTGGACGATACTATAAGTCATAAAACCAACATTAATACCCCAGTCTTGATAAAAATTATCATAATGCCCCTCATCCAAATAGACCAATGCCTAGGGCCTTTTGGCCACCTTGCATGCATGTAAGTGGCCGCCTCTCATGTTGGCCAATGAGAGCTTTGCTTTTAGCCACATGTWAGACATCTAATTTCTTTTGGTTTCTTCTTTCTATTTGCCTTCAACAGTAGTCTTCTTTGAAGCCTCCTCATGCCACCTAAGACTCCCTCACCTAGTTTCCTCCGCCTAGCACTCTATTTAAAGCTTCTTCTTTTATTTACCTCACCAAAACGCATGTCTGACTCTCTCTCTTGATTACATAAGAAAACTCTCTTCTTGTTCTCTCTTTTCACTCTCTCACCAAAGAACTTCACTCTCTCTCCTTCAATTTTCCCCCTTGCATTCTTGTGCTCTTTGTCCATCAGCAACAAAGTATTCCAAGAAGCTTCAAGGTCTTGCAACTGACCACATCTTCTTCCTCCTTCTTCCTTGGTAATTTTCCTTCTTCCCTTACCTGATTCCTTAAGGATGGTTTCCTTCTTCTAACCAAAGGTCTTCATTYAATTGTTGCTTAGCTTAAACTGAAAGATCTTTTTTTTCTTCTTGTTTTATGTGACTTGGGGGCTGTATGTAAGATTCACACACACTAGGAAGCTCACGGGACATCATTATTTTGGATTCTTGCACTATCGACTTAGACAACCAAGTAAGGCTTTGTATTCCTCCTTACAAATTGCTTAGATTTCTTGTGCTAGTATGTTAGCCGAATAATGTAGCAAAGAATACTTTTAGTTAAGATCTGTATAAGGTGTTATATGAGTATTTAAGTGCATCTTAGTTATGACTCTTTGATAATTGATTGAAATATTCAAAGTATGGATGCCGAAATATTGTGAGTAAAAATTTTGGATTTAGTTGTTATGCTTGCTGGAATACTTTTTCATCTTGAAAATTATATTGAGAAACTTTGATGGATGCTGGTTGTTTAAATGGCTTCTTATGATCCTATCTTGCTGGAAAACTCTATTACAAACATATAATAAAGTTTATGGATAGTCTAGAAATTGAGGAACTGATGATTGCCAGAAATTTGAACATTTTGATTTGTGTGTTTAATTGAGGGCAAACAGAACATCTAATGAAAGCTTGTTTGTGCTTTGTGGATAGCTCTACTCTTGTAGTTTAATAAGACTAAGATCCCTGTAAAACTTTATTTAAAACCCAAGATATAGGCAAGAGATTGAACCCTACCAATTTAGGTCAAGAATGACTTTACTCTACAGTTTCGGTGCATCAGTGATTCATCCGTGAAACAAAATAGGGAGTATCAATCATGTATGAAAACCTTGATGTCTTGGGAACATTTTGAACTCAACCTCACTTGAAATGGCTTTCCAGAACTCAAGATATGACTTAATCCTTGAACTCTGCTAGTTTATGCTAGTTTCTACCTGACGCTGATGTTCTAGTGAAATCTAGGGGTTTCTCATGCATTTCTAAGTAAAGTAGTTCACCTAAATGAATTTATCAGAATCTTAAGATCATTTTACAGNGGGTTTCTCATGCATTTCTAAGTAAAGTAGTTCACCTAAATGAATTTATCAGAATCTTAAGATCATTTTACAGCAACTTTACAGGGAAACTCCTTCTAGAACTTGAGTTATGAGTGTCTTTCTAGTTGCTGCTAGTTTGTTGCTATGCTGATCATGACTCGATTTTCTGTAACTTATGATGTGTCTTTAAGGTATGACTGAAGGAACTAGAAATTTGCACTTAGTTCCCTACAAACCCTTTCTGGAAAACTATTGCTTAACGAATATTTCTAAAATGCTTTAATGCATTATGGATTTCATATGCATGTTTTATCAKACGAATTGTTTTATTCGGATAACACGATTTGTTTTACTCGAATGGCATGAAATCTTTGATTTTAGCATCGATTGACTAATTTCATACTTAGCACTATATTGATCAGGGATTTCCAAGATTTCATTGATTTTATTATGTATCGAGCTTGTTATGGATACAATTTTGGATTGTATAAGTCGACGACTCCAAGTTCTAGTCGGACTGGCAAAGTACTGCGCTTGGCTGGTCACCAATGCAAGGACCTTTTGAGCCGCCTAGACACAGTGCTCAAAAGTTTCCAAATGGCCAAATTTCGTGGATCATATCTATGATGGGCTGAGATCATGTAAGGTGGATGGTTGCGCCATATGATATCCACAGTAATTGTTTTGACAGTCGTACCCCTTGTTAGGAGGTTAACCCAAGGGTGAGTGACTTCGATAGCCGTGCTAGCCGCTAACTTCTTATGGTAACTCTTGTTCAAGTAGTTCGCTTGTAAATTGCATGTACCCAAGGTGATAGGTTGGTAACTTGACCCTATAGAGTAAATATCCTACGACTATGGTTTGTATCACTTGACTCTAAATTGTTCACGAAATGTTTGTGGCATGACTTGATATGGTTTTCTAGAATTGCATTCTTTTCTTTAAATAAAGTTTTTTTGTTACTTATTCAAGGAGAATTATTTTGGGACTAGAAGTTGTTGAATATTTTCCTTACTCGATTTGATGTAAAATGTTTTGCAGAATGTTTTCTACAATTAATGTATACTCTCACACAAGGACAGGACTCACTGAGCATAGCTCACCATATTTTCTGCATGTTTTCTTTAGGATAGTGTGCTGAGCTAGTGGGCTAGAGTCCATGAGTTAGAGCCTTTTGATCTTTTACTTCTCTATCAATGTAGGTGTTTTTGAGGATGCATTGGAGTGACTCATTCTCTTGTGGCTTGTAATCACTTTATATAAGGAGTTGCAATTGTAGATTTGGATGTATGTTAGGAAGTATTAGTACTCATGTTGGGATCGTAAATTTTCTAAGTACTTAGAATTTTTTAATTTATTCGAGTGTTTCCACTATTTATTTTGAGTATCGTAACTATCGAGAGATACGTTGCAACTCCCCCAACCTTTGCGGCACGTAGGGGTCGGCAGGGGTGCGATAGAAATAATATAGCATGTAACTATAATATGAAAATATATTCTGTTATAAAATATGTACAGAAATGATAAATAAATTTAGGACTTACAGTACACTTATTCTACAAAATGCAGACAAAAATGTATTGACCGAGGCGAGAGATTAATTTTATGTCCTTAAGATGAATTTGCCCAACACAGTGCTCAAAGTTGAACGACAATCCCCTATCAAGATACAAGGATCTCTTCTCGCAATAGAAGCACTTCAAATCACGAGGAATAGGAAATCAAAAAGTATTTTGTACTCTGTTAAGATGAAAAGAAAAAAATCTCAAAAGGAAGAAGTTAGGTGAGATGCCTATGAAATCTAGAAAGAAGGAGAGATGATAGAAAAAAAAAAAGGAACAAATTTTCTAATTCTGCAAGAAGCCTATTTATGGTAGTCCAAATTTAATTAACTAATAGATTCAACTGTTGGATTATGTCTTTTAGTCACAATAGTCATGAAATCTATAGTCAAGTCTCTCTATTCAAAGAGATAAACCCCTTTTTCAATAGACACCTTCACATTCCAATCAACACAACTATAAAAGCTGTAAGGTGTCAAACTTTGTAATAGCTAATTTGTCATTCAAATTGAAAGTTTTATCATTTAGTTAGAATTGGAACTTAGTTGGAAGTGAAACTTTCCAAGAATCCCCATTTGATTGAAAATTACTAGATAGAATATAATGCTAATGCAAATGCAAAAAGGAGTACATATGTAAGATATTGCATAAGGAAAGGTAGCTTATGGCTTTGAACATTCCTTAGTGGAATGCTTTTCGATTTACTTGGCTAACCAATGAACATGATGTCTGGAACTGTTCAATCTTTAGTGTAAACCAAGACAATTATACCCACACAACATCCTTCTTAACACTTTCACTTCACATGGTTGTGTTCATTTTGACCTTGAACAACTCTTGGGTTTCATATGTGTTTTAGAGAATTCAAGCCTAAAACATTCTCACAGAAAAGACCCCACTTCACACTTACATAGGTGATCTCCTATTAAGAGTATTGTGCTATACTCCACTTGGTTTACCAAGCTAAAGGGATCATTAAAAGTATTACTTAACCTTAYTTTGTAGAAAGCACTTTCTCCTTTCACAGGAATGGGTTGGAGATAACTCCTAGGTGCTTTTTTGAATCTTCATAACTTAGTTGTCCTATTGAACCAAGATCTTGAGCTCTCCAATTAGCAAGACTGGGTTGCCATTACAAAGATTCTTATGTAATAGGCTTTAAGTCAATTATGTTCAATAAATAATGCATTTGATCTCTTGATAAGCCTTTTGTAAGCGGATTTGCGAGATTCTCTTTTGACTTCACATAAACAATGGAGATTATTCATTAGAATCTACTTTTTAATAGCATTATATCTCCAAGATATATATTGAGACTTACCATTACACATATTACGTTGTGCTCTTCCAATAGTCGATTGACTATAGCAATGTATCCATATTGCAAACACGAGTTTAGGCCAACACGGAACATCCTCTATAAAATTACGAAGCCATACTGCTTCTTCTTTAATTTTATCTAAAGCTATGAATTGAGATTCCATTGTGGATCGAGCTATACAAGTCTGTTTTGAGGATTTCCTAGATACAAATGCACTGCCAATGGTAAACATATAACCACTTGTTAATTTGGAATCTTTCATATTTGATATCTAGTTAGTATCATTGTATCCTTCTAATACAGTTGAATATCTTGTAAAATTTAGTTTGAAGTTTAGAGTTTACTTTAGATTTCTAAGCTATTAAACGCCTTTCAATGGTCATTGCTTGAATTACTTGTGAATCAATTCGGTTTATTCACAACATATGCTATATTTGGATRAGTATATTTCATGATATACATTAAACTTCCAATAATTTGTGAGTATTTTTAACTATCATATAGGTTCACCTCTATTCATGACTAAGTATAAACTTAAGTCAATTGGTGTCTTTACTGGACTTTCATTACATAAATTAAACTTCATAAGTACATTGTCAACATAATGAGATTCGGATAAAGCAAATCCATTGGAGGTTTTAGAAAATTTAATTCCTAGTATGACATTTGCAATACCGATATCTTTCGTCAAAATGTTTCATTAACAATTTCTTTTGTTTTCATGAGAATGTAGTGACCATTGCCCATGATGAGCATATCATCAATATATAAATAAATAATTATGTAGTCATTAGGTGTGTTTTTAATCTAAACACATTTATCACTGTCGTTAATCTTAATTTCATTTGACAATATTGTTTTGTTAAATTTCTGGTACCATTGCTTTGGCTCTTATTTTAATGTATACAAGGACTTAACAAGCTTATATGCCTTTTTTTGTTATCCCAAAACAACAAACCTTTCAAATTGTTCCATGTATATTTCTTCTTCTAACTCACCATTTAAAGATATTATTTTGACATCCATTTGATGAATTTCAAGATTATGTAATACAACAATTGCTATCAAGACTCTGGTAGATGGATAGATTTTAGGTGAGTATGTGTCAAAGAAATCAAGACCTTCCTCTTGCTTGCAGCCTTTTGCTACTAGCTTAGCCTTATATTTGTCAATAGATTTATCAGATTTAAGCTTCTTTTTAAAAATCCACTTACAATCTAGAGGATTATTTCCGGGTGGGAGTTCAACCAATTCCAATGTGTGATTTTGCATGATAGACTCTATCTCATTATTGATAGCTTCTTTCTATAAGGATCTCCAGGCTTCATATTGCTTCTTTGATAGTCTTTGAGTTATATTCTACCATATAGGTCAGAAAATTCAGACCAAATAGCATAGACTCTTTGGCCCTTTTAATGCGTCTAGGTATCTCATCACTTTGATGACTACCACTTGCAATATTATAAGTTCGTTAATTTTTTCAAACTTATTTGTCCTTTGTCTTTATGAGGAAAGACATTTTAAAAAAAAATTACAGCATTCCTTGATTCGATAATAGTGTTTATATGTATATCCCRAATGTCTGATTTATGAGAAAAGGAACGATATGCATTATTATTATGAGCATTTCCAATAAATATGCAATCAATAGTTTTAGGCCTAATTTTTATTTGCCTAGGATTTGGTACTTCCACCTTAGCCAAGCACCCTTACATTTTTAAGTATTTATAAGATGGTTTCTAACCTTTCCCTAGCTCATAAGGAGTTTCTTCTTTAATTGTTGTGTGGTACTTCATTAAGAATGTGGTATGCATGTAGTATAACTTCTCCCCACAAGTTTTGAGGTAATATAGAACTAATCAAAATAGCATTCATTACTTCTTTAAGGGTATGGTTCTTTCGTTTTGTAATCTCATTTCACTGAGGTGAGTAAGAAGCTACTGTCTAATGATTTATACCAGATTCTAAACAAAAATTCTTCAAATGGTGCTCCTTATTCTCCAACTCTATCCGTTTGAATAATTTTAATTTTATTTCTAAGTTGATTTTTAACTTTATTCTTGTAGTGTTTAAACTCTTCCAAGGCCAATTTTCGCTCTTTAGCAAATAAACATAATAGTACTTTTGCAAAATCGTTAGTAAAAGTAACAAAGTACTTTTTACCATCTCTACTTTAGACAAATTATAGATCACATATATCACTATGAATTAATTCTAGAGGTGAACTATTCCTTTCAATCGAAGAAAATAGTATTTCGGCTAACTTATACACTACAATAAAAATAGGATATAGGAATTAGCTATTAGGGAGTTTATCGCACTAATGCCTTAATAAATATTTTCCTCGACGTTTCTACAAATGTCTACAAAACAAACACAATGCTGACATTTAGAAATGATAGAAGAAGTAAAAAAAGAAAAAACAAAAAACAAAAAATGAAAGAAAGAAAGAAGCTTATTGCTTAAAAGAATTCAGCTCTCCAGAAACCCCACCTAAAGTCTTTTACTCTCCCGTGAAAAGCAACAAAAATGCTTTCCAAAACTTTCCCAAATTAACTAAACCCTTACACAGCTCATTTTGGATTTTTCTTATCTGTGCAATCTTTCCCTCACCATTGCCTTTAATTTACTATTTTCCTCCTACCCGCCACACCCATCTACTGGTCTGTGATTTCAGCTATACCATTGCTGAATCGAGAACCACCAAATCGACTTCACTTGTAAGTTTGAATTGTTTGTATGATCTTTTCCAATTCAAGTTTGAAATGTTATATCTGTATTGGTCGATTTCTAATATAAAATTGGTAGAAAGATTGTTCTATTCCGAAAACCCAAGAATCAACCCAAAACTTAAGAGAACCAAAAGAATTTGCTGAGAAATTAATCAAAGTGTTGAAGACCAGCGTAGACTCCTATGCTTTCTTTGTCTTCTGTTCCTTCAAAATTTCTTCAAAAATGCTTAAAATTGTCTGAGGTTTTGATGAGGTTTCTGTAGTGGTAGTGGTGAAAGCTGTAGAAGGGGTGGCATAAAATGACCGGTGGGCTAGAGGCATGGCTTATGAGTTCTGTTTTTATTTGTGTTCTAGTAATTCTTGATCTTATTGTCGGTTCTTCCGGGCAGTTTTCCAACTATTAAAGACCATATGTAATTAAACAACAACTTGCATAGAAAAAATCAATATAACTTGTTGATTTTGTTCAAAATTGTCATCTAAATTTTGCAACTCTATGAGTTCAGATTTAAGGAATGATTTCCAAAACCTTTTAAATTTAACAAAKTTGTTTATTACTACTATGATGTCTGACGACAACATTCAAGACTCGTGGATGATGAAGAGAAAGAGCTAGAGTAGTTTAGTTTTCCAAGAAAATAAGGACCTTTCATCAACTAAGTCAAATATTGTAAAACTATATATATATATGATGAGACCCAATATCTTTCCCCTTCTGGTTCATCGAATGGTGGGGCATATTTGGTACCACTGAGGAATGGTTGATGTGCCTAATCTTAGTGTTTGGAGGTGATTGAACAGATTTATGGGAGCAGTAGCTCTCTAAAATCCACTCATCTGGAAGTTGGATATCCTTCCACTGGATTTGTTTCGGAATCACTAAATTGGATCTAGAAAGATCTGTTTGGAGTAGAAAGGTTTCACCTTTCTTACTCTGGCACCTTGCTTTAGTAGCAAAGGCAGATTGATAGCTTTATAATGTACCAGATACATAAATGCTATAGGAATGGATTCTTCTAGTATTTGATAATTATGGATTTTGAATTGGAGGACTAAGGACTTAAGAAAATTAGGATCATCTAAAGATACAACAAAATTTGGGTAACAATCAAATGTAATTGGACCAGTATAGAGACTAGACTCGATTGAACTTAATAAGGAATCRTCAAAGTTAAGGAATCTAGTGTCTCTAAGAACAGCTAAAATCGATGTGTTTAAACCCTCTTTTGTGAGAGGTTTGATACCAATCTGGACAAGTCCTAAGTGAAGGTACTTGTAATTTCTAGGTCAGTGTTTTTCTAAGGATTTAAAGGAAAGAAGATGAAGAGATTCAAAAGGTTTTGACAGTTGAATATCTTGTTCTTCTGTTTTTATCACATAATTAGATTTAAAAAGATTAAAAACAGATTTATAAACATGATCTTTAAAAATTTTTGAAAATAGTCCAATTATCAATTGATTTTTGAAAATCTTCAATAATTAATTCTTCAGATTAAAAGCAGATTTATAAACATGATCTTTAGAAAATTTTGGAATAGTCCAATTATCAATTGATTTTTCAAAATCTTCAACAATTAATTCTTCAGAATTTATCACCATTTTTGGATCTTTAGTAGATCTGAACACAGAACTACTTGATAAAGTAGATCTCTTAAAGAGATTCTCCATTTCTGAATAATTTCTAGATAGATCAAGATCAGATCTGGCTACCATCGTACTAGAGTAGGCGGGTCTCGTGCCATGCGCGGCTTATCCTTGGAGCTTTTTTGTACAAAACAATCACTAGATATAATAAAATACCCATTATTTACTCAGATCTGAATAAGCTCAGTAAGAAAATCAATACCATGGAATGGCTCTGATACCAAATCAATACCAAGGATMGCACGATGGCTGATAAATTTAGAGATTTAATAGTTGAAGATAAGGATAGATCAATTAATACAAAGAGTATTCTAAAATTTCTTAAGGCGGTAAAACCAGCCAATCCAGAATTTAAACAAATAAATAGATAATTATATACATGAAGTAGGAAGCAAAGCCTTCCATGTGCATGCAAGAAAAGATCTAGAATTATAATATACAATCATATATATAATATAATATATAAATATAATATAAGAAGTCTGAGAAGCAAGACCTTGATCTGTTCTTTGAGAAGAGATCTAAGGGTGATATATAGAGAGGGAATATCTGATCTGAGAGTTTCTCTTTTCAGTCTCTAGATCACCTCCCTTGACAATGGAAGAGGATTCCTAATTTGTGGAATCAAGAAGGGGTATTTCTACAGTGAATTTGAGAGCGCTACARTGTACAGTGAATTTTGTACAGTGATTAACAATAATGATCTATGTGGAGTGATACAGTAATATATTGTATTTTTCTACAGGAATTTAAACGAAGACTTTCTACATGCATATTATAATAAATCATCTTCGTTTAATGTTGGTGATGTCGCCGAATATTCAAAGGAAACAACCTTTGAGGATGTTGACGAAATATACTACAACAGTAACTGCTGCATTTCTTCTGGGGATTTTGCGGCTGCAAGTTTTGCTATAATAAAAATTCTTTTTGGTCCAGTGTTATTGCCGGAGGCATGATTGTTTGTGATGTTTGTTTGTGCTGGCAAAATCAATGATGGATGAGATATGGAAAGATGGAGGGATTTTGAAAGAAGTCCACCATTTTATCTGAAATTTTCTCTGAATAATAGGAATTTTTATAAAAGTATTATATTCAAAATACCACGAAAGAACCCATGGAAGATAGAATTTTTCATGGAATAAAGATAATATTCCAAAATGGGATTCATCTTTGGTGGGTTTATAATGGGTTTTGAAGGTATTGTAAGCTATTTTTATCTGGGGTTTTCGGTTCAACCATTCCTCATTGGTACCAAATATGTCCCACTATTGGATGAACTAGAAGGGGAAAGATGTTGGGTCAATGAGTTTATTCAAAAATTGCCACCACTAACAACAATCAAGGGAATCAGGAGTTTCTAGGGACATGCAGGCTTTTGTAGAAGATTCATTCAAGACTTCTCGAGAATCTCTAAGCCGCTGTGCACTTTGCTACAACATGATCAACCCTTCAACTACAATGAAGAATGCTATAAAGCTTTTCAAATAATCAAGGATGCACTTGTGTCAGCACCAATCATTGCAGACCAGATTGGACTTTACTTTTTGAAGTAATGTTCGATGCTAGTGACCATGCTGTAGGGGCAGTGCTGGGACAAAGAAAGGAGAAGGTTTTTCATCCTATATACTGTGCTAGCAAGACACTCAATAAGGCACAAATGAATTACACAACAATTGAAATAGAGTTGCTTGTCATGGTTTATGCATTCAAAAAGTTCAGAGTATACTTGGTGAGAACYAAAGTTATAGTCTACACTGGTCATGAATCAATCAAATACCTCATGTCCAAGAAGTATGCTAAACCAAGACTCATTCGATGCTTTTTGCTACTGAAAGAATTTGATTTAAAGGATAAGGATAGAAAATGAACTAAAAATCAAGTTGTAGATCACCTATCCATTATAGAGCATGGAGGGAATTCACAACCTCARGCACCAATAAGARAGGATTTCTCAGATGAACAAGTGTTGATAGTAAGTAATGTTCCACGCTTTGGTAYGCAGACATTGTGAACTATTTATTAAATAGTACATCCTGCTGATTTTAGATACCAATTGAAAAAAWTTCTTTAGAAACATAAAGAATTAGTTTTGGATGAATCATTTCTTTACAAGCAACGTGTAGACCAAATCATAAGAAGATGCTTAGCTGATAAAGAGATTCATGAATGCTATAGTATATGGAAGATACTGTAGTAGAGTAAGGACAACAGCTAAAGTTCTTCAAACAAGTTATTTTTGGCCAACACTTTTTAAGGATGATCATAATTTTGTTAAATCTTGCGATGTGTGTCAACAAGTTGGAAATATTTCACGAGGACAAGAAATGCCTATGAAATGCATGTTGGACATAGAATTGTTTGACATATGGGGAATTGATTTCAGGGACCATTCCCTCTATTCTTTGGCAACACGTACATTCTTGTTGTAGTAGATTATGTCTCAAAGTGGATCAGAGCTACAACATTACCCACAAATGACTCAAAGCCAGTTGTCAAGTTCCTCCAATGAAACATCCTCACCCGATTTGGGACACCTCAGACACTAATAAGTGATGAAAGATCACACCTCTATAACAAATCTCTCTCGAATGCTCTAGCAAAATATGSAGTCAATCATACGGTTGTTACAGCATACTATCCACAAACCAATAGATAAGCTAAGTGTCCAACAAAGAAATTAAAAGGATATTGGAGAAAATGGTAAGTCTGAATAGAAGGGATTGGTCTCTAAAACTAGACAATGTACTATAGCTTACTGAACATCATTCAAGACATCATTAAGAACTACTCTGTATCAACTTATCTATGGTAAAACATGCCACTTGCCACTAGAAATGGACCACAAGCATTTTGGGCAATCAAGATTGAATTTTGATCTTGATGTCGTGGGACAAAGGAGGATGTTACAACTCAATAAGTTGGAAGAAATCAAACATCAACATATGAGAACTCAAGGATGTATAAGGAAAGAGTAAAGAAGTGGCATGACAAAAGACTTCAAGAAAGGGCATCTTTCCAGGTAAATTTAAATCCAAATGGATTAGACCATTTAGAATCACTAAAGTGTTTRCTAATGGTATAGTTGAACTTCAAGACGAAATGGATGGATAAAAAATCACAACAAATGGTCATAGAATCAAATTCTATTGGGGAAACAATGCTGAACAAGGAAACAATCCTCCCCCTATTAAGTGAAAGAAGCTACAACAAAGTGTGGTTGAGAATTGTAAACCAAGCACTCCTAGAAGGCAACCAACTTTGGTATAAGTTTTCTTTTTAATTCTAAGTTAGTTTTAATTTATTTTGTTCAATTCCTTTATGAGTTCATGTGAAATGGTATTTAGCTTATGTGAAATATGTGTATCGATTCTATGTTGTGTGAAATTGTATACATTTGTAGGTAACTGAAGTATAAGATTGGGGGAAGTGGCATAGTTAGGAAATGCTATAGCATGAGAAGTATGTTACTACAACATGGAAAACGGTGGGTGTGACGTGGCAAAAAGATTAAAGAAATTGAAGTTTTTGAAATTTTGATGCTAAACCTTATGATGGTTTTTATATTGTTTCCGTGTTTTTTAATTTTTTTGAATTTATTTTTAATTAGTATGTTTGTTTCTTTTAATTTTCTGGGAGATAGTTATTTTGCTATCACATTTTTGAAAGCTTAAGGCTGTATTTCAACCTATTTTTTATTAGAGTTTTTGTGTGATTACTCTCTGAGTCATAAGGGATAATGTATAAAATGGATAAATTAATTGAGGGCTAAATGTTGAGGAATGACCTTGTGATGAAATTTTAGTGCCTAAGATGTTTCTATGTTGTGACAATTKCTGAAGCATAGCTCTTGAGTAAACAAATTAAGACAACTATAGTGAACTTGGTGCATGAGAGTGTTCTTGGAAATTATCTTCACGACTAAGCCTAGCTAAGTAATTTATGGAAATTGTCAGTAATCACAACTGCCGTGAGGCTTGAGAATTAAGGTTTGACATTAAAAGCCTCACAAGTAAGAGGATTAGGAAACTTAACTTGATTAGTAAAGAGGCAGCATGATGCATTGAGTATAAATATGAGTTTGGGGAACACTTGTTAAAAGAAAATTTAAAAAATAGTGTTAGAAAACTACTCCGCTGCCCTTAATAATGGAGTATTATGAGAAACCTATTTCATCACTAATATCGACATGCACGTCAAAAGGTGAAAGAGAGGTAARAGTATGCTATTYCATTAAAAARATGTTTGTAAGAGCAATCCTGAACTGTGACTTTTGCTGATAAACTGGGGACCTTTATCACCAATGTCAATTGTCATGTCAAAAGGCTAGAATGACATAAGGAAGGGTGAAAAAATGAATTGAGAAAGCAGCAAATCTGAAGCATAATAGTTGATCCCAATACAAAGAATTAAGTGACCATGTTTAAAACCTCTTTAATGCCTAAGTTTGGAGTTCTAATATTTGATAACTTGAGAGTTGAGAGATTGATTCTTAATTCGTCCATTAAGATGTATGACTAAATATTGAGAAATATTGCATGACCTGACTGTTACTTGTTATTACTCTATGCACTTACACTTACACCTCAGGAATGCTCGAAACCCTTTATTAACTAATGATGTCAAAAATGTTATTGCAAAAGAGCAAAGAAGAAGCTGGCATCATGACCACTTAAATTGATTGGGCCAAGAATTTTGAAGGTTTTATAGGGATGTTGTCKCGTTCTTTTTAATTGCTTGAGGACAAGTAGTAGTTTAAGTTTCGGGCAGCGATGAGTGTATAATTTGTACTACTTTTGGGTCTCATTCCTAGCATAATATCTCACTTATTTATCAATTTCGTAATTGTATTTTGGCTAATCTAGCATAAAAATCATAAATTCCTTATGGTAGCAAGATAGTCTAGCTTTTTATAACATTGTTGCAATTATCATCTAATTCTTGTTTAAGTTGTGTAGAAATGCATTGAAGAAAAACGAGAAGAACAGTCAAGAAGTTATGGATCATGGGTATGTTGCAGCATAGAAGTTCAAAGTAATGTTGTAGCATCAACAGGCAGAAGCTGACATTGTAACACCCCCAAATTAGGAACCGTCCTAAGYTGAGAGTATTACATCATTTCACTCACAAATAATTAACTATCATTTAAAACTCAACATTTATTCAAAATGAAAGTAGCGGAAGCCTCAAGAATTTAAACTATTCAAAAATAATATAATTATCATATTACATAAAATAAGTTGAAACAAGTTCCCGGGTATCATAGCTCGCCCACAAGCGACCTCCTCGCCCTATCTAGTTAYATATCATCTGAAATGACACAAAAGAAAAGAAATGAGCTAAAAAGCCTAGTAAGTAACCTCAATGCATGAATGCATCAACCTGTCCTACATGTCATGAAATTATAAAATTTCACCTTTAAATAAAACTAATTTCCAAACATTCCTTTTTTCAAAATCTCATTACAAAACATTTCCTTCAAAATTCATTTACAGTAAAAACATTCTATTTCCTTTTATTCGTGAGCTCACTAGARTGTAACGGCTAGCCACTAAACTCTACAATAGGCCATCTTATTTGGAACTCGATTCCATTCCTACAGGTAGAACCGCAAAGCGGTTAAAATTATATTCTTTTAACTTCCATACTTTCACCTCCAAGGAGGTGAACATTCTTACCTACCCTCCAAGAGGATAGGGTCAGGTGCGCCGGTCCCCCACGCCCCATTTCTCACTCACATCTTTTGTGGCTAGGTTTACACTCCTTTTTGAAAACTTTAACACTTTCAAAACTCTAACATTTTTCATTAAAATTTCATTTCCTAAACCCTTCACTTTCTAAGTGTGTGAAAGGCTCATGCCAAATGTGATGTAGAATTCTAACTACATGCTCATGACATGAAATGCATAAAACCTTACATAATATAACATTCAACAAATAGTACAAGATATGAAATATAATGGCATATCATTTGACATAAAATTGCTACAGGATATGAACACATTAACATTCCTCACAATTATACACATCAATATACAATCTCATACACAACATATTAGAGCAATTAAGAGCGTTCAATATCATTCATTTATAACGTTAATGAGATAAGAGGATTACTTACGCAGAGTCCTTTACGTTAACGGGTTCTTAYTTAAGTTGTGAAATGAACTCCTTCAACCGATCTCAATGTAAGGCCTCGAAATGACCTAGTTAATTAYAGAAAGAGGGTCTACTTAGTTCGATCGTCCCAACTGAGGTATTATATGTTTAATCCAAGAATGTCCTTTATTAATTATTAATCCATTCTTAGTTCCCATATTACCAATTATCATGTCTTTTTAAAATTACAATTTCAATTCCTTAGCTCGAGTATAAATCTAACTATGTTYTCTCATCAATTCACTTCRGGATATAATTTCATAAGTCATAAATTTCAATATTAATTATTAATATTTTTACCTTTTAAGTCACTAAGTCCAAGAGTCTCGGAAATGGTTTTGGATTCTTGGGCGTCTGGGTGTCGATGCGCCTGGGCGTCGGGCACTGGGCTTCGGTGCGCCTGGGTATCTGGTGCCTGGGGCTGGGCGCTAGGCGCCCCCTTGCATCGGCAGGTGTTTGTTGTTTCTGGAAGCTGGCAACAGCCAGTAGAGTTCAATGTTCCGCCAAATGGTTTATGGTTATCGAATCTGGGCAGAGCGACGGCTGGCAAGGAGCTGGCTGGTCGTGTGGCAGAGCATCCGAGTGGCGGCAAGGGATTCTAGATCTAGTCGAGGAAGAAGCAGATCCGGATGGCTTCGCTGCATCAAGCGGCCGAGCACTGTCCGTCTTCTTTCCTGGCAACATCGTTGAGTAGAGAAGAAGAAGAAGAAGATGAAGGCAGCTCGGCGAAACGCTTCTTCTCGAACGGCCATGGGGTTTTGGTGAAGACGGATCGCGAGCCTCTGGCGTGCGCGGCATGGCTAGAAGCGGCGGCGAGCAGTAGCTGAAGATGGGTGACGGGCAACAGCGAGGAGCTCGGCTGTGCAGGTCACGTTACCGCACTTCTCCGAGCAACTACAGATCTAATAGTAGATCTGGTCAGATATTCACGAGCCGCTGAGTGATGCACATAGATGGTGTCGCAAAGCTCTCGCCAGGTAGCTCTGGAACTCTAACGGTGAAGCTATATTGGGCAGGAGGAAGAGGGAAGAAGGAGAAGAAACGCAGCGATTACCACGAGGGTCAAGAGGATAGTGGCGGTTGAGGGAGGAAAAAAGGGGTGCGAGCGGCAGGATTTCTGGGAGTGAAGGCAGYGGCGGTGGCATAATGAGGAAGAAGAAGACTTAGGGTTTTGATTTTTTTTTTTTTTTAAACGTGGGCCCTAACCCAAATTTTTCGGGTCTTCCCATCCGTAACTAATCCAATTTATTAAATTAAATTTAACGGGCCTTACTTTCGATAAAAATCTAGTTTTTTGAATGAAAACGAATAAGCCCAACAAGTCGAGCCTCTAACCAAACGAGGACCCTAGTCTGACAAATACGATAATTTCGCACTTATTAACGTATAAATAAAACATTAATCACATAGAAAATTTTATCGAACCCTAGTTGGCTCATAGATTCGCACGATCAAACGAAAAATTCATAAAAAGGAATCTTGGATGTTACAGACCTCATGGTAAGCAAGTTGCCAAATAGAGGCTGCRATTCTATTGTTCATGGGCGGTGATTTGAGTGAAAGAAATTGGAATTTGACATAAAGATCTGCAAGGGACTTGCGAAGCAAGAAAGCAACTAAAGATATGCATAAAATAATGTCAACTTGCATAAAGATGAAGAAGGTGCCACATGTAGAGCTCTCATTGGAGCTCTTGTTCCACTATGGTTGGGCAACCATTTAAAAACTCCTCAATGGGCAAAGAAGCTGCCATTTGAATGCCACATGTAGAGCCCTCATTGGACCATGAAATCCACTTCATTTCGTTTGCCATTAACTTGCAAGAATCACACAACTATAAATAGGATTGGGATTGAAGAAGGAAAGGGAGGCTTATTTTTAGTACTCTTTGTCAAGTTAGAAGGCTCTCACTAATTTATTCAAATAAATCCTTCCTGGGAGCTGGAAAACTTGTAGAAGAACTATATCACCATCAAAGAGATATTTGAAGCAAGTTATCAGCTAGTAACAGTAGTTGATCAAGTGAAGGAGGAGCCAACGAGATAATCTAGATTGAGCTCGAAGTGGTTGCTGCAGCATTGGAGACTGGCGAGGTGCACATCCATTCAATAGAGTCTTTCATCTTTATAAATTGCTCCTACATTCTGCTTGTATTAAACTTATCTTGATATATATAATAGAATGCTTTTTGCAACATTATGTTTTAATCTTTTGATCACGAGTTAATTTACCTTAGTTAGGGTTTATGGTGAATTTGAGTATGATGATGTGTTAATATTTGGTTCTTCCATGCTTAAACTAATTTGCAGTTTAATCAAGTAATCTAATTCCTAGTGGGAAACCATTCATTTTAGCTAGAGTTAAGAACATAGGACAGGATGTTGACTTTAGTTGAAAGACTTGGGTAAAATGAGTGGTTTGGATGATTGTTGTACCATCAAGCTACGATCACCAAAGCATTGTGAGAAACTCTATTCATAAATAGGGTTTGTGGTGAGAGTATTGAGAGTAATACTCCTTGAACCCAGAGCTTTATTAGTTGCATTAAGACCAACACCATTGCTTAAGGCAGTTAGAGGAGAATATAGGAAAAACTAAGAAGTGTTTGCATTAGTGAGCGATGCTGTAGCATTTTCGTAGCACATAGTTATGTCCAAACTGATTCGTACATCCTTAGGATTATTGTAGTAAGTGCAACTTCCTTTAAGGGGCTACAGTGAAGTCTCGAACTAAGATGACACGAGCCTAGCATCATACTAGGGGAACATAACACTTACGCACCAAATAGCGAGGTAGCGAAGATTTCAAGGTTTGATGTGGAGAGTAGCCTTGTTATCGGATCAAGGACTTAGTGAGGTACTTTGGGGCTAATGTTCGGGGAGTTGGTAGGGCYAAAGGGTTGATAGGTTGAGGACTCTATCTGTTTGGTGGATATACTCCCTACTATAGCATTTTCTTCATCAATCCTTTAGCATGAGCACAATTGTGTGCCCTGATAATCATGACAATGTGTTGTGAAGAATGTTGTAGCATACATAACCGCATCAAGTAAAAATCATACTAAAAAGATTCATAAATACCTAACTAAATTCCATATTCCAGTGATTACTTTCGTATTTGCTTATCTTCAACCTTCTACTACCTGATCATCTTACTTAGTTTTATTTCATTTTCACTTAAGTCACCAATTCCAATCTATCAACATTATCCTTTCTATCTTTGAATTTGTTCCTATAGTATTCAATTCTTGTGGGATCGACATCCACTCATAACTATATTACTTGTATGATTGTGTGTACTTGCACGAGCCTAGTGAACTCATCATTTATGTTGCATCATGGATTCAGCCAATAGAGAAGTGTCAAAATAAATATTTAAATAATGACAAATTGGTAAGTGGAGACACATGGAGGCCTCTCATTGGACCTCATGTTCCACTATTTCTGGGCTGCCATTTGAAGACATGTCATTGGGCCAAAGAATATCATTTGAAGGACATACATGTGTGATGCTCTCGATGGATCATAAGATCCACTCCGTCCAATTTGCCAACAACTTGCATTTCCTACAAACTATAAATAGAACAAAAAGAAGAAAGAAGAAGGCAATGATTGGAGTTTCTCAATTTCTTGCGCTGGAAA
This sequence comes from Rhazya stricta, assembly GCA_001752375.1. Lineage (NCBI taxonomy): Eukaryota > Viridiplantae > Streptophyta > Magnoliopsida > Gentianales > Apocynaceae > Rhazya > Rhazya stricta. The sequence continues at coordinate 2,513,910 of MEJB01000035.1, forward strand.
AACTTTTCCACCATTTTTACACTTCTAAATATATCTGCAGAGGCTAAAAGCTAAGAAGGGGAGTTGCACCTATGATCATAGAGAAGATATAGAAGCCCTTTATCAGCTAGTAATAGTAGCTGAATGATTGGAAGAGATAAGAAGATAATCAAATATGGACTACAAGCATATGTTGTAGCATTGATGACTGCAGAAGCATACTTCCATTTGTAGGAGTTTTCTAAACTATTTGATTTATATTCTTTTTGTATTAAGCTAAATCTAATATTTGATCTTTTATACAACATAATGATTTATTCTATCTTCTCTTTCATTTCCTTGAGTATGAGTTTATTTACTTTTTAGTTATGAATTAAGGTRAACTTAAGTGTTGATGATGTGCTAATTAAAGTCTTGCGTGATTAAGCTAGTTTATAGTTTATCCAAGGGATTTAGATCCCGATGGTAAACTGCCCTCTGAGCTAAAGTTGATAACATATGATGAGATGTTAACACTAGTGGAAAGATTTGGGTATGGTAAGTGGCTAACATCTAGTTATGATCTATATTGCATTATAAAAATATCTGTTTGTTATTCAGATTCTTGGTGAGACAGTGTTGATTACAATACTCCTTTAAATCTAGAGCTTTAGTTCTAGATACCAAAGCCATGGCCATTTCTTGAAGTCGGTTAGGGAAGAACATTAAGTGACCAAGTGATGTTTGCAATTAGAGAGTAATGATATAACATTTTTCGAGCACAGGGTTATGCCCAAACTCCCTTGTACATCCTTAGGGTTGATGGTGTGAGCTCAATTGTAAAACCCTAAATCTTTAATAGCTATAATCCGTAATAGAAATCTCATAAAATGTGACTACGTGAGAAGTTATGTGTTAACATTATAAAAGTTTCAAAATTAGAACATTTCTTGAATATTCATTCAGTTATTAGTTATTAACTACCGTAAATAAATGGATCGTAGTTTTATTGTTCGTTTGAGAGAATTATGGAAATAATTTTTTTTTGGGATAGAAAATATAATCTTAGTACTATTTAAATGATAATTAATTTAGTTGGTCAAATTTGATCCTACCATATCTTTTACTTATTCATTATTCCAAAGTAATGATAATAAAATTTAGTTTTTTTTTAAAAAAAAGGGATTTCAGATTCTCCTCTTCCCTTTCCTCTTTTCTCTCACCCAACTCCACTCATTTTGTTTCAACCCACGTCGATTTCTTTTTCTTTCTTTCTTTCTTTCTTCTTTTCTCTCTCTTCCTTCTTCTCCAGAATAATTCCCTCATTTACTTCTTATCTCCACCACTGCCATCATCCTTGATTTTGTTTTGTTCTTTCTCTCGCTGCCACGCAGCTCCCCTCCTTGTCTGATTTCTTTTCATCTGATCTCCACCTCCACCTTTCTTCCATTTCTCACCTCTTCCTTCTCTATTTCATCGCCTCAAATCCAGAGCTCCCTGTTCCTTCTAATTTTCTTTTTCTTTCTTTCTTTTATCCCCGATTCACTTGGAGCAAAACACTCCTTCTCTCTGAAGCATTTAACTCTCTCTCTCTCTCTCTCCAACTATTTTTCCCAAGTAAGTCGCCTCTTACTGTCACCGGAGTTTGTATCTTCTTCCTCTTGGGCTGTCCTTTAAATATACATACATTTTTTTCTATCATCAAGCTGTATCTTTTCGATTGGTTTCGTGTATCTATATAACCTTGATGGGATCTTAGTCTGGAATTCAAGACAACATATGAAAATAGGCTTCTTTCCTCGTTATATAATCTGTTAGTTGGGAGCTTCAATAATATTGTTTATGCCTTACACCTCCTTTATTGATTTCCATTTCTATCATTATATTATTATTCAAGTGCTGAATAGAAATGAGGTTTATTGCTGCAAGCAAAATATTGTCCTGTAGTAGGGGTTTAGAGATTAATATCTTAATGCCAGAAAAATATTTCAAGTTAAATGTGATTGTTTTGGGAGTTGAGACTATTTGTCTGTCAACTTGGATTTTGAGAAAGCTATGTAGACAACAAAATTTTATAGTTAATGTTGTGCATTCCTGCTCTAGCACTAATTATCATGTGTCGAAAATGTGTTGAAAATTTCCTCAAAATGTTAAATAGAGAAGGTATAAATGATGGGCCCCAGTGAGAAAGTTATTTGGGCTTTTGAATTAATAGCCCAAAACATAACATTGATTAGATTCTGAATTAGGAAAGGCGTAAATAGAAGTGAGTTTTAAAATTAAATTGTTTGGGCTTAATAAATAATATTGATTGGTTTACAAAGAAATTGTGCTTTTACAATAACAGCCCAGGACACTCCTTGAGCTCTAATTTAGTAAAAGCCCAAACAAGATTGACTCTTGTGGGACAGTTTATTGGGCTTTAAATTGGCAATAGACCAAATACAAATTGAATCTTGAACATTATTTTAAACTAATGGACTATTATGAATTATTGAACTATTAAATATTATTAAGGACCTTAAATTATTATTTTGAATTTTGAACCATTATTTAAAATATTGAAAGAAATAAAATAATTTTTTTAGAAATCTTTAATTCAGTTCATTAAATTTTAAAACTTTGAGTAGCATTTAATGAATTATTTATTTTTGAGAATTATCATAACCTCATCTTTACATATAAATTAAGACAATATTGTATAATCTAATAATAGGACACGATAATAGAGGAATTTAAAAGTTTAGTGTGCRAATTAAGAATACTGAGGTGATTTTCTCTATCTTTTAAAACACTGTCAAATGAGCTTGTTTTCATGTAAGAATACTCTAGATAAGTTTTATGAAATTTCTTGTATGCTTAATTGTAAATTCCTTTATTTTACGAACTTTCAAGTATCCGTGGTTTTGTTATTCGATTAACATGAAAATTTGAATTTAGATTTTGAATAGTTGTTTTCACAATTGATTTGAATTTAATCATGAATTTCATGAGATTATTGATTATCGTGTACACCAACTTATTTTTGAATTGTGATTATATTGAAATGAATGAGTACTCAGTCAATGACTTTAAGTACTAGTCTAGTGGGAAAAGTACTGTGTTTGGCTGGTTCCCAGTGCGAGTGCCTCTTGAGCTGTGTGGACGACAGTGCTTTGGAAGTTACCAAATAGCCAAATCGGTGGACCATACCTATGGTGGACCGGATTCGTTCGGGCGGACGGCTGCATCATATCATACCCATGGCATATGTTGGACACTCGTACCCTTGGTTATGAGGTTTAACCTGGGGCTGCYGACTCTTATAGCAGCTGCTAGYCGGCTAAAATTGTTATTGTTATTCATGGGGTTTGGTTGTAAATCGCATGCATGATTGGAGCAATAAGGCTAGTCTATCTTGACCCCGTAGAGTAAATCTCTTACGATTAAGGTTTGATTATGTTGACCTTATATATGATATGAAGAGTTTTCTTGCTTGTTTCTTTAGTTTCAGAATTGGATTTTTTTCTAGCTATCCCTTTTCAAATATATGAATTTTAAATAAAAGTCGATGTTTTCTCATTAAACTGAATCAACATGTTTTCTAGATATTGTTATTAAAATTGTACACTATCACACACTCATGGAACTCACTGAGCCTAATTCATTAAGTTTATATGTTTTAGTGATAGGCACAGATGAGTACTGAAGTCTGCAGACTTCAGTTTTAGAAGAGAGTCATGTTGTACATAATTTTTTGCGAATCCTAAGAGTTCTAATCATTAATGTTTAAAATGTATRTAATATCACTGAGGGTGGTTCTTTTATATTTTGGAATATTATACTGTGATGTTTAGCGTTGTAAATTTCAAATCATGTACATTAAAAGATGTTATAATTAATGAGATGTTCATATTCCAATTATGAATTTAGTTACTTGAATGTTCAATTGTATTGAATGCTGAGAGGCAGGTGACGCTCGTACAGCCCCAGTGGAACCTAGGGGAGGGCGGGTCATCACATCAATTCCTTTTAAAGGGCCACGATCACGTCTCGAACAAATCTAATATGACTGAGCCTAATACCGTTCTGGGAACCACATAATACTTAAGCATCAAATAGTGAGGTAGTGAAGGTCTCGGGTTTGCTGTGATAGAGTAGCCTTATTATGGGATTAAGGACTTAGTCACCGGAGTTACTATGAGGCTAATGTCAGGGAAGGTGGTAGAGTCAACAAGATGAAAGTGTTGAGGACTCTATCTATTTCACAGACATACTCCCCATTGTAGTGTTGCTTTCATCATTCCTATGGCATAGATATGTCTATATACCCGTGTACTCACCATACTTACCATGTGCTATAAACGATGTTGTAGCGTGCATAACCATATCTCATAAACATCATAATTAAGGGATCCCTAATTTCCTTACTAAATTCCATTCCTAGTGATTATAYTTTTACTCACTTGTCTATTGTTTTATAGTATCTGATCATTGTAATTAAAGTGTGTTTAGTTTTATCTTTATAAGTCACCAGTTCTAAATTATTGAATCATTCTTTGTAACATTTATACTCTGTTATAGTATCAATCCTCGTGGGTTTGACATCCACTTATCACTATATTACTTGTTAATATCGTGTATACTTGCGCGAGCTTGGTGACCTTATTTATAATATATTTGCATCACTGAAAAACACACGAACAGTGATGCAATAATTTCTAAGTGTATTTAAGAATGATAAATGCCACAATGATAAATATAAACCACAAGCAAATAAGAGAGAGAAACAAGCATAAGGACGCAAGAGTTATAGTAGTTCAATTTCCCTTGAAACATACATTCACTACCTAGAGTCCCACTCTTAGGATATCACAATCCACTAACCAAAAAAAAGACCTTTACACAAAGGGTTCACCCAAAGCAAATGGATTTACACAATAACCCTTTTTACAACCTCAAGGTTCAATTTCAACAAAAGTTTTATGTCCTACCTAACCTTGGAATCTTTTTCTCAAAAGTGGAGAAAGTTTGTTGCAGCTTTTCACTCTAGAAAGTGAGGATATGAAATTGAAAATCAATAGATTTGATTTCACAAAGCTTTGCTAAAGGATTCCTTGCACTTGAAGTTAGAAAAATCAATGAGTTCTTTTCGAATATGTTCTTTGAAGATAATAGTTTTGAGTGATAGAGTTCTTGGTGGTAAAGAAAATCATAAGATCCTTTTATACTTCCTAAAGTAATAGTAAAAAAGGAAACCATTTTAAATCTGAATGCTTCTAGTTCGGACGTCCGAACAAGAAAAAGGGAGAGTTTGGAGTATCATCCGAACTCTTATGAAAGAATATTGGACTCAACAAAAGGACTATGCAGATATGCAAAGGGACCATCGAACCATCATTCGGATGTAACAACATGAGGTGTTTGGACGTCTGATATCATATATAACATCGTTCGATGCCTCACTAGAAGGTACTYACACTCAAAATTAACTAGGTTTACACGTCCAAGATAGGCAGTTGAAGTGAAGAGATCTTTAGAGCAAACTCTTCTAGCTTTCCAATAGGCTATAGGCCAAGTACAATAGTTTCCATCTCGTAGCTATTTTAGGACTTAGTCTTATTTTCAGATATAAATATGTAATGTGTAGATACTAATGTTGTGATATTTTTAGCTCAAAAATAATTTGCAAAACTTTTAAAYAAAACATTCTTTTATAAAATGACCCATACACAAAATTATTAGAAATAACTAAGTTTGGTTTTGAAAGTGTGTTCAGAATATGTTTTCATGTCTCGGACACGTTTTTAATCACTTTGGAATATATTCAAAGTCTTTTGCGTAAGTTACATCTGATATCCTCCATCAAGGAATTCAGATGCAACTTTATGGCTTTTCGAACATTAGAAAGAGTCGAAGACTAAGTTCTCAGACTTTTACATTTTTGAGTTTAAACAGTTTTAAGAACATTTTGAATTGACATTCGAGATCTATTCCAAGTATCTCGACCGAGGTAACTTGGACGAAAACATAACTATTTCGGCTGTTCAAAATATACATGCCAAATYCCCAATGAATAGATTAATACGTTCTGACATATTCAGTACCGTTGGATATTGCACTATATAATACATGGTTTTACACACCTGGTCATTTTGACAATATTGATTTCAAAATTCTAAAAGCCAAAAACTTGAACTTCTCAATATTCTTTAAACTTCATTTTGAAAAGCTCTACATGTTATTCTTTTGAAAAACCTTTAGCAGATCTTTATCTATTCAAAACTGAATATCTAAATGAGTGAAAACATTATCTCCAAACTGAGCTTAAATTTTCCAAAATACCCATTAAATTAGAGTGAAACAAATCTGGACTGATACCCTTGTAAAATCTTTGTGTGAGTCAAGGTCGATTAGGACATAAAACTCTTTAGAGAGTGAACCTTGTTTGTAAAAGCTAAGGTTGTGTAAAACCCTATTGTGGGTGAGCCTTGAAGAGTAGATGAGTACTAAGGTTGTATAGGTCACATAAAACCCTGAGCCGTGGTTGAAGGGTTGAGGTCTACGTGACGAAGTAAAACTCATGTGTGGGTGAGCCTTTTGTGTGTATTCACATACTACTGAGAAAAAGTCCGTGTGACTTAGTAGAGTTTGAAATCCTAAGGTCTAGTCTTAGGCAGTGAATGTAGATCCTGGAAAGGTATCGAACCACTATAAATCACTTGTTCCTTATGCATTCRTTATTCTTACATAATTACATTTACTTAAACTGTTTGCACAAACACTTTATCTTTCTTTATTACAAAACTTTAAAACATATTTCAAAGAGAGTTTTAAAAGTACATTTGGTTGTCTTTTAAAATAAAAAATCCATAATCTTATTCACCCCCGTCCCCACGGGTTCTTTCAAAATTCTTTCATATTTTTATCAACTCTAGGCTGGCGGCAATAAGGAGGTTGGTTGGGCTATAGACTTTTTAGTATATTAATATTCTGATAGGTTTATATTGTATTCACATTGGCAGACTTTTGCTATAAATTGTTATATCTGCAAACTTGTAAAATGAATTTGCGTTGAACTCATTAGACTATGAAATGTACCCAAGAGGGGGTGAATTGTGTTTTAAAATATTTTTTTARCAGTTATATAGTTTTYAGCCTTTTTGAAAAAGTATCAAACACTTGGTATGYGCATAAATGCTATGTCTATTTAAGAATGATAAATGCCACACCAACTAATATAAACCAAGCGAATAAGAGAGAGAAACAAGCATAAGGACACAAGATTTCTAAGTGGTTCAATTTCTCTTGAAATGTACATCCACTACTTGGGGTCACACCCTTAGGATATCATAATCCACTAACCAAAAGTCACAAAGACTTTTACACAAAGGGCTCACCCAACAAATGGGCTTTACAACACATCCTTTTCACRACCTCAAGTTTCACCTTTCAACAAAAGTTTTATATCCTAGACAACCTTGGGATTTTTTTCAGAAAATGGAGAAAATTTGTTATAGTTTTCCACTCTAGAAAGTGAGGATATGAAATGAAGATGAACATATTTGATTTCACAAAGTTTTGCCAAAGGTTTCCCTGCACTTGAAGTAAGAATAATGAAAGAATTCATTTTGAAGAAGTTCGCTCAAGATAATAGCTTTGAGTGATAAATTTCTTTGTGTTAAAAAAACCCTAGAAATCCTTTTATACTCTCCAAAGTAATAGTAAAGAAATGAGCCATTTAAAATCTGAATGCATCTTATTCGGATATCCGAACCACAACAGCGAGTGTCTAAAGTATCATTCGAACCCTTATAAAAGGATATTGGACTTAACCTAGGGACTATTTGAATGTCCAAAAAGACCATCTGAACTATCCTTCAGACGTTGCAACATRAGGCGTTCGGACTTCTAATGTCACAGATGACATCCTCCGATGCCTCACTGGAAGATACTCGAACTCAATATTGACCAACTTTGGATGTCCAAGGCAGGCAGACACAAGTCCTAAGTCCAAACTAAGTTCGGATGGTGTGCTTAACACCTTCGAACATCCGAAATTAAAGCCATTTTTCATCAGAACCTTCATTAAAGGACTTCAACTTATAATTTCTGTAGTTAAGATGTCCAAAATGACTATATCCTGAGTTAAAATTGTATACACACTTATGGATTTACTTCCAGAGAAACTTCTAAAGTTCTAAATGTTATTGTAAGCTTAGCATTTATGTTTTCCCAAAGAATAACACATTTGAAAACATTTGGAAAATATTCTATGTAAGGATTCAAAAAGCTTTAGCAAGGAAATCAAATCTAAGTCTAAGTATAATTCTAGATAAGAAGAATAAACCTATGTACTTAGATAAAACGTATAAACAACTAGATCTCTATAAGAGTAAGTTGAACAACTGCACTTGACTCCATTTGAGTTCTTGAAGTCTATAAAGCTTGAGTTTGTGTTTCTACAAACATTTTATACATAATGTGAATATAATTCATTATCAAAACCATAGCATAAATATAGCAATATCAATATGAGGTTCACGGACTAAAATTGAATATCTTACATAAATTGCAAATTTGTTGAATTGTTTGCTCTTTGTTTGATTTTATAATCATTCCTATTGAAAATCCTATATGAGATTATGCTTTGCCTTTGTGTTGAATTCCATCTGAAATTAACCTATCTAAGGTCTTGTGCTATACTTGTTGTATTTTAAGATCTTGCACATATTTAGGAGGAGTTGTGCTGAAATTTTACATCTTTGATCTACCCTAAAATTGTAATATAAACTGTTTACTATGCAGAATGTGAAAGTTGTTTGTCATTATAAAAAAGGTGGAGATTGTTAACCCTATAGGACTTGAATATCACTGGTATTGTTTTGATAATGACATATGCTTAATGTGATTACTAACATGCATTATTGTGCATATAGGTTTATGTTATACTATGGAACCATTAAATCTAAGATCAACTGTCTCGAAGCRTCAATGACTTCTATTTTGGAGAATTTGATGAAGTAGAAGATCTGCCTAAATTCGTTGAAGTGAAGACATCTTAGAATAGTTCTAGCTTTCTGATAGGTTATAGACTAAGTATGCTTTTCATTGTATAGAGATTTTAGTACTTAGCCTTATGTTTTGAGATAGTGATTAACTATATTAGACTCTATATTTTGATATTTGAAGCTCAAAAATGATTTTCAAAATATTTATCAAAACATGTTTTATAAAATGACCCTTACCCTAATTTGTTAATATAATTGAGTTTGATTTTGAGAGTGTGTTAAAGATATGTAATGTATCAGATGCACATTCTGATCACTTTCAAATATAATCAAAATCTTTTGTATAAGTTAAATTTGATAAACCTCCATTGAGGAATTTGAACGTAACTTAGTGGCTTTTTGATCGTCCGAAACAATCGAATGTTGCGTGCTCAAACTCAGACTTCCTCGTGTTTAAATGATTCGAAGAATATTCTAAAATTGCGTACGATATCCACTCCAGCCTTTAGACGGGTAGATTAGAAGAAGACCATGGGTATTTCGGTCATCCTAAATATATGTGTCAAAGGTCCAGCGGATAAATTCATAACTGTTCTAATATATTTATTGCTGATGGACATCATGCTATATGAGACATAGTTTTCCCCTCCTGGTCATTTTGAACAATGAGAAAAATTAAGCTTTCTAAGAATATATCTTTCTAAAATGCAGAAGAGATTTCATGATATTCTTGCACTTCGTTGTTGAAGCTCATGCCAAACCTTAGAAAATATTTAGATGAGCTTCTACTATCTTACAAAATGTGTTTGTGAATGGAATCATTATTTGCACTTTAAGCTTAGAATTGCTAGAATATCACTTCTGTAGAGTGAAAAAGATCGAGATATATTGCTATAAAAACTTTATGTGAGTCAAGGTTGTCTAGGACATAAACCTCTTTCGAGAGTGAACCTTGTTTGTAAAACTCAAGGTTGTATAAAATCCTCTTGTGGGTGAGCATTGAAGTAGGAGTGTGTGAGTACTGAGATTGTACGGGATACATAAAACCGTATTGAGGGTGAGCCTTGGTTGAAGGGTTGAGGTGTGTTTGATAAAATAAAATCCATGTATGGGTGAGCCATTTTGTTTATTCATATACTACTAGGAAAAAGTCAGAGTGACTAGTGGAATTTGAAATTCTAAGGTTGGGGTTTTAGGTAGGGAATGTAGATCGAGGAAAATAAATCACTTATTCCTTTGTGCATTCATCATTTTTACGTGTTTATTTTGATTTAAATTGTTTACACAAATTCTTTATCTCTCATTCATTGCAAAACTTGAATATTTTCAAAGAGAGTTTGAAAAAACATATGAGGTTATCTTTAAAAGAAGAAAAATTATCCATAACCCAATTCACCCCCTTTTGATTTCTTTTACTACCCCTTGAGACTTGGACACGTATATTTTGGAAGTATAAAATACCTTTGTCTTTGTCCAAAGACTCTCATAACAAATATCAAATAAAATTTCAAATGTTATTCGAACCATTTAAACACAAGAAAGTTTGAGTCTGAAAACTCAACATTCGATTGTTTTGAATGGTCGAAAAACCATTAAATTGTGTCTGGAAACCTCGATAGAGGATATCAGACTTAGCTTACACAAAATACTTAGACTATATTTGAAAGTGGCCAGAATGCGTGCTTGAGACATGAAGCCACATCCTATAACACACTTCAAAAATCAAACTCAGTTATATCTAATAAATTTGTGTAAGAGTCAGTTTATAAGCATGTTTGATAAATGTTCTGAAAATTATTTTGAGGACCATTGAACCCTATTGGTTTAACACAATTTAATGCACATGTCATTATCAAAACAAATATTAAGGACTATTAAATCATATTGGTATAACACCGTTGAATTCTTTTTTCTATCATGAACATCAGGTACATATGTATCAAAACTCACGGAGATTTTATGTTCCTCATTTGGCAGAAAAATAGTTCTTATAATTCAAAGGAAAACTCTATGTTCAACATTAAAATGCTTTATTACTCTGTCATTTGCTTTCACAAATATTCTTCCTTGTGCAAAAATTCTACTGAATTCAAGTGCATCATAGTCAACAAGAGGACATTCTTTATTTATCTCATAGTACTTCAAACCACTCGATATCACATTTAGGATGATATTTCCTCACCATTCAAGAACCAACTCTCTCCATTTTACTTCACTAATCCATGTAACTTTATAGTATCATCATCTATGACTTTGTTAAGATTGGTATAAAATTCATGTACTAAATCATAGTAGATATCTTCTTCAACAGTTAATAAACTATGCCACCCAAAATCATTGATTGAAAAACATCCAATACTTTGATTATAACCATTTTGCAAAAATTGAGCTGTTATTTTTGGCCTTGAATTCTTGATACTTGGTAAGSTTCTCATTTCTCATGAAACTAGGCTTCATATTTGATGTTTTCGCTTCAATGTAGCCTTAGATTTTCYCTTTTCAGCCACAGTTGATAAAGTTGCCCTAGTTCTTGCCATCTTAATTTAATCCTCAAAAGATACGTAAGATGGGTTGAAATTCCAGAGGGATTTGGTTCGATTTGTTGTGTATATTATATAGCTCAAAATCGGGAATACGTAGAAAGCTAGAAGGGGTTTGAACGCTTCAAAATGAGTAACATATATTTCATACTAAGAGAAAAAGTGAGTTCAGAGTAGAATATAATCGTTGGCTTGCATAATTTTTAGAAATCTGAGGCTTTTGGACCGCTGAAATTTTCGAGGCTGCATTTGAATACTTTTGAGGTCAAATATGACTGTTGTATCTAGACTATTGTGATTCGTCCATTAGTGTGTTTGAACCCTTTCTAGGTAGATAATGGATGATGCTTTGGATGTCCAACGTGACAAATGTTTTTCAAAAAAGCTGCCTTATCAAAATACATACATTAGTTATTGAATTTAATAATTCCTAAGAATCTTCTAAGCACACAAAACCTTTCCTTATCCAATGGATTGGTAAATATATCAATAATTTGATCACTTGTACCAATAAACTTAAAATAAATATCACATTTTTACATGTGATCTCTAAGGAAATGATACTTGATATTTATATGCTTGGTCCTAGAGTGTTGAACAGGGTTCTTGGTAAAATTGATAGCACTTGTCACATAAAATATGCACATTTGTAAAATCAAGACCATATATAATCAAAATTAAACTATGTTCCATCCAAAGTATTTGTACACTACAATATCCTATAGCAATATATTTGGCTTTCATTGTAGACAATGCGACACTATTTTATTTCTTACTACACCACGAGTAAACTATGTTTCATCCAAAGTATTTGTACACTACAATATCCTATAGCAATATATTTGGCTTTCATTGTAGACAATGCAACACTATTTTATTTCTTACTACACCACGAGACTAAAGAATGTCATAGAAAATGATAGGTACCACTAGTACTCTTCCTTTCTACCTTCCACTAACATAATCCACATTTGAATAACTAAGTAGTTCAAAGAGGTCACATTTAGGATATAATAACCCCTAGTCAAATGCAACAACAAGATTTTCAAAATATACTTAACGATACATAAATGAGATTCCTTAGAATATGATCAAAATTTAGCACATACGCATATGACAAATGTACTACCCAACCTATTAGCCGTGAAATAAAACAAGATACTGATCATATCTCAATACTTGGTCTCAATATGTTCACCTTTCTCATCTCTGTCAAGCTTCAAGGTTGTACTCATTGGGGTACCAATTTCTTTTGCATTTTCCWTTTTCGAATCTTTTGAGTAATACGTTGGCATATTTTGCTTAATTTATTACAGTGCCTTCAGGGGCTTGTTTGATTTGAAGTCCAAGAAAGTATGTAACCATGCTCATCCCAAATTCATCTTATATAATTTTAGGGAACTCATTTCACAAAGATTCATTAGTAGCACCAAATAATGTCTCCATATAAATTTGAACAAATAATAAATCCTTTAAATTATTTGATTTTATAAAAAAGGTTGTACTAAATCACAAATATGCTCTATATTTATAGTTGAGGGACTGCTATATCCTGAAGATCGATTAAACAAATCCTAATAGCTACATCCTCAAATTATTTAGAAAAGTGGTGAAATCGATATTTAACATATTCACTCAAGTGACAATGTGACAAACTTATTTAACAAATCRTTGCGAACATTTACATYGAAAAATTGATACATCATATCRAAATGCRTCGACTCAAAGASTTTTAATAATATTTATCCAAGAAAGTAGTTGTACTTTTTTCCTTCGTTTGGATTTTATTATTGCGTTTCTTGCCAAGGTTTTAACGAGACAACTATCAATATGCCAACATCAACTATATTTTTTTTTCTTAATTTGTTTGTATTTTTCCCAAACATTTTCTTTTGAGATAGTTGTTATATAGATTAGTCATTAAAGGGGTAGTGTTGTAAATAATTATAATTGTGAATGAATTTCTTACCCTTGAAACCTTGATACCAACTGTCAGAGGATGACTTTTGGAGCGTAAAACCAACCATGATTATCTTAAATGCTTGTAAATGTTGTGTTTATATGGGCACAATGTTCTACTACACTTTAAGGCGTCGCAATAATAATTAAATACGCGACAACATATAAATGCTTTAGAGGTCCAATAATGTATAGGAAGAAAGCGTATCCATTAATTGGGAATACATTACAATGTTTTACAATAGTTTTGGTGAGGGGGATGTTGGTTGATAGCTTTGATTGCAAGAGTTGGTAACAAACTTATATGTGAGCTTGGTCTTCTAGGATTTAACCTCTATAAATAGGGAGTTCTATTTTTATACAATGAAAATCATAATTTCTAGAGTTTACTCTCTACTTCTCTCCTTCTTTCCCTTCCCTAACTAAAACATTTTTCATCTTTTCCTTATCTAACTACGACAATTTTTACATTTATTTTATGTAAATATTATAAGGGAATCAAATCATATACATACCTCTTTATTCTTGTTACATTGTGGATTACAAAGCTCATTATTCATATTGATTATTAAAATTTAGATAGAAAAATATGTCTATTTTAGGAAAATAGACATTCATTTCGAAATTACTTGTAATACAAATTAAATTCTTATGTTTATTTTATACGAATACTTATAAGAGGATTCATATAAGACATGATTACTGATTCAGAAATGGTTAATATCTCCATGGCAATCTTTATGGCAACTCTTCACCATCAATGACAAATAGAATGCAAAATCATTCATTAGAGTTGTCACACCACCTTTCCTTATTGCTTGATAAGTTAGCCATGAAACCATGTATTATTGGAGCTCATTATTGAGATTAATTATAAAAATTTAAATACAAAACACGTTTATTTTAGAAAAAAATGAGCATTTATCTCCAAATTACTTGTAATGGACCTTGCGCCTACATTTCGAAGTAACTACTCGSATAGTGTAAAATTCGGTACTTATCCAAAAATGACCTCGCATGAAATCAGGGAAATCTACCGTACAATTCAGAGAAGTCACCATGTGCGATGTAAAGAGGGACTTGCCCTAGAATTCAACCCAAAAACTGGGGACTGCCCAAAACAAAGCTGCTGAGCGCTCCATATATTAGCATCCCTCTCATATGAAAAACCTAAACCTAAACCACAAGGGTGAGCTCTTTCTAGTGTCGAAACACACAGAGACGCACAGAGAATCCTCTGTTTCTTCTCGGTGTGTCTGTGCGTGAGAACTGTGTTTTCGTATTTGGATTATAATTGGTAGATGCTTCCACTGATAATCAGATCCTCAACTAAGCTGTCAGAGGGAGAAAGGATTCTTGTTAAATGCTCTGTTTCTCTTTTTCCCATCCATATCATTTCATGTCTTCAATTGTTTGTCCCGCACAGGTCTCTGCAACTTGGCTTTGTCAACAAATTTTAGTTTTCAATAAATTTTCTATAGACCTGTTTCCTTCTTCTTCTTCTTTGTCTCATTCCGAGAGCCCTCCTCCCAGTTGAAAGCTTTCAGTTTTCGGTTACATCATGAGTGGTTCCAAGGTTAGTACTGGCCTTCTTGATTCTTGTCTAATATTTTCTGTTTTTTCGGTGGTGGAATTGGTCTCTTTTGGTGAACTTTGTGATTTTGGATCAACTTTCCTTTTTTCGCTTTGCTCCCCCTCTTTTTCTTGGCTGAATTTGAAGTTGGAGTCCAGTCAATTATCTGTAATTTCATAACAATGTTTTTACCCTTTGTTCTCGAACTTTGGGATTAGTGAATGTGCTGGGTTAGTTTATTTTGATTGAAGTTTTATTGGTGTTCTGCCTTTAGTGATAGATTTGTATTTGTGAACACGAGATGACGTGGAAGATGGGTCCTTTTTGGTGACTGATAGCCATTGGAGCAATAAATTTCAAACGAAGTATCAGTCTGGTCCTTTCCTTCTGGGGGTTAGTTTGGGTGGATATGAACTGTATATTTGATGATTCTCTAAAGTTTGTATTTCTGTACTTTGTGATTTAGATTCATTATGGAATATGATAAAGCTGGTTGCAACCTGCAACTTGTTTGTTGGTTTAGGCTAACAGATAAAATGGTAAATTGAGTGTCGCAGGTGAATTCATCAGTTTATGTTGTTTACTCCAAAGGAAAGGATTTATTGGGAACAATGTAAAAACTTTGATTTTTTTGCTTATCTAGTAAGCCTATATATATGGTGCCATGTAGCCAATATGGTCACATAATGAAACAGTCCATAGTACTTCAACTTACAGCAAAGCACGGGCTTCGTCGAGGTGAGGCATATGCAGTTACACTTATCAAAAGATAAGTTGAACAGAAAAAAAGCACCATTTGGCAGCTGTTGTAAAACCACCAGCAGATAAAAATTAAAAAAACCAATAATAATCCATATAGCGGAATGGGACCAGACTCTAGGTCTGTGAGTAGAAAAAAGGGGGGGGGGGGGGGAAGCAAAGGAAAGAGAAAACAGAAGGGGCATTTTAGGAGAGTCTCTGGTTCAGAGCAACATAGAAGGAATATGGGTATAGGGTTCTGAAAGAGAGTAAGTAGGGGAGCAGAGAAAGAGGGAGAGGGAGGGAGAGAGGAGGCAGAGGAACGGTACAAAGAATAGAGGGAGTCAAGGAGAGTGAAAGGAGGGAAGAGGAAGAAAGATGTGGGGAATTCGACTGGGCGGGAAGTATTGGTGTTTGTGTGGGTGTGTGAGAGAGAGAGGGAGGAGGACCTGAATTGATGTTGAAGAGTGAAGTTTGAATTGAGATTGGATAGTCAGGGGTTCTAGTGCTTTGTTGAGGATTCTTCCACAAGCATGCTATATTATAAACCAACTTTGACACAATTGATTGAGGTAGATACCTAATAAATTTTCTCTGTCAGAAATTAAAGATTTAAGAAGTTAATCCATTTGCTTCACTCTCTTCTCAAAATGTTTTTTCTTAGAAAAATATATCTTGTGTTTCTCCATTATTTTGGTTTTAAAAAACCATTTTCAATAATGGACAACTCATAGGAAACTTTGTCAGACCATTTGAAGAATGAGAAAATTTAAAGGATACATTGGTTATTAATTTGTGGAAGCTTTGTAACTTGAACATTTAGATAGAAAACTAATGTTTCTGCTGGAAATTTGAAAATTTGGAAAGCAAAAGGCTGATTAAGACCTTCAACTTGTAGTCAATGTGGTATATTATTTCATTGTTTCTGGTTTTATATGAATTATGCATCATTGGAAAATGATAACTTGGTATGGTACTACTTGGTGTGTAAGCTTCCAGGGGCCATTTGTTTATGCATGCATATATCTCTCTTATAATACTACCAGATAATCATGAAACAAATGTGCATATTTTCTCAATCTCATGAACTATAATGCTTCGAGGCGTCTGCAACCAATGGTCTTGGTCATTTCATGTATGCATTAACTCCGTGTTGGGCCTTTTTACTTCAAGAATTCTATTGAGGGAGCAATATGCATTAATTAACCTGCTCTTTTGCATCTACATATCTTGGTAGCATGAAAGATTATTAAATATTTTTTTTAATAAAGTACCAAATCATTTTAGTATTCTCTTTCCCACTACCATGCTTGCTTACTCTCCATGTATACGTGTCTCGTGTGTGAGTTGGTATCGTTTTGTGTGCTTCTTCTTCTACTCCACATTTTTTTTCCCCTTCACATGAGATTCAATCTCAGAACTCAGTTTCTGGGGTTGTACTCTTTACATTTCCTGACTGGTTAACCATGCTTCATACAGTGACAAGATTATCAATAGAAAATTACTTACTTAAACATCTATTATGTGTAAGGATGAAAGTTGGCATTCAGAAGGAGCAAGCCCTTCTTCAGTAGCTGGTTGAATAAGTCTTTGGAGAAACTCACTATTAGGAACTAATCATTATCTTTTTGCTGAAATTTGGGGTGATAAGTTATGTCTGCATTGGTCAATATTCGAGTTTTATGCTCAACATCAACATTTGAGGATTCTCGGACTCAAGGAGGAAAGTAAAACACAAGTTGTTGATACTACTGAATAATTGGAAAAGTTTGCATGTGTATTTTCATAACTGTGCTGCTTCAGTTTCCTTAACCTTTTTCCTTGGAGCGAATGGTACCTGCAGATATGTTCATCGTTTTTGGTGACCATTAGTTCTATTCTGTGTCTGAAACACACGAAGATATTAGCATCTTCAAGTAGGAGATGATTTTCTAAAATGAAATTTTGAAGCGAGAAACTGTTCCTTGTTAATGACTTTTAAAAGAAATGCCACCTAGGAGATATCTAACTTTTTCCATTCATGTCATCAGATTCATAAATCAAATGCCTTCAATCTTAACTGTGCTGCTTCAGTTTCATTCACTCTCTTCCATGGAGCAAATGGTACCTGCAGATATGTCCATTGTTTTTGGTGAACATTAGTTCTACTCTGTGTCTGATGACACAAGAAGATATTAGCAACTTCAAGTAGGAGATGATTTTTCTAAAATGAAATTTGAACCGAGAAACTGTTCCCGGCTAATGACTTTTAAATGAAATGGCACCTTGGAAGTATCTAACTTTTTCCATTCATGTCAGTAATTCTTACATCAAATGCCTTCAATCTTAGTTTGCATAGGCCTGCCTGCTTTTCTAATCGACTTTGATTATTATCAATTTATATTGAAGTAAGATTAATCAATTAGAAAGCACTGGAGCAGCTAGCTTCTTTGTCCATTGACTGCTTTAGAATTAAAGCATATTTCCTTGAATATTTAATCTGCCTTGTAGTTTACTGTTTGATCTGAATTTACATATTATTCAGTTAAGTAATATTGCCTTCTTGTCCCTTGGGTTTTCGCTTTGAATTTCCTTTCTCTTCTCTTTAYCCTCAGTTGTTTAATGTTACTTTTCTCTTCCTTCAGCAGGTGTTACTTTTTGGTTCATTTACTGAGGATGAGACCAGGTCTTGCCTGAAAAATTCATCTAGCAATGCTGAAAAGGCTGCAGAAAAGAAAGAGATGCAAGTCAAGTCCGCAAATCTTGTCACTGAATTCTCTTTTGGCAGTTTTGGCAATGAACCTAGCATTCAGTTTGGCTCACTCAAAGCACCAGAGGATTTGAATTCCTCTAGCGTTCAAAAAGATGCTGGAGGCCTTACCCAATGCATGGCAGATCATGCCACAAAGAGAGATTGGAAAGGAAATGGGACTGTTCTCCAATCTGCTCATTTCTATAGCAATGGAAATAAAGATTTGGATAGAGTAGAAAGTTTGGACTTCACTCGATTACATGTATCCAGGGTTGAAAATGAAGTAAAAAATGAATCTCATACCACGGTGCCACAAGATCGTGATGGCTTAAGCTCAAATGAGCTGAATTCCAATGGAAAATATTCCTTGGTTGCAGGTCAGTTTGAAGAGGCTCATCAGAGGGCATCTGATGGGTCCATAGTACCTCTCGACCTAGTACCTCGAGGTTTAGTCAACTTGGGAAATCTGTGCTTCCTTAATGCAACTTTGCAGGCTCTCTTGTCCTGCTCTCCATTTGTTCAGCTCTTACAAGAGTTAAGATTGCGCAATATCCCAAAGGTGCCGACACATTGTCCTTTTGCCTGGTTTCTTTATTTGTTTCATTGCTCATTGGTTTACCTTTGTATATGTGGTACGGTTAAATTTTTGACTTTTTCCCCCTTCAAATTCTTAGGTTGGATTTCCAACTTTAGCTGCATTTGCAAACTTCTTTGCTGATTTTGGTGTCCCAGCTGATACGCACATAAAGAAGAAAGATGTTGCTTTATCTCGAAATGCTAGGCCCCTTAGTCCTGCCATGTTTGAATTGGTTCTTAAAAATTTTACCCCTGATGTGCCCAGTAGCATCTCAGGAAGACCAAGGTTTGCATTTCCAATACAGTTACTTCTAATGCTTTGAGAATAACGTGTTTGTTGGCAAGTGGATTCTTGTGGCTCAATTGGTTCTACATGTGAAATTAGTTAACCTTGTGGATATTTGAGGCTCTTTATGGTTGTTCTCTTTCTGTTGAACTGTATTTCTGTTCTGGAAGTTGCATGAAGTGCCAGAATAGAATATCTTCTCTGTAGACTCTCTTTAGGATAGTTGAGAAATATATGTGAATTTGCTTACCTTTATCCTTCAGTTGCTCAAGATTATCATTAAGTAGATAAAAGCAGAATGTCTTGTATTATGGTGATGAAGGAACTAATAGTTGAGAATAACTAATGAAATTTGCCTGTGGCTAATACCACATACAAATCGTTAATTTACTCCTTGTTCTAGGGTGCTATAAAGTGTAGGGAACTTGGGGCTTCTTAAGTGCAATTTGAGAAGGTGCTTGTTTCCCTACTATTTTTGTTCTGGACAGCAAGGGTATTGCAGTATCATATCAGTTATGTAGAGTTATAAAGGCCAAAACAAATATGGGGCGCACTTCTCACTATCTTAGAATATATTTGATCAATTTATTAATCAGTCGAAGGGAAGGAGTTTGTTACTGGAGTTGTTAGTTCAATGTTTGCTTATTCTTTTTAAGTCATAGTTTCATAATATGGAGAACTAAATGGTTCTCATACTTTACAGGCAAGAAGATGCTCAGGAGTTTCTAAGTTTTGTCATCCATCAAATGCATGATGAATTGCTCAAGCTTGAAGGGCAGCCTAGCTTGGCTGGGGGGAAATCTATTGTATCTTCAACTGAAGATGATGAATGGGAAACTGTTGGCCCCAAGAACAAATCTACTGTTACAAGAACGCAAAACTTCGTTCCTTCAAAATTAAGTTCAATTTTTGGGGGACAGTTGCGAAGTGTTGTGAAGGCTAGAGGTAACGGAATCATTGTTTCTTTCATTTAATGTCATAGCACATGGCTGGTTATTTGTTTAATTTATTTCACTCATTTGATGCAATTTATACTGACCAAATTATGATCATCTCTAAATTCGTTAGCTATATTAAATTTAATTTTTGCTGCATTCAAGTTTTGGAGTCTATCTTTATCTCTATGTCAATAATTGTTCTAAAGTCTTGGGTATAAGTGTGGGAGTCTAATAAGTAGCTACCATGTATTTATGGATCCTGTAACTTGGAGGTGGTATCCATAATTTGTTTGTACACAACTGAATAAAATCAGGACAATGTAGTAATAAAAAAATACCAACTAAAGAACACTCTGAACAGAAATTACTGATATCTATACAGCAGATTGATTAGTCTAGCCCACAGCTGTTAGAAAGAGGCAAAATTGTTCTGCCCAGCTAGAAGATTATTAATTGAATAGTGTCTTTTAGACGAATGTATTGCAGCAGTCCAATGAAACCACTTCCTTGTCACCATAGTTATTTTCCTCAAACCAGCATATTTCATTAGAAAATGGGCAAATAAAAACAGATGGTTCAAAGTATCCATATTATTTTCCGTGCATGTTCGATGTGTTTAGATGGCAATTTTAGTCCATTTTATATTTTAATTCTCAACATTCCTTTTGGTGACCTTTCTTATATTCTGGAGGGATCTCAACAATTTGGGTCGTGTCCCATTTTCAATATCCATTTCTAAGTGTAATTTTTTTTTTTTAATTAGATCTATTGATTTTACTTGAGCAAAATCAAAAAAAATTAATAAACTTTTTACTTGGATACTCCTTCCCACCCTTTTTAGATGTCATATGAGGTGATGTCACACAAATTAAGGAACCCCTAAATTCTATACGACATCAAACTAAAATGACTAAATTAACCTTTTCTAAATTTTACCAGCAATCTATCTCTCTCCTCATCTATACACTCTCTCTCCTGCTTCACCCAGTCTCTTTTATGGTAATTAATAGCTTTTCATTTATTAGGCATAGGAAATGAAAGTATTTAGTTGACTATCGTAAAGTTGAATTTGGAAAAGAACAATAAATACTTAATCGATCTTATAATACGACAAGGAATATGAAACAGAAAATTTTGACAAATATGACAAATATGACAAGTAAAAAGGAATGGAGGGAGTATTTTTCTATTCCCTTTTCTTTTCTCTCATTTTCTTCATCCTCCTCCTCTTCCTCTTCTTTTTTTCCCACAAGTTTCCCCAATCAGCAGTAGCACTCAAGCAAGCACAGGCTGCTGCTATTGCCATCACTGGTGGGCGGCACCACCTGTTTGCAATAACAAATTTTAATTCCAAAATTTCAACTAGACTCATTTTTTCATGTAATTTCCAAATCCTGGCCTGCTTTTAGTCCATTCCGACCAGAAGTGGATGAAAAGCACAAGTTGCAGTGATAAGTGTACCTCAAAATCCACTGAATAACACCATACTTTCACTAGGACACTCCTATGTCAATAAGAATCTTAGATCTACTAATGGAATATTGCAAATCTAAATTAAAAACATAGATCTAAAAAAATATTTAAAAAAAATCTAAACTGAGCTAGATCTACTTTTCTAAGTCAAATGGTCGAATAAAGTTTCAATAATACTTTTCTAAGTCAAATGGTCAAATAAAGTTTCAATAATCTCCTCTTGATGAGTATATATCAGTGGTTGCCTTGGGGATCCCGACCTTTGTTGGAGCAGAAGCTCTGCCACCAGTGCTGGCGGTTGACTAGTGGTTTGGGACTGCAATGGGAAGAAGCACAGAGGAGGAGCAGAAGAAGAGAAAACATCTACTCTTTGGCTGGCGGTGTCTGGTGAAAATGGGATGGAGGAGGAGAATGGGAAGAAGGAGAAAGGAGAAGAGAGTATAATTAAATATACGGAGACTATCGATGTCTTTATATGCTAAATTAATTTTACTTTCTAAATAAATGTTTTTAAATTTTTGAAGAAACTTTGGCCAAATAAGTGAACAGATCCCTCTCCAATATAGATGTCATATCGAGCCACATTTTCTAATTTTATTCCTAATTGAAAATGAAAACACAGCAAATATGACATTCATACGGATCAATGCTTCCTGGTTCAAATCCAGCAGATCTATACCATCAATCTGTTAATCAAGCCAAGTGTACATACTTTGCAAGAATTTTGGTATTACATTTCCAAGAGTCGGTGTTGGATTATGTATCAGGAATGCTGAAATTATGTTCCCATTATTAAGAATTACCTTTTGTCTCAGGCATTTTAAGTTCTATATAACTTGTGTGTGTATCTTCTGCTCCTTCATATGTGTGTGTGGGGGTGGGAGAGAGAGGGAGACCTTTTCTGTTCTACTCAGTACCCTGTTGTTTGCCATCCATGGATTGCTCTATACCTCTTTTTTCCCTTTGGGTTGGAGAGAGAGAGAGAGAGAGAGAGAGAAGAAGGGGGTTGGGGAGGGGGGTTCTGTTGTTGGACACTGTTGTCTGCCGTGCATTGGCTCTGCACTCCCTTTATTTTTTTGACATACAAATGCCAGTTCTACTGTTATTATTATTTTCACTTATTTTTCTTGCTTTCCTTTCCCCCCTTACTCTTCTCAATTTGCAATCAAGTTTTCTCGGCTTTTATTTGCATCTCTCATGTATGACAGGAAATAAACCCTCTGCTACAGTTCAGCCATTTCTTCTGCTCCATCTTGATATTTCTCATGAATCTGTCCATACTATTGAAGATGCTCTGCATTTATTTTCTGCACCGGAAATGCTTGAGGAGTACCGAACATCATCAAGTGGAAAGGTAAGTCAATGAACTGTATTTTGAGTTTCATAATTGTGACCGAGTATTTTCCTCATTGGTAGATAAAATGTGACAACCTTTCTGACTGTCATTTAATTTGACATTGTRAAAATGTCCATACTTAAAGGTGCGGAATCTTGCTCTAAATGAGGCTTTTTTAAAGTGCTTTGTGGTTTTGTTTCATCATGGATTTCTCTCTTAGTTTTATTTGCTCATGTGCATGGAAGAGCTCTCTGTTGTATGCTATAGCTTAATCAGGTCTTCACTTAATATTACTTGGTAACCTTGAGATGCCAGGATGGGTTTATGTTGATGGCTGCTTGTGATTTCTCGTAATCATATATGCTGCTGTATTGTGTCGTCTATTCCTGCATGCGGTCCTTGGACTTATTTTTCTTGTACTGTTTTGTGGCATGAATGTTGTAGTTTTATGGAATGAAAGAGACTATACATGCAAGTTCTACTGAGTTAAAATTACGGAATTAGGACCAAGTTCATCTTTTCTATCAAGGAGAAACATGTAGTTCGATTATATTATGAAGGAACAGAAAACTGTGATTTCAATTAATCAATTAGTCGGAGTGATAGAAGCTAAACGGATTGTACTATGATGTTGAGGCTGATCCTACTTGTCTCTAATGGTGTGCTGCGTGGTGTATGTCATTCTTTTTTGTATGAGAAAACAGAGGAAAAGTGAATGGAAGTAACACTGAGCATTGGTGTTCATCGAAAAAGATTTCTTGCATAGTCACTTGTGAATTCAATGAATACTTCATTCGACATACATCTCTTATGCTTCCTGGTTAATCCATCCAATATTCGCAAGGTTTAAATTGGTCTTCTGATAGAGACAAGTGGCACCAACCACCGCTTTAAGGTTTATAAGAGGAGGAATAAGGAAGTTTCAAAAAGCCAAATCCTACTATGGCATACTTTAGATGATGGACATATGGGATTTAGGGTAATCCTAGTTTGAGTAATTTCCTAGTTGTTTTGGATTTTGAGTTACTAAGTAGTTGCCTAATTGTTTGAGTTCTAGTAAGTTTTTCTTTTTCTAGTAGGTGTAGGAGTTAGTCTAATAAATAGAGAGTTTTTCATYATATTAGGTAYGCTATTCCTTACAATTAATAAGACTTCAGTATAACCTGAATATTTCTAGTTGTATAACGCAATCAAAACCTAAGGTGTGATGCCTGATGGTCCTAGGTGTGACGCCTAGGTCAACTTCTTAGTCTGACTCTAAGAATCAGTTTTTCTATTTTTCCAGTAGATTTTCGCTTCGAATTTCTGCTATTTTTCTGGTTTCCCTACCTTTTAAATCACATACTTCCTTCCATACTGAATTATTTATCATGGGCTCCCTAATGGTTTTGTCCTGCATCATCTTCTCAAGTTAGATGAAGTAATAATCCTTGTGCCTATATGAGTTGTGCTTGGGAGTTGCAATTTGTTATCAGCTGTAACATATCAAATTTATTGCCCAAAATGGTCTAGGTTACACAAAAAGGAAACTGCCTTACATGGGGATCTGTGAGACGTGCCAACAATGTACAGCCTGTCTTTAAGTTGTAAATGTTGCAAGTGAGGCATTTGCTTCAATAACATGCATTAGACAATCCGACAACAGAGAATTGGTACATGGAAAAGAGGAAAAGGGGTGAGTGGTGCATGATGAGATCTAATACTTGAAAGAAGACATTTTAACTGAACAATGGCTGGCTTCTTATTTTCAAACTTTATGCCTATCATATATGTAGTTAGAAAAAGAACTTCACTCCAGAAGATGACTCTTAATGTTGGAACTTCTCAATGGAAACCACAACTAGAAGTTTAGGACAATGAGACAGGGAATAATGAATAACAGGGCCTTGGATATCCAGAGCAGGAGGTAGAGGAAACATATCCTTCTATGAGTTGAAAGATTTGAGATGGAGCATAAGAATGTTACGTCGTACTTGAGTGTGATGGCTATTTCTCTAGTTTGATACTTGCTTTAGTTTGATTATTGCTGTATGCAATCTCTCCTCTTCATTGCCCTCATATGATGCTACTTGCAAGGAGGGGAAAAAACAAAAGGACAGGAAAGATCCCTTTGATTTTGCCTATTCTATTTTACTGGTGATCTGATTTTGTTATTAGAAATCACTTTCAGGCTGGAGTTGTTACTGCCAAAAAATCTATCACCATACAGGCACTTCCCCAAATAATGATATTGCACCTGAAGCGGTTTACCTATGGAAGCCATGGAAGCACAAAATTGCATAAACCAGTTCACTTTCCTCTTGAACTGGTCCTTCACCGTGATTTGCTTTTTTCTATAACTACTGAGGTAATGCACTTAAGAGGGTATTCCTTCTTCTAATTTAATTGAAGTGAGAATCGTGGCTAATCAGCTGTTCCCTTTAAATTTGGTTTTTGTCAATTCAGCTGTATTTTCTTTTAGTCATAATCAGGATAACATTCATAAGACCTGTATCTACAATGAAAGGCCGTCCTTACTGGCAGGATGGGTATAGATCTTTGGTTTGTTGGCCTTCCTTTTTGAAACAGTAGAAGATAGACCTGATTTACAGTCTTGCACATAAAGAGGACAAGTATGCTTTCATATGAAATCTCTGTTTTTTAGATTTCTAGGTTGAATTTCCTGAAATTTTCATATCAGCTGTGAAGAAAAATGAATATTTTTTTGGTCTTGAGCCTGAGGAGCCTTATTGTACCAGTGGTGACTGGTTTGACAACTTCAGTATACTCGTCGGAATAAATGGGTGCTTGAAGCATTAATCCCTTGAAGTTCTACTAGTTCTACTTGAACTTTATAGAGGGACAAGGGATTGGACATACTGCAGTTTTGGACGGCGGAACTTTTTAGAATTTTACTTGAGGGAAAAAGTTGTTTGCTTTTAGGTTGAATGAATATTTGTTAAGCTTTATTACTACTATGTCCTCCCGGAAGTTGCAGAAGAAATTTATTTAAATTCTCCTCTTTTTTAACTTGTTAAGGGCCGAAGATATGAACTCGTTTCCTCAATAACCCACCATGGATGGGAAGCTTCAAAGGGGCATTATACTGCTGATGCACGCGGTTCAGATGGTCAGTGGCTACGGTTTGATGATTCATGTGTCACTGCAATTGGCACTAGCAAAGTATTGCACGACCAGGCTTATGTCCTCTTCTATAAGCAATTATAAAACGTTGGTGCTTTATACTCTGATCGTGCCGTGGAAACGTTGGACTTGCAACTGTTCTTTTTAAGCTGAGGCTGTTGGTGTTTATATATCTTGTAGTGCAACCAGGAAATTCATCTAGACAAAATACAATCACGGATATATAGAAATTTTGTAATTTTGCATATTGATTAAGAGGTTATATGAGATACATTATGCAATTCGTTTTGTTTGCTGCTGTAATTGTTCTGTTGGGATTGCATAATGACATTAGAGAATGAAATTCTGATGATGTATAGAGTAACAAATTCTGAAGTCTCATCTTCTCATATACTCGTGTAGTCTTTCTTGATTACCAAATTAACTATCATATTACCTTTGTGAGTCAGGTTGGGATATTCTTCTTGTTCTTGATTTAGGCTCTATTTGGATTAAATTTTGTGGTAAGGGGAGGTATTTTTTTTTTTTTTTTAAAAAAAAGTTGGAGAGGTAAAAAATTGTAAGATTTAAATTTTAAAATTGTTTTTGAAGTTAAAGAATTTTTTTTTTTGG
This sequence comes from Rhazya stricta, assembly GCA_001752375.1. Lineage (NCBI taxonomy): Eukaryota > Viridiplantae > Streptophyta > Magnoliopsida > Gentianales > Apocynaceae > Rhazya > Rhazya stricta. The sequence continues at coordinate 2,540,743 of MEJB01000035.1, forward strand.
GATTAAGAAATCATTTGGATTAGAAATGATAAAATATATATATTTTAAAAAAATATTCACTGTTCAACATAGTGATTAATTTTTAGAGAACATGATTTTGGTAATTAAACATGTAAATTTCATCTATTTTATTATGGTTTCGAACGATATAAGAAATAGCGAATAATCAATTATAAATATTTATRAAGAACATATTCAGTATTTCATACATACAAATGTCGATTACCTTTAGTTTTACGATCGATTAATTATATTTATAATTTGCATTTGATAGCGATTTTTATCTATATGAAACAGTACGAACTATTTTTGAATGATTAGATATGAATAATCGAGTATTTAGAAAGTACTAATCATGTGGGTAATTATCTATATATCGTAATTGTGCCAAAAAACATTGAAGTTTATTTATATACTGTACTTTGTGTAAACCATCATCATAGACGGTCTCTGTGATAGACATGCTTATCGCGGTAACCTTTTGTGGCCAAGCTTTCAAACAATATGCTTATCACAGCAGCATACTGTGATGGCTTGTTGATCACGATTTTCCCTATAGAAGACAATATGCTGATCACAACAAGTTACTTGTCACTGTTTGCTGTTGTGAAAAGCATATTGGGTGCTACCTTCATCACTAAAGGCCACTGTGATGTATATMCTCATCACAACAGCCTAATGTAATGGAGGTTGCATCTAATATGCTCTTCAGAGTATCTCGCCATGATGGGTTTGTTCATAATGGTGCTCTGCTGTGGAGAGAAAATTGTGTGATCACAAGAGGCCACCGTAATTGACAATCGAAATCAYGGTGGGCTACCACTAAAACCCGAATTTCGACAAGGCTATTTTTGGGAACCTAACTTTTGGATATATCAACTATAGATGTGAGATCATCAATATCATCCTTGTCAACTTCATTAGAAAGTAGGTAATTTAACATCATATCATAATTATCGATTGTTTCCATATCTCTAGGTACCTGTAGTACAAACAATAATCCGAACGTCATATTAAGAAATACTGAGATTAGAAATGATAGTGAAACAACAATTCAAATATATAGCATATTGGAAAGACGGTTCCATGTTTCACACTGAGATTAGAAATGATAGTGAATAGATTCCTCTAGGAAGTGAAAAATTTTACAGAGCTTGCCGGCGTCGACAAAAATATTCCTTAYGCAGACAAATTTTTTCCTTCCGTTAAAGGGGTGAAGTTGGATGAGTGATTAGTAGGAAGTGTATAAGGTATTGCATATCAGTATGGACTCAACAACCAGCCATAAATTAATATGGGATTGTTTTCTACTATAATTCAATGAGGGAACTGTTTAACAGGCATGAAGAAACTCAAAAAGCTCGTGTAAAGGGAATAAGTTACTGTACTTTTTACAAAAGTGATTAGAGTAGTCATTTTTAATCATTTTTACTCTTTAGTTTTTTCTGTAGGAAGGGGAAATGTTATTGTATATTTTTATTTTTTAGTGATGATTGAAGGAGAATTTTTTAGTTAAGGAGTAACATTTCTCGGCCCGAGATGTAAAACAAATGACTTTTGAAATTGGGAGAAAAAAATTTATTGATTAAAGTGTAAAACAAATAACATTTGAAACTGAAGAAAAAATTGTTTTTCCCCAAAGTATAATCCAAATAGGGCCTTAATGTTTTTCTTTGCTTGCTCATCATAATCAGCTCAGAGAAAGGGAATACAAGTTAGATGGTTCTTGATGACCTATTGTTCTCATAGTTTTAATTATTAGTTATACATTAATGGTTAATCTACTAAGTTATATGGGTGCATTTGTAATTTTATTGAATATATTCCTTCGTTTCAAATTAATTATTCTTTTAGTCAAAATTACGCATATTAAGAAAACATGAATTCTTTTAGTTTTTTAAGTAAAATGACGTTTCTGGCATCTTTTAATTTCTTATATATATTTAACATTTTGTCTAATGTATATGCCCAACACATTGAAAATATATTTTAGAATTAAATAAACCAATTAATTAACAATAAAGTAGGGAAAAAGATACTTTCTTGATTTTCTAAAAAATGATAAGTTATTTTAAAAAAAAAGCATGGTAAAAGGATAATTATTTTGAAACAAAGGAATTAATTATTATTGTCTTATTTTGATAACAAATCTCGTGGACATCTATGGAACTAGATCCATGCAATTTTGTGAAATTAATTATATTAGGTAAGTTTATTGAGATAGTTAAGTTTCTCTTTCTGATCTCATAATGATCCTTTCGTTTATAAATTTAATCATATCAAAATTGGCTCGGTTAATTTATAACAATTTCTCTTCAGTTAGATTAGTTAAGCTAAATTGTAAGTTTAGAGCATACTTTTATTTCGAAAGATACGAAAATGGCTAAGAATGAGAATCTTATCCTAACATTAAAACAAGCTTATTAGTATAAAGAGATTGATAGAACTTCTAGAAACACACAAGTTTTTTCTACAAAACCTTATTCTTTCTGTAGTTGGCTGTGGCAATCGAGCTCATGTTCTTAAGAACTTCCCTTAAACTCTAGGTGATGTCTATATAAGGAGATACTCTTTTGGGCTTAGAAAACAAAACATCAGTAGCAATCTTAACAAGCATATCTTATTATGAGTTCTAATGTAACAGTGATTCATGTTGGATTTTGATATGAATAATTTTATTAAGTATATTATGTTATATTGAGTAATATAAAAATACATCGGCACCACAGAGAATTAGATATTGATTATCATTTACCTATATTCCTCAACTTTATCTAGCCAACCGATTAACTAAAATGGAAATTAACTAACTAAAAAATTCCTAATTAACCATATATGACCACACAAAAAAAAAAATAAAAGAAAAATTAATGATAAAAGGCTAAACACCCATGAGGTAACTTATTTTTCAACTATGTTATATCAAATATTGACCAACTAAAACACATGAATATTGCATATACTTTTTCAAAATATAAACAACTTATTTCTCCAAATAATTAAGTTATATTTCTATGTTTAATTTAACCTAGAAAAAATCATTAAATATATGGTTCTCAAATATTGCACAAACGATTTATATATATCTCTATTTCACATGTAGTTCATGATACTCACTATTTAACCTAATTGTAAAAGTGTCATCTCTAATCGTAGTGAACAATGTTTGAAACAATTGAAAGATAACCAATCATACAATCGAATATTAAGAATAATAACAAGACTTCAATATACATAGATATACCTAAATATGAAAAATGGCTAATTCAATAACATAACATCCGAGAATGTTACATCATGATTTGAAAACAAGAGATTTAGTTCAACACGATTCGAATAAAAACAACAACAAATTGAACACTGAAGATAGAAAAACATCATGAAGACAATAACCTCAATCAATTGGTCTTCTTTTCCTTCTAGAAAGCTCATTCTTAGTGTTCCAATGTGTTCTTCAAGGTTCCGTAGACTAAATATCTCAATTCTGGTCAAAACTTGCGTATAAGTTGAAAACCCTCAAAATTGCATTAAAAACCCTCAAACCGGCCTAAACACCCTAATTCCAGTGTCTATCCAAACTCACATCCAAATGGGTGTCGGTTTGATCATAAAAAGCTTAAACTAGCGTTGGTCAATCTTGAATAGACGTCAATTTGGGCAAAACCATTGAACTTATGCCAATTTTGATTCCAAATCGATGCCAGTTCACCTCTAACTTTGTTTTCCAAATATTTCTCTCGTATTTGGGGCTGGATTGAGCTAGACGGGGGCTTGTTTGAACATGATTTTTCTCCAACCTTGTTTCCAAAAGCTTTAGAGACTCATATTTACATATGAATCCCTAATTCACCATTTTATGCTCTACAAGACCAAAATGGAAGAGTTACGGTGTATTTTCACAATAATCGACATTTATATCCATATTTTCATCAATTAAATATATAAAACCTTAATACATATAGGTATAAGATCGATGCATTACATCTTACCTTCTATGTATTTAAGAAGAAGAATTTATTTTTGTTTGAAGGATATTAGTTGTGTAATACCCCAAGTTAAGAAACTCTAAACATAGAGGTGGTATTGTTTACCCTACTTTAAATGTGAAAATAAAGTAATTCTATTCTCTTTTTTTTAAAAAAATAAATGATCTATTCGCTAATAATTAATTCTATAGAAATTTTAGCAGAGTTTCCCTTATAATTTTCATATATCCAATTTGTTTAGAATAGAAACTTAGCCCCAAATCCTCAAAATATTTTATATCTAAATTTCAAGCTCAAAACAAGAAAGTAAATCCAAAACTCAAGTCTTATGCTAAAAAATGGAACAACATCCAACATGTCAATGCACCAAAAGTAGTTGAAAGAAAAAACTTTTGAAATAACAGAATGACAACTACCATAAGTAACAAAATATTTTCTTAACATCAAATTAAAAACTAGTATATTGGGCACTATCTAAATTTGTCTCCAAGTAATCTCCTCAAACCACCTAGTTCTCATTACCCAAAACTTGGAAAAGGAAGGGGATGAACTAAAAACTAAAGTTCACCAACTAAACCCCATACATGTACTGAATGCTTATGACATGCAATATTTGTAATATAATTTGAAAACATATCCCCTTTGAGTGAGCAATTATTATTAACGTGACCTCACTGGTGTATCACCTATTGAGTGAGCAATTATTATTTTGGAACTAAATTCAATCTATCAGTGGCACCACAAAACGGTTAAAATTATCTTTATATTCACCTCTCGAAGAAGTTAACTTCACTTTCACATTCACCCTGAAAAAGTGGTTAGGTTTGGTGGGTTAGTCCCTCATGTCCCCTTTTCCGCTTGCACCTTTCATGACTTAGATGTATACACATTCATTTATTAAAGTTTGATATACATACGACTTGAAAAGTAACATTTTTCATATTATCATGTAAAATATTTACCCTTTTGAATTCATACACATGCATACCTACCAAAGAAATAATCTAATATATATATATATATATATATTCATGAATGTTAACCATGTAATGACATGCTATATATACTTTTAATAAGTAAACAAAGTAATAAATCACATATTTGAAAGATAACCATAAACGCACGTTAAACTCACAATAAAAGTTCCATATTCGATAAAAAAAGAGAATTTATTTACATGAAATCCTTAATGGATTTAATTTACTTGAATAGAAAACTAGGTGTCTTTGTTACCTATAACATCAATGTAAAAGTCTTAGTTTCACTACAAAAAAAAAAAAATATTTAAGAATTTCCTAGACATCTTTTGGATCATCAAATTAGTTTTCTACCATAAGAAGAATTATGATCGGGTGAAGTCCACTCTAACTAAAACTATCATAAAACCTCCTATCGAACTCCAAATGATGCCAAACCAAGTCCAAAAGATAGATGACTAACATGGGGTCGTTTTATAATTTGAATAATCATAAAATTCAACATATAGCATCTATTATGGTTGTTTTAAAATCATATAACAATCTCCCTAAACTGGTAAGCCCCTTGTTTCATGCAAATTTCACTAATTTCATGCTTAACTCTCTTATGGCTACAAATGTAATACTCATATATACACAAAAAGTAATATACAAAATACACCAAAAACAAGGGATTTTACCCACAATGGACGCAAGTAGGTTTGGAATCCATCTCTGGATGGGTTTTTCAAACTCTGGCATTTTTGGACACAACGCATATGCTGAATGCTTTCGTTTTATTTTCCATTGCATTCTGAAAATGTGTTYGACCATTGCTTCAAATTTGGCATAATTTAACTTCACATTTGTTGAACGCGATTGCTCTTTTTTCCCCCTATCTCGTATGTGGAATGCAGCTATGTCGCAAATCAAAACTTGGGGGGGGGGGGGGGGGGAAAACCCCCCCCCCTTCAATTCACTTTACCAATTTAGAATCTATCTTTTTTTTTTTTTTTTTTTTTTTTATCTCAAGACTCTATAATTCTCCCATCTTAGTTAAAACCTTTCTTCGCCATCCGGTCACCTTGAGGTGGCTCATTGCTGATATTCATTTCTATCTAGAATATAGAAGATTTACACTTATCTCAAAGTGAAAGAAATTATACACTCGGCCAGCCAATACGATCTATAAACTGAATTTTTTAGTGTCATCACTCCATTAAGATAAGGTCAAAGGAGTAACCATGTTTACACGATGAACAAAGAAGAGAAGACGTGTAGTTACCAAAAGTGAAGTTCATTGGGAAGACCATGTTCCCACGTATTTGAAATTTATCGAAAAAGATGTTAGGACRCTCGCGTTCATTTCAGTGAATTCTATTTCTAGGATAATTATAAAAACACATATAGTTGTGATTTCTGATAGTTTAAACATGAATAAACTTGTAGGCCAACACCTTTTATCCTTGAACATAACAAAGAACTTATGAAGGATAATCGTCCGAGATAGAGGCGTACTACAAGGATACATGTAGAAATGGCTTTCCACAGTCCCAACTCTCCCCCAAGATGTTCAAATTTTTATTGACCAGGTCAAAATAAATTGTATTCTATGAATCTAAGGAGCATCATCCTCAAGACAGAGTTAGAATGATCCGTTGTAATGGATTTGAACTTTTATGTAATGTGTTCAATTAAAATATTTTACCTATTATAGCATTATGTTTGACAATTTCATCTCTTGACGTGTTGAATTTAAATCTTTATTTCTCTCGTTGTAGTTTGTTGGCAATGATTGATGATACTGTGATGGAAAGTTTGTATTTTGGTAAGAATTTTTGTGATATTTTGTATTTGGTAAGGATTGTTGTGGTATTATTTGTTTACAAGTTGTGTCTATTTAATTTTGTGGAACCAGAAAAACTAAAAGTTGTAGAAGCAGAACAATTAGGACCAATGCATTCTCTAAATGCGTTGGTGTAAAAAAAAGATAGTATTAAGCTAATGCATTTGACTTAAAAACCAAAGCATTTAGCTAGAAATTGATCCTAAGACGGTCGCATTCAATGGATGCGTTTGATATTTGGCTGAATGCATTTGTTAAATATGTTCTGTCCATTTGTACCAACGTTTCAAAAATCGTTCATTAATGAAGTTCTTTCTCAATTTTCATCCATTGTGAGCAAAAATTCCACGTGCAACTAGGGTTTTATTTTTTAAAAATTTATCTTTTCCTAGTGAACTTGGGTCAAGCTAAGCCCAAAATGGATTGTGATCATTTAATTTTAGGTTCGACTAAGAGTAACATATCTAGTATATGGTTTTAGTATTTTGGGGTCTAAGAGTAGGCTCTAATAAATCATACCTTGAATAAAATAAATTTGCTGAGGCCCAATTAGGTGTTATTGAATATATGTTCTCTCCATATCCCATTTAGTTCATTCAAGTAGGTATAAATTTTGAATTCAATAAAAGTAATAGAATTTCATTAAATAAATAAATAAATACAGATAACATTGCAAAAATTTTAATTATTAAATTTCTAATTATGACATTAATCATTACGGCATCCAAGTCTTTCCACCACAATAAGTAATAACATATACAATAATGATAATAAATTAAATAACTAATCATTGAAAAATTAAATAATTACACATAATTTATAAAACTAGGAAAATTGGCAGGCAATATTACAAATCACCTCTTGTAATGGAGTTATTCAAGGACAGGGCYAGAAACTTCACTTTGAGGGGGCTAGAGTAGATGATCAAGATATTTTGGGGGGAGAGGGGATAGGGGCAAAATGATACTTTTTAGGCAAAAATTCTATATAAATTTTAAAAATGATTAACCATATTAAGATTTTGAAAAAATATTAGGGGACAACTACTGCTCCCCCTATCTCCCCCCTTGGAGTTATTTAAGTATTAGATCAATAATAAGAAGTTTACTTACTTTTGTAAGGTTATAGTGTTGGATGCRAGACTCAATAATTTCTAAATTATATTTTAATACAATCATGTCATGTCAGGTTGCAAATCTAGATCTGGATATTGTAGTTTTAACATCATTGACAAAGGAGTAGTTCAATTATGTTTATTAGGAACAAAAAAAGAAAAAAAAAAAGGACATTCCAAATGCCTTTCATATGGTTTATTTTTCATACTAGCAAGGATTCTTATCCTTATTTTCTTTTAAGGAAACATAAGTTGTTACTAGAAGGGAAAGTATATTTGAGTTTTGCATCCAAAACAAATCTCCATATTTCATCGTCATCCTTTATCATCTACCATCATCTATTTATTAGGGCAAAGCAAAGTATAAAAATGATAAGATTCTAAGAGCATCTATAATGTATTTGTTATTTTAAAATATTATACATTATAAAATAAAATTATTGAGATACGATTTGTAACACCCCAAATTAGGAGATTTTTAAGTAGGGAGGAAGGTTTCCTCACTTGAAAGACACTAATAAAGCTTGACACAAGTATCTGACAATCAAATTGTCTTTGATAAAGTTTAGAAATTATTCCAAACATAACTATTCAATCCAAAGTGTGCAACATGAATGGTTTAATAAAAGAAGGTTTCTAAGCCAAGTGTTATTCTGGCTGAGTCTGCCCCGCGAGCGGTTTCCTTGAATCACATAACTTTCATCACCTGAAAAATGAAATAAAAGGGACAAGGGTGAACTAAAGCTCAATAAGTAAATCCTACACATGTGTGCCAATGGCATGCAATAGCTTATGTTACATCTGAAAATCATATCCCCATTTTTCCTTTAACTTTTCAAAAGTTTGCTCCCCTTGACTGACGTGAGCCCACTTAGTATATCACCTAGCCACTAGGCTCTGTATTGGACAGTTATTGTTTGAAACCATATCACATTACATTACATTTTGATTTATTTTCATCCCACAAGGAAGTCCACGTTACCATTTCATTACTATCCTCAAAGAGGGTTAGGTCGGATGTGCCAGTCTCCCATGCCCCATTTCCCAATCACATCCTTCATGGCTGGGACTATACTCTTTTACTTTCTTAAAATTAGGGATATAGGCTAATTTAAATTCATTTTCACACTACCTTGAAAACATTTTCCTTACAATTATCATGACCATATAACATGTTGTGACTTATGAAATTCATGTTCATGAATATGTATTATAGCGTAAAATATCGCACATGATGTTTCTTTAACTTAAACATATAAAAATTTACATAGTTTAAATCAAACATAACACTTATAGTACTTCACATAAACCAAGTCAATCATAGTACTATTATACATTTTTACATAATGATCATACATTTAGAATGGATGAAGAACTGAAAGTTTACTTATCTAAAATGCTTAAGTGCTTAAAGTTGGTTTGTAATTAGCAATTAAGTTCCTTAGCTATCATTGATGTCCAAGTGTCCATTTCCTAGTTCAAAATAAGGGAAACACACTTGAAAAGGATCTTCTAGATCGTAAAACTTTAAGACACCCCTCTTATGAACCTATTATGAAACATTCTAACCTTAGAAGTCCCTAAAAAGTTTATTTTCTCAAAACAAACGGATGCTACTCTGCGTCCTTAGTGCATCCTCAACTCAGCAAGTGCTCACGGATTGTAAGTTCCACTCATGCATGTGTCCATATATGTGTCCATATATGCGTCCGTGAGYGCCCAGATAGCACCCAATTTCACATGGACGGCTCCAAAGACGATCTAGTTCATTTGTGCTTGCGTCCGTGCATGCCTGGAAACAATAGATGTATGAATTTCAAGGTAAAAACAACAATAACTTATTGAATCTAAACCTCCCCTTAATTATTCTATGTCCATTCCACTCCATAACATTCATTACTCACACATGTATATGCATCAATGCTTAATCACAATTGGAAAAACTTCTTCCCTCTAATCTTAATTAATAAAATATCCATAGAAACAAGTTTCTAACCTAGAAGTTATTGATTAACTCTACAGAATGCCTCAATAAAAATTAGATTAGGGTAAGACTTACCTCAAATTGCAAGGAATATGTTTTCAATAGCCTTCAAGATTGCCCAAGTGCTTCCCCTTCCTAGCCACTTTTTCTTCTTCTTTAGCTACATAAAATGGGATATAGAGTTGACAGAGTTAGTTTCTAACGTAAGATTAATTTTGGATGAGATAGAGAGGGTATCCATGGGTCTTGGTCAAGCTAACCCAATGTCGACCCGTTTCGCAACTTAATCTTTTTAGGCCACTTTAACACAAGTAATTCAATCCAATCAATTAACATAAATGGTTCCATGACGTTTTTAAATTTCATCGATTTAATCCCAAATAACACATAAACTGAACATACAAATTCTCATTAAGAATAATAATGAATTAATTCATATAAAATTCTTAAAAATGAAAAACATTGTTTCAAATATTACACGATCYATTATGGTGACATGAATAAACTCTTAATGATGTTAACCGTAGAGTATTGAAGATGCCCCAAGCACTATTACTTTTCATTTTTGATGAGTAAATATTTAAAACGAACATCCCATGTTGATTTGTTGAGTCACTCAGTTGAAAAGCACACGAATGACCCATTCTGTTGAAGATCGGTTTATGCATAGCGAAAATGATAATGCTTCTGACTGATCATTTGGCAAAGTAAAAAAAACAAAACAAAAATGGGAATCTCATATCTTGAAGCACCATATGGATTAGGAAGCAAATCCAGCTGTTTTGACATTCTTCCAAAATGAAGAGTTTGGTCAAAATTTCTTATTCTATTCTCCGTTTTGACATTCTTTCATCTTCTTGTAATAATCATACAGTTAAGGATGGAAATACTGATCTGCAAAGAAAGGATTTTGGAATTCTAATTCAATATTCATATTTGCTTTGTATGCAAAATTTGCGATTATACACTCCTGGTTTTTAAGGTGTGTCCAAATCAAGGAATTTACATTAAATTTTCCGAATTCTCATTGCAATGGAATTTTTGAATTGATGAATGTACTAATTTGAAATTTAAATGAGAATAATGATRAAAAATAATAATGAATTACTTTAAAAAAAAAAAAGAAAGGGAGAATATTTTAGTAAACTCCTTTCCCTTGAATTAATGGGGCTAGTTGAGAGTTTACAGGAAAAATATGATTATTAGGGAATTTGGGATAACGAGTGAACATTCAGGTTTGAATGAAGAACCACATTGTTTATTGGTACAGATTTTAGTAAAAGCTGTGGGGCATTATAGGCTCCTAACCACTCCCAAGACTCAAATTAATGAGGAAATGCCATGAATGTGTCATTCTAACCACTCCCAACATAGATTCCAGGGCGGTCAATCATTTCAGTGATCGCAGTTGGCTATGGCATCATCTCTCTCGTTCCTTTTGCAACCTTCAGTCTCTTTAGTCTTCAAATTCTATATATAGGAACTGAAGAATATGGGCTTGTAACTTGGGACCAAACGAAGAGACTCCTGTGGAATATTAGACTCTCGAAAAAGTTTGGCTGCTTTCTTTCTTACAGAAATATTGTGTTGATTTTGCTGGTTTGGCCTAATTGTCGGCTCATTTTTCCTCCTTTTCAGCTTTATGTAGTACTAATTAATTGATGATATGCTCCTTAGGCCTTCATAATTGACATTTCAAAGTAATAGTATAAAGAAATCATTTATTCTATTGAGCAAACGTTTCAAATTGTATATTTTTATTAAAAAAACCATTAAGTAGCCTCGAATTGAAACTTACAGTTTTAAAAAGTCTCTCAAAGTTTGACCGCACCTCCCTCTTGACACCTATACTAAAGTGGCAATTATTTTTATATCTTTATATGTTTTTATTTGGTTGAGAAAATTTGCTGCTAACTAGTTTTGACTGTTGTAGTCGATTAAGAATTTAGCATCAAACAGTTTTCGTAAATTATGGAATTCGTAGAACCTTCTTTTTTATGGTTTGGATTCTTAAGGATACTATAGGAAAAGTTCCTTTCTATGAGATGAAATGGAAGAAATGTTGGTAATCCTTAAGGTTTTTGTTCCCACCCAGTGGAATCAAGGGAGAAGTGACCAAACCTGTGAAAACGAAAAATAGTCACTGATCAAGCATTGTTTAGTATAGGAACAGCTTGATTCGTCTCTTCTCTAAGGTCTTTTCCATCAACTTGAACCGTAGCAAAGATACGGCCTCAAGTTTAACGATAATATGAGCAGCTGCTGTACAAGAATCTTCACATAAATTAACGTCAATGGCACATGAACTCAGATAAACTTTAATAAATATGGTAGTAAGTATCGAAGACCTGAACAATGAATTTATCAAAGATTGATATCTAGCAACCTGAACTGTGTGCTACATGGCCTCGGACAAATCCACAAGGGTAAAAGGAAAAGATTTTCCAAAAAGAAACTCCTATCTTCAAGCACCATATGTTTAGTTGATTAGTTCATCTTCTTTATGCTTATTGTTCTAAACAAATGCTACTACCATCTTTCTAACCTTGAGCTTGGTGGCCCTTTCGCAGAAAACAACAAATGGCTACAATTTTTTTAGGACAATCCTTTAATTGAGGAAGAGATTCCGAGACCTATGATTAAGATAAGCATAAAGTAGTTATAGGTACCTAAACCTGCTTGTTAACAATAATCACATGGATTGTCGCTGGATTGCTGTCGGAATCTCAACAAGTTTATCTTCAATCTTTGAATAAATAATCATAGGATGAAACTACACCTAGCTCAATCATCCTCAACCCTTTCCCTATAAAATGAGATACTCTGCAAAAACAATTCCAGATTAGAAACAATATTATAGAAACACAATGTTTTCAGTCAGTGAAACGCCAAAATACAACCAAAGAACAAAAARAGAAAACCATACTCAATTCCAGGAGCCTATATTTCATCATCCTAAGCTTCAAATACACAATTTCTGGACCTTCAAAAGTTGTAATTCACAGAAACTCAAAACAAACATCATGTGTTTGAGGCCTCTGTTTTGCCTCTTCTACTGTTCCAATCAAAATCTATTCACAATACCAAAAAACAAAACCGAACAACCTTAAAAATGACACCAGGCACTGACTGAAAAAATAAGCCAGTACCTCTCCGCTTCTGACATTAAAACTCTAACTTTGCAACAAGAATGGAGAATTTCCCCCTTTAATTTGAAGAGGAGATGAGTCCTCTGTTCCAGGAGTGTACTTTGGAACCCACCAAACCCTGAGACTTTTGTCAAGGCTTCCACTATAGAGCATGAATCCACCTCCGACAAATCTTGGTGATGCCTGCAAACACTTGACAGGCCCTTCATGGCCTTTTATGATCCCAATTCTAAATAGGCCACCATTGATCTCTCTTTTCCATATTGCAATATTTCTATCTGCTGATCCACTGCAAAGAATTTCCCCAATCAAGCACATACACAAAACAGCCATTTGATGTGCTTTCACCTCGCAAATCTCTTTCCAGCTATCGAAATCTTTGTTTCCTAACCATCCCATTATGTATCCATCTGATCCTCCTCCATAAACTAGATTTCCAGCCTCAGAAACCACCACAGAATTCAATGAAACATCCTTATGACCACCTAAGATTCCCTTGAGAGAATGTGTGTTCTTTCCTTGTTTTCCCCAAGCCTTGATTTTGCCATCTGCTGATGCTGAATAAACAATTCCATTGCTTGCAACTAACCCGTTTATGGCATCATCATGGGCCTTAATCGATTCCAAACATTTGAAATCTAAAATTCTCCAAACCTTAAGGGTCTTATCCCATGAACCAGAATAAATTAAACCATTACTGACAGTCAAGCAAGAAATGCTATCAGCATGTTCAATCCACAAACGCTTGTGATGTCGCCTAGTTTGGACATAATTGCTCTGCTTCATGAACTTCCCCAAGTAATCCTTTGCGGTAGGAAGACTATTGACAAGCCTAAATATATTCTCAGAGCTTCTTGAGACCTTCCAAACTCTAATTCTACTATCCTGGTGTGCAGTAAAAACCTTATCGCCAACAGTAACCAGCGCCTTAACAGAACCCTCCCCTGACCCAAACTTGGTGAACTGCCTCAAATCAGGCTGCTGCCAGACTATAATATCCCTGGCTTGCGAGCCACTAAGAATGAATTCTCCACACAAGGCTAAACAAGAAACTGAACCAACGTGGCCAGAAAGAACAGCCAATGATTTGTATGAGTGGTAATTAGAAGTAGGAAAGCTTGGAATCATCACCTTTAGGGCCTGAAAATCAAATCTATGAGATGTTGCTGGGCTTTCATCAGTTTCACTACTCGTGCAACTGCTACTSGTKGTCGAAGATAACAATGGTATTGATGGTTTTGTTTCTAAAATTGAAGAATCCAKTGGGTGAAACAACTCTTTCATATTAAATTAAGAAGGGTTCTTCTATAGAGTTCAGAAGGAGGCCAAAATAGGGTAAGAGAGACAGAGAGAGATATTTCTACTGTATCAGAAACAGAAGTCAGGAGAAAGATTTGCATATATGGAAAGAGAGACGTTGAAGCATGGTTCTATCCTAATATATATATATATATATATATATATATAGGAAAAAATTTGGAAAATGATTATTCAGATAATTGAGATGGACATATTGGAACGTTAAAGATTTAACTTTTCCCCCTTAATTTACAAAATAGAATTTTTGAGAATTAAATACGACAAGGTGGAGCCGGTATATACATCCTACGTTTGAGAGAGAGAGAGAGAGAGAGAGAGAGAGAACAGAAGGGATGTCTTGGAAGGAGGGGGCGGGGAGCAATGGAGCGGGCAGGAAGCTGAGAGCCAAGAAACTCCGATTTCTTGCGGAAAAGATTTTGTTACAATGAATGAATTGTTGAGAAGGGAAGGGGAGGTGTAACGGATACTTTTGACAAACACCAAATAGTTTAAATATACTAATATTCATCAAAAGGTGATCGGTGAAGTGGGCCCATATCTTAACCAATCTCTAGGCATGCAGAGTAGTAATTGCTAAATGCAAATTTTGTATATTTCCTTTGTATTTTTCATTTACATTCACTGAAGATTAAATAATTTATCTCTCGAAATTAAAGGAAAAAAGTTACAATTTTAACTTAATTAATTGAGGAATAATTTTGAGTTATATTGAAAAATTAGAAATTGGATTGAGAAACTAATTTACTCAAAAAGATTACAAATGTAAAGAAGAATTCTGGTCCTCTTTTTATGATACTTTATGTATGCTAAGGCTGGTGRACTTTTACTTTCCTTGGCCAGCCATTTAGGTCTCGCTGGACCAGAGCAGTGATTATTTAAAAACTAAAGTATCTTTTTATATTTCTGCAGTAGGCCAGTCTTTTCTTGCCGGGAATATATGAAGAAGAAAGTAGCCAATCTCCTACCCGTTCTTTGGTAGACGCAATTTCCGTGATGTTCCTTTCTTGGTATGACCAAATGCCTTAACCAATCTACAAGCAGTGCCACTCCCTTTACAGCTAGATGTTCTTTTTTTTTTTCCCCCTTAGAAATATTTTGCCCTATTCATTATTATTTTTTAAATGGATGATCCGAATCTTTACATTCAAAATATCTTATACGGTCGATTTAATAAATGAATTAATTGTATTCTTTGTAAAAGAAAAAATCAAAAATATCATATATGATCGCTTCAATTTTTCTAATTCAAGTGTAGAACCGCCCCTCCTTTCCCCTCTTCCTTCCATCCCACCACACAGTTAGTTAAACGGATGCAACTTACCCAAATCTTGAAGTATAGTTAAAAAGAGCAGCTTTCGCTGAGATGAAGTTGCGTGATCCAAAAAGAAAACTTCAAGCTTGAAATCATAGATGGCTCATTGGAGAAACTTTCAAGGAATGGTTGTGACTGGTATGTGCTAACAAATCTCAAAATATYATAATGTCAAATCTTGAGTTTTCAGGATTATGACCTAAAGGCCCTCTTCGATTCAAGAATTTTGTCGGAGAAAATGAAAAGTACCTTTCTAGAAAAATTTGTCTCGCGATTGGTATCTAAGGGAAATGATCAGGAAAAGAAAATAAGGAAAGATGTGGAGAAAACTATAATAGAAAATGAAAAAATAAGTTTTCTGCACACTTATGTGGGTAAAAGGAAAAAGAAAATAAAAAGCGAAACAAAGTTGTAATTTGTCTAGAGGGTAGAAGAGGTCTTTTCTTTTTTCCTTTCYATTTTCAAATAAAATTGGTTCATTTTCTTTAATAAAAAATACGATTTATTATCCAATTTACTCTTTCTCTCTCTACCTAAAAAACACGTTTTTTAAATTTTTTATAATAAATTTGATTATTGAATGTATAAATTTTAATTGTCATGGTATGATTTTAATTAATTGATATATTTTGAAGTTGGTGAACTTATAATAAATTTTTACATTCGTGTAGYGTATTTTTATTCAACATAATATACATTTGACCAAAATACTCATATATAATTGGAAAAATTCATTATTCTTCAAAACAATTCCTCTATCTTCCAAATTCTTTGAATGAAAATCCGTTTTGTCCGAGCTAAATATTAATTTGCGAAAAATGTCTAATCAATTTGCGAAAAATGTGTAATCACTCCTCGATTAGGGCTCGCTAGGTTTTCTAGGATTTTCTCCCAAAAATTAGGGTTTTCGTCCCTCTCCTAGGGCTTTGCTAGTTGAGTTCAGGTCTACGATTTTGATAGGACTCTGCTTTTAGTGGGGCTCTCACGGCAGGTACTGACCTCGATCTTGCTACTCATTTCTAGTCTGTCATGTTAACTGAATGAGAAGTTGTCCAAATTGATGTGCTTCCTGCTGATGTGAGGGCTGGCCTTCTCGCATGCTAGCAAAGTGTGTACGCTTTCCTCCCTAGAGTCACGGACCGCCATCATGCAAGTTTCACAACGGCTATGGGACATGCCTAGTATTGTGGTAGTTTCTAGATCCAGTGGCTTAAGGACAACTTCTACCAATTTTTCTTCGACACAGAGGACACCGTGAACTTCGTCCTCAACCATGGTCCTCGGAACTTTGAAATACGTCGATCGTCCTCAGGGCGTGGGAAGCCGACTATGATCCTAACGCGAAAGACTTTGCCATGAAGGTTGGGTTCATGTGGTGGGTCTACCCCCGTCAATACTATACTCTTGAGATTGCCTCCAAGGTTGGGAGAAGCTTTATGTACTTTCCAGAGGTGCAGGTTAGGGAAACGTTGGACTCTGCATGAAGGAAGGTCTGGCATTTGCAGGTCCTGGTGGATCTCACCCTTCCTTTCCAATTTTACGTGGCTCCAGCAACCAAATGGTGAAGAACGTCTCCTACATGTATGTTTTGTGTGTGGCATAATTGGGCACCATTTCAGACAATGTACACAATTCCAGGCAAACTCAAATCCTCGGAATCTCCCATATGGCCCATGGATCGGTGGCATTAATGGTCTCTGTATCTCCATTTGTGGTATGCCAATCTGACCTCTCTAAGCTTCTGCTTTTTGTTCTCAACACAGGGACCTCTTCGATGCACCCATCCCATCAGATTCTGTTAACGATGATAGGGATAGAAGATCTCCATATCTCCATTGTGGTATGCCTAATGACCTCTCTAACTTCTTCTTTTTGGATTGAACACAGGGACCTCACCCGTGCACCCATCCTATCGAATTCTGTTAATGACGATAGGGAGTTTGTTGTTGAGACTCAATTATATGCTCCTTCGCCGGCCATCAAAATGCCTACCCGAGCCCCTCCTCTGCCAGATGCTTCTGGTCTCCCTTTTCAGGCACAAATAGTAAGGTCATCTCTGACTCTTGGAAACCCTGGGCCATTGCTGTAGAGCCCTCGGTTCCTCTCATGAATTCTCCATTTGCTGATCCTAACATTACCGAACAAGTCTGTGAGGACAACCCTAGCCTTACAGGGTTTGCACTTCAAGAAGAAGGTCTTTTTAGCTGTTCGTCTTGTCCGGCATGCCAAAAACCCTCTCAATATGGCTGTTGTACCTATTAGGATGGACGAATGTCTACTTTTGCCTTCTAGAGTTTCTCAACTCAAGAAAGGAGTGGAGGTTCACTCTCTGGTGAAGTTAGCTGCAAAGCGACCTTGTTCGGATACTCTCGTAATATTGGAGGCTATTCAACAGCCCCGTCCCCGAGCACCATGAATACCTTATACTGGAACTATTGAGGATTGGGAACCCCTGGCCCAGTTCACGTCTTGAGTGGTCTTGTTCAGGTTACTCAACCTCTCTTGTCCGGAGCATTGATGACTTCACAGGCTATGAATAAGGTGTGCATGAAAACAGGTTTCAAGCATGGGTTCCATGTTGATAGGCATTGTCATAGTGGCGGTCTAGCCCTCCTATGGGCGAAGAGATTGACTTGACTAGAATCAGTTACTCTACTGGCCATATCAATAGCCATATCCGAAACCCATATGGTCCTATTTGGCAGTTTACGGGCTAGTATGGTCACCCCAAGACGGATTAGAGATATGCAAGCTAGACTCTCCTCGGGTGCCTTCACTCTCTCTCAACTCGGCCTTGGTTATGCAATGGAGACTTAAACGAAATTCTGCATGCGGATGAAAAATAAGGTATGCTTCTCAGGCTGCAAATCCTAATGGTTTTCGTGCAATTCTCCCTTATATAAAGAGGTTCTTGGTGATGAACCTTGACCGCAGCTAGCCTGACTCACTATTGCCTTTCGTGGATTACATTTACATAGAAACAATAATCTTGAGGAGCTTCTCTTCTTAGGAAAGCACCAATATGACCCCCATATGGCAAATCCTTATCAGATGTTTATTTATAGAGTTGCAGAGAAGGAAAATTCATATTCAAGTCTGCGAGAAACTTTATAACCAKGAAGTGATGCTTCAACTTGTGGAGATCGTTCGTTCTACCAAGAGAGACGAGGTTACTATCATCGAAAGCACTTCAAGCCATGAAGAACTTTGAAGATATGAAAGAATTTCTCGAAGCAAATAAGCAAGAGATAGTTAGTTTTCAATCCAATGTATAACGGACTTTATTTCACGCCCTCTACTCAAATATTCATTTACATGTAATAAATGAATAAAGTTTGCACTTCTCTTCCATTTTGGCTTATCTTTTATTTACAAACTACTAACTCAAAGCCATAAAATAAAGTTATGTGCATTTTTATGTTATGGCTGAACTTAGAAATTAACTTTCAAAYTACCTATTTATCCTTTAAAATGAATCAAGTTAAAAAGTAGTTCGAAGATGTGAAAGAATTTTTAGGGAGGGCTGTACACAGTTTAAACTCTTGTGGGCCAGGAGTATCCCTTTTTACCAACATGGACTTGTTAGTGTGTTTTAATAATTTTACCACATGCAACACCTTTGGTAGTTATTTTTTGCAGTTCTAGCTCATACAGATTAGGAACATCCATTTCTACTAACTCGGACTTGTTAGAGTGTTTTAGCAGTTTTACCATATGCAACACCTTTAGTTGTTGTTTTTGGCACTTTTAGCTCATGTAAATTAGGAGCATCCATGTTTACCAACTTAGACTTGTTAGAATGTTAGGGAGGGCCGTGCACAGTTTAAACTCTTGTAGGCTAAGAGTATCCCTTTTTACCAACTTGGACTTGTTAGTGTATTTTAACAATTTTACCACATGCAACACCTTTGGTGGTTGGTTTTTCACAGTTTTGGCTCATGCAGGCTAGGAGCATCCGTTTATACCAACTTGGACTTATTGGAGTGTTTTAGCAGTTTCACCACATGCAACACTTTGGGTGGTGTTTTTCGCAGTTTTAACTCATGCAGGAAAGGAACATTTTGAATTTGTTTGAGACATTTAGACAGTTTTAACTCTTATCAAGGAGCATATGCAGTTTAGGCTCGTACATTAGGAGCAATTTGAAGTGTTATAGATAGTTTTAGCTCTTATAAAGGAGTAATATGCAGTTTAAGCTCGTGCACTAAGGAGCACTTTGAAGTTTTATTTGAGACATTTAGACAGTTTTAACTCTTATCAAGGAACAGCATGCAGTTGAGGCTCGTAAACTAAGGAGCGATTTGAAGTTTTGTTGGCATTGAATCTTTGGCTTCAAATTCTGAGAAAAGGTTGCCCCCACTTTGAAATTCTAGCTTCTTTTCATATTTGATTGATTCTTTGACATCAATTCCTCGACTTTGATTGGCATGGATACTTCTTTCCATATCATGAGCATGGATAGCTAATTCTTCAAAAGTTTTCAGTTGAATGTCTTTAAGGATATATTGAAGACCTATTGCACACTTTGAATACACATCTCAATCAAAGAAGTTTCACAAAGTTGGTCTCTACAATTTAGACTCAAATTCCTCCATCGATTAATGAATTCAATGAAAGGTTCATCATTCCACTATGGAATTTGGCTTAATCAAATCATGTTAGCAGTTCTTTGAGTGCTGTAAAATTGATTTAGGAACTCCTGCTCGAGTTGACTCCAACTATCGATTGATCCAGGATTAATATCCACATACCAATCAAAAGCATAACCTTTAAGGGATCTAACAAATTGCTTGACAAGTAGATCCCCTTCAGTACCTGCATTGTTGCATGTTTCGACAAAGTGAGCTATATGTTATTTTGAATTTCCTTTCCCATTAAATTGTTAGAGTTGGGGAGGTTGATAACCGATTGGCATTTGAAGACTAGCCATCCTTTGAGTATATGGTTTGACATACCCTTGAAAAGGTTTGGTGCTTCCTTCATAACTTTCTTCAATTGTTTTCGTAATAACATTTTTCAGATGGTTTATCGAGATCAATCTATCGAAAGAAACTTGGATGTTATGAACTTTCATTGTAGTTTCAGATCTAACTTTGGATTGATATTGTACTTGAGCGACCTTAGTAGATTCAACATCATTTATAGTTTCTGGTTACTTTGGAGTAGTTTGACTTATTTCTCTAGTATCATCGAGGTGATTCAACAATTGAGCAATGGTGATATCTCGTCGTAGGGAACTCTCTGCAAGTCCTTCTACCAATTTGGCTAACTTTGTGATTTGTTCCTCAATGGTGGCAGTATCGACCATTATAACTGATATGATAAATGAAGTTATGGTAGAATCTTCATATCAGAGCTTCTCCAGTTGCAGATCTTCTTGACGATCAATAGTTGAAGAGTTTACGAATTACTCGCCATCATCTTGTTTGGATATTTGTGACTTCATTCCAACATTCAACAAGGACATGGTCGTTATGGTAGATTCGATGCTCATTTCTCTTTCTTGAAGAGGAATATCCATGAAGATGGGGTTGGAGTATTCGTAGATTTGATTGTCAAAGAAGTACTCCTCAATTTCTTTTCCAGCATCAAATGGCACTCTACTTCGCGTCACATGTCCTGCATATGTGGCTGACATGGTTGATTTGGCAGCGTCACAAATCCTTGCAGATTTGGAAGGGGTAGCCTTTGAGATGTTGTTCTTGGGGGGTCATTAATGAATCTGTTTGTTTTGAAGAGAAGAGATGAACATTAGAAATTGTCCCACTAGGTGTGGCAAAATTTGTTTACACTAATCTCTCATCTACAAAATAGTAATAGAAAACAAGAGGGATGTGAAACAAGTGTATTAATTCTGTAAATTTGATAAGATAAGTGTTACAATCTCTAAAATATTCTTATTGCAAGAACTCAATCCGTTGATTCTTCTTTTGGAATTCTCCAAAGGGCTCCGCAGCTTGATCTCAGGATTTGAATTCTTTGGGAGTTTTCGAGACTTCGCATTTTTATCTTGGGATTTGGGCTCTTCAGAATCTTCTGAGAGCTTCACAACTTGATCTCAGGATTTGAAAAGAAACTTCGCTTCTCTCAACTTGAATTTCTAGTTCTCAATGTGAATTCTGGACTCTTTGGAATCTTTTGAGGACTTTGTAGCTTGATCTCGGGATTTGGAGAGAGATTTGACTTCTCTCAACTTGGACTTCTAGTCCTCAAAATATAAATTTTTGGGCCTCTTCCTCTTATGCTTTGACCTTTATTTATAGGCAAAGCGAATCGATTTAATTGGTCAAAGTCATACTTAGGAGCGAGGTAACGTCACTTGATTCGTCGAGCTCCATCCTTGATTTCCATTGGTCGAACCTTGTCATCCTTGACACATGTCATCATTTCATTGGTTGACATGTTACATATCTGCTCAATCTAATGGGAATATTTAAATTTAATTTTTAATTATTTAAATAGATTGTAAAAATTTAATTTAATAAAATATCCATATCTATAGCTTTAATGACTTTGATTTTTAAGTTTTGGAAGTTGAAATGTTATCAGTTTATAGAAGTTTAGAAATTTAGTCATGTATGCTACATTATGTTTTAAGTCTAGCTAATCTAATTTGAAATAGAATGAAGTTAATGGATTTCCAATTTACTTTATTGACTTTGGTTCCTATGAGCATAAATGACATATTTGGAATTGTAATTACACTTGAATATATCTTATAATTGTAGAAAGAATACAATATGTCGTGTATCAATATTTCTATTTTTCAACAAAATTGAATTTAATCATTGAAGTTCTAGACTGTCTATACCTTTGACTTTAATAACTAAATTTAAATTGTCTATAAAGTTTTATACATCACATCTCATACACGACAAGCATAATCAACTATGGTTATCAACTATGACTTCAATATATTCTTATTTTATCTTTTTTTTTTGGGCGCCTATGTTAAGTCTTCCGATTGTAATGGAAGTTCTAATATGCTTTTCTTCATAAATAATTTACTGTATGYGCTTAATTTATTAAATGTTAAACTCTAATATTTTTACTATTTTTGTTCTCAAAACCCTTTATTGGATCATAAACAAATTACTAAACAGAACACTAAGCTAAAACAGAGTATTATAAATAAAATT
Organism: Rhazya stricta; assembly: GCA_001752375.1. Lineage (NCBI taxonomy): Eukaryota > Viridiplantae > Streptophyta > Magnoliopsida > Gentianales > Apocynaceae > Rhazya > Rhazya stricta. Next base: position 2,563,549 of record MEJB01000035.1, read on the forward strand.
AACTCAACCAAAATATAATATAATAACAATATAGAAGTGAAATTTCATTCACTAAAGCAAAATTATATAATTTAATATTTATCGTATTAAAAATCTATTACAATTGTCCTAATCGAAAAACCAATGAAGGAATTCATCATCATCAGTTTCTTCATTATCTCTTCATTGGTCTACACTTCTTCAACCACATCATCTTCTTCATCCCCATCCTCCAATTTCGACTCTTCATATGCTAGTTTCTGAACATTCCATAAATCAGTTTTGGTGAACTCTATCCATGACTCTGAAGCTATTGGAAGGAATTATTAGAGCAAATTTCTTGCTCGCTGGGGGCGTCTATGCATAGGAGTTGCCGAGAAAGTAATATGCGTCAAAGAAAATGACATAGTTAAATCCAGCTTCAGCTTTGCTGAGGAAATAGCACCTCAAAAGGGTGCATACCTCACTGAAGTTGAGGCTATTGGTCTTCTCAATGCTTTTGGGATGAAACGTGAATTTCTTAAGGTTTTCATTAGGAATGGACACAATTCTACATATTTTAGGGAGAAGGTAATTGCGATGAAGAAGAAGAGTATTTGTTGTTGGTTGCATTCTGAGTTAAAAAGGATATTGAAGAAGTTCAGGATGAAGCACAATAGCTCGATTTGGTATATGTTGCAAGCTCTATTGGTTTTGGTGAAGAAGAAGAAGAACATCAAAGGCTTTAAATGTAGCAATTGTGTACACAAAAGGTCATCTCAGTTATGAAAAGAACCATTCAATTTGTCTAACATCTTTTTTCCCTTTTTTTTTTTATTTTTGTAATTTCCCCTTACTTATATAAATATGTAATATGTATAAATGCAAAAATAGAACTACAAATACTGTCATTAGTTTGTTTTCCTTTTTAGTTGGAGAAACTTAAAAATATGATCATAACAATTCATATATGTGACAATGCCATACTCGACAGTCATGGTCATCTATCACTATCACCTATGCCTTCGACCACTCCACTAGTTACATGCTTAGGTACTCAAGATTGAATTTAATTAATTTTTTCCACCATAGTTAATGCTTCCAATTATGAATTCCCACTTGTTAGATGTTTTTGTCTTTACAATAGTTCAATTAAGGTTAATTTTTAAAAATAAAAAAATAAATGTTAATTTTCAAAAATTTATCTTACAATTCGGTCTGTTTAATATCATTTGGAGGAGTTATGTTTCATTTTTTTATCACATCACCCTATATATTATATGTTTTTTGGTACACAACACCATTCTATACACAACCGTAGTCAACTATATATGTCAATTACCCTTTAACTTTTATTCATTAACATATTATAAACTACACAAAATTGGAGATTGTAGAATACATTAACGTAGTATAATTCACAAAATTTGTAGAAAAAAGTACTTCTATTACACAACAAATTCAAAATATATGTGTTTCCTAAATTTACAAACTATTACAACAATTAAACTACTTCCTAATCCTCAATATCAGAGATATCAAAAGAAAAATCTAATTTGTCTTCATATATATCCTCATCAGCTTCATATACATATTCATTTTTATACTCTACCTCCTCCTCTTCCTCTTCATCATTAGGTAAGTGAGGAATTTGTGCTACATCATCATCCATTTCATTTCTAGCTTCCTCTGCCTCATCTTCCTCTTCATCATATGCCTCTCCATCTTCCTCTTCCATGTCAATCATGTCTTCCAAGAAGTGCAAAGACCGATATTCTATACATAACTTGGTCGCATCTTGTACTTCTATGGCTAAAGACATGTACCATAGAAGTACATCTTTTGCTTCTGGGCGACACATTACTAAAGGGCATTGATAGGGGAAGAAGTCCATGTCAAAATATATTCTGTTATGCATATGAAATTGCTCACAGTTGATGCAATAGCAGCTCAGATGTTGCACGACTGTGCATAACAGAAGCACATTGGGCATTTTAAGGCTATGGGTACTATGACAATGATCTTCTCATTTCCATAGTTAGGTACGAGCTTGAATTTGCAGAACAGAGGTAAAAGATAAAAAGGGACAATGAAGCACATGATGTTAATAGAGTCCACTGTAGTGTCAAGAAGGAGATTTAGAAGTTTATAAGATAAGAACTTGAGTTTTGTTACAAAAGTGAAATTAAAGGAAGAAGGGAAGTTGGAAGTGTCAAAATAGTCGAAGGTCAAGTTCTTGGACTTATACTTCTTCTAATTTTAATGGTTCGAAAGCTATTTGAAATTAAGTCCAACATTCATTTTCTGAGAGTCTTTGGATGGAACGATGGACGAAGACCATGTTATTTCAGCTGTTCAAAATACACATATCTAAGCCTCAATCGGTAGATTTATTCTGACATATTTATTGTCGTTATTTATGGGGTTATTAATACATGATTTCCCTACCTAGTCATTTTGAACAAGTAGAAAAATAAGATTAAAATCTGAATCTCATAAAAAACTTCTTTGAAGATGCAAAAACATGATTTCATGATATTCTTGTATTACATCTTTAAAAGCTTTTCATGCTATAATAATGAAATCTTTAGCTGAGCTTCATTCCATCAAAAAATAGAATATATTCGCTAGTGAAATCCACATCCCACCTAAGACCAGAATTGCTAGGATTCCCACGGTTAGAGTGGAATAGATTTGTGATCTTATATGTAAAAATCTTTGTGTGAGTTACAAAATTGTTGAGCACATAAAACTTTTGAGAGTGAACCTTGTGGTAAAAGTCAAGATTATATAAAACCCTTTTATGGGTGAACCTTGAAGCAACAGATCGTGAATACTAAGGTTGTTAGTACATGAAACCCTTTTGAGGGTGAGTCTTGGTTAGAGGATTAAAGTATTGTAAAACCTAGTTCACCTTCATGTATTCACGTACTGCTGAGAAAAAATAGATATGACTTAGTGGAGTTTTGAAATACTAAGGTTATGGTCTTAGATACTACGTGTAGATCTAAAAAAAGGGGGATTGAATTACTATAACTCATTTGTTCTATTATGCAATCATTTCTTGCAATCATTACTTTCCTACATTTACATTATTTTATCTGGTTGGAAAAATCATTACTTTCCTACATTTACATTATTTTTACTGGTTGTGAAAAATATCTCATCTCTTTTTATTTACTAAACTTTAATTATATCTAAAAAAGAGCTTAAAAAAGATATTGAGAAGTCTTTACATTTGTAAATAGAGTATCCATATCTCAATTTATCCCCTCTTGAATTCTTTAAAGAAACTAATTACTTATATTCTCTTAAAGTAAAATAAAATATAAAATATAAAAATGTCATCTCAAGATTACAAAGTTTTATTTAGAAGTTAGAAGCCTAAAAAAGAAGGGTAAAAAAAAAAAAAAAAGACTATTGTTACTCTTGGAAATGAACAAGGTCCGTTAAGAAGAAAAGATGTTATTTGTTAGTCAATAGTTGTTTTGATGACTCAGCCAAGTGCATCTTCACTGTTATACTATTAACATTAWAAAGTATTTATCATATCATCATCATAAACAACAAAAATAACTCTTSATACATTTGGGAATAAATCTTGACTTTGAATTTATTTTTATATTATTTTATTCAAAAATATAAATTTCACATGGATCAGATTTTAACATTAKGCATTTGAATAATTTTTTAATTCCACTTCCTTTTCAAAGAATGTTAATGGTGTAGCAATAAAGATGCTCCATGCTCTAGTGGAGCAGAACAGATGACGATCTTTGTCCTATTCTACTCTAATCGAGGGCACTTTAAAGGAATAGATGATTCATTTCCTGCAAACAACTCCCAAATGACTCAGATCTAATGCAAATCTCCCTTTCTCTTGCACAAAGAAAGGAAGAAAGAATCCACCGAAATAGAAGAAAGCAGAAAGGGGCACGAAGCAGCAGTCGCTTCCATTAAACAACTGAAATATCATGTTCTTTACAAGCGGAGATCGCGTATTGTTACTGCTCACTTTCTAACACATTTACTCTAAATTACAATTGTCAAGCAAATCTTGTCTCTCACCTTAATGGATACTTTGCTGCAGAATATCAACAGCATTTTGCCACTTCCTTGCATGTGAGGACAGCATCAAGACTAAAGGACAAAAAAACAGCCCCCACGTGACGATTTCAAGGGGACTGTCACACAACCCCGGAAAGGAGGASGTCATGATACACTGCGAACCTCTCATCCACAACCTGGCAATCTGGAATCTAAAGCAAGAAGAGATCAGCTTATATATTTACAGAAAAATAAATTGACCCTTTCTGTCCGGTGTGACGAGACTTCAATTCGGTGTTTGATCAAAGCTTGAGGAACGACTGCATCTCCCTTGTAAATAATCTTCCACAGAGATAGTTGGCTCTGCACTGCTGCTAGACAAACTATCATCCTCCAAGTTTAGCAATGCAAGATTAATAAAAGATTGGATGTTAATTGTTGACTGTTCGCCCTCTACAGCGTCAACATCATCTAAAGTATTGACCTCTTGCTTTGCCCATTTCATCACTTCTAGGTCACCTCGGAGGAGTTTCACAACCTTTTTAGAGACCAAGTGAAACATGAATGTTAATGTCAAACATAGATACATAGTCATTTTCATAAGGAAAGGCAGAAAATGAGTTACTAAGATAGCTTACAATGCTAATTTGAGGTCGAAACTGGGGTGCACGTCTGATGCAAAGGGTTGCAGCTAAGACCATTTTCTCAAGTTGATCATGATCATAAGAATCAACCAAGCTTGGATCTAACAAGTCAGCAAACTTGCCTTGCTTTAAAATTTGTTTTGCCTGGAGATTGTCATAATAAACAATCACATAAGAGCCTAGATATTTTTAACAGTAATAATAAGATGAGAGCGGAAGATTGTTTCTTCATTCTATAATATACTTGAGAATCCCAAATTTCAAGCATTAAGGACAACTTACCCACATAACCAAGCTTTCTGGGCCTTTTGGACGTCCACTGTCGATTGGTTTTCTGCCAGATAAAAGCTCAAGAAGTACAACACCATATGCATAGACATCAATCTTGTCCATCACTTTCCCATGCATAAAATATTCTGGGGCCAGATAGCTGCCAAAAAGGAATTCTGTTATCAATTGAATGCACAATAACAGGACCCTTATACTTTTAAGGGAAGCACTCAGAACTCACCCAAATGTCCCTGCAACATCGGTGTTATCAATGTGGTATACGGAACTAGAGGCCAACATAGCCAGTCCAAAATCCGAAAGCTGGACAAGACAAGAGATTTTTGGGACTAAGATACAAAACGTGATAACTACTGCATTTGAAATATATGATTACTAATTCAGCATCAGTGCGTTATATATATCAACAAGAAAGAAAATAGTACCTTGGGCTCAAAATCACTAGAAAGAAGAATATTTGAAGATTTCACATCCCTGTGAATGATAGGTTCAGCAACGGCATCATGCAAATGCTCTAACGCCTCTGCAACACCCAAAGCAACCTTATATCTATTTTTCCAACCAAATAGATTCCCGCTCTTTTGATTCCCTGTTTGAAACCATAGTCAGTGCCACAAACCACTAAAAACGTTGAGAGTGATCTATCCAAAATAACACAGAGTTAGTTTATATACCATGAAGAGTATCTTCTAGGCTTCCTCTGGATAGAAGATCATAAACCAAAAGCAGATTGTTATTCTCGAAGCAGAAGCCAAACAGGGATATTATGTTCTTGTGATCTAAAGTTGTTAAGATCTTAATTTCTGAAACAAACTGCTTTACTGCATATTCTGATGACTTCAATATTTTCACTGCCAGCTCCTTGCCCTCTGGAAGAATCCCTCTGTAGACTTTACTGCTACCCCCTTTTCCAATTATGTTAGCTGAAATCACAGTTGGGGAAAAAAAGCAGTAAACAACGAGGAATAAAATTGTCCTACAGAACACCACAAGAATCAAGCAAATTAACAAGAGTTTAAGAAAGAAACCAACCAGTACTAAAATTAGAAGTCACTGTTTGTATTTCCTGATAGCTAAACAATCTACATCTTGATGAATACTTCTCAGCAAGGCCCTCCAGTTCTTTAGGAAGCATCTCCACCACGGATGAAGTATTTGGGATAGAAGTGGTGTCAAAAAGTGGTACAATTGCACCAGTCTCTTTCCCCAAATCTGAAGACTGATGATTCTCATTAGCAGATACATTCTGATCATGATCAGGACAGATAACTGCAAAAGAATGCCTACTTTGTAGTTTAAAGACCCATTGCATTACAGACGACCTTTTAGCAGAAGACAGTGTGCATGACTTTCGGTTATGTAGAAGCACCTTTCTAAGCAATGCCCATCCAGAATGTGATTCAGTCACTTCATGATTCTTAAAGGGCACCAATGCCATAGAGTTATCCACTTCTCCACCACTCGATGATGATAACTGTGAACAAGAATCCTCATGCATCAGTGAACTGTTAGAAAAACTCAGGGGGCTTTTTGCCAAAGTCCTTCTCCGTTTGGGTCTAGACTCCCCAGCATCAGAACTTTGTAAATCATGGCCACTTAAAGAAGTTGCTTCTCTTTGGAACAAGATCTTGCCGTTATCAGCTGCAAAAACTGAGATATTCTTCCCGATATTTCTGGCACAATACTTTGCCACTGAAACTGATGATCTGATTGCATTCTGTGTTTCTGATGTCCCAACTATTAAACTCATTGCACCAAAAGATATTGCTTCCCTGGCTAAAACTTTACGAACTGGTGCTCCTCTACTGACCTTAAGTTTGAGATCAATCTAAACGAAATAAATCGACTAACATTAGACTTGATTGATATTATCTATCTGAAATCCATATTCCATATCATACACAGAAGACTGGGGACTGAAATTGTTAAGTTCAAATTTAGATCAATCCATGGAATTAGAACATAACTATAAAGAAAATTTGCCACACAGAGATGATTATTCCAAAGAGCATATACCACTAAAACTCAAGTTCTCAATTATAGAGTTTTTCCTCGCTGTAAATTGAAATATTACTTATCATACTTGTTATATAGCCTCAAGAGAAAATAAAAAGTCAACCATAAATCCGTTCTACAATTTTCCCAAAATTTAGAGTCTCTGTTGAACTAAAAATACTCGACTCTCTGTCTCTGTCCCTCATCATTAACTTGCTTGCATTTTATTTCCTCCATTTCTGAACAACAAACCAATCAGAGAATTGAAGGAACAGATAATCCAAATTAAGAGAGGAAACAAAAGGAGATAACAAAAGGATTTCCACTACAGAAAGCCATCTCAAATCTACTATTTCTTTCACCTAATTATTTTTATGTATATTTTCATCCTTTTTTCCATTTTTCTCCCGGAGACTACATGCCACTCCAAAATCTTTACCGCTTCATCCACTTGCTTTATCACCATGCCAATACAATCATAGAATTCCGAAACATAAACTCGAATGATCACAACAGAAAATTTACCTGCTTTAAGTTGCAGAAGCCTTCATAAGCCGCAAGCAACGAATCGAATGCCTTGACTAGCGAAAGCAACGTTGCCTTATCTTCTTCCAAAAATAAATCCCAAATATCAGGAAAAAAAAGAAAAGAATAATAAGACGAAGGAGAAGAATAGGAAAAATACACGCCCCAAAAACAGAGACAAACAGAAAAGCATAAAAGGAAACGTCTCGTATTTCATATATGCACAAACTTTAACCTTGAAATTTTCACTGATCAAGACGACATACCAGTGTCGGGATCAATGACGTGAAGAGCAATAACTCGATTTCCAGACTGCGCAATCTTAACCAATGCCCAAGTAAGCAACTCTCTGCTTCGAGAATCCAACTTTACTCCAACGACAACCACCGCTCCAGCACCACAACATTCTCCTCCTCCTCCGCCACCGTCGTCGGCGAGGCCACTATCCTTACTAAAATCAGTAAAATCGCAAGTACAGTTCCCGGCACAGTTCCCCATCAATTTCATGGCGTAATGTTGGACTGATCCAGCAACAACGGCGTTTCCAAGCTTCCTCGTCTCTCTCCGCTCTCTGCGCCTTCAGTTTTCTTCAGCGTTTCTCTCTCCCTCCTCTCTCCTCTCTCTCGGTGCCTCAATGTTGCGGACTGCTGCGGGAATTATTCCACGTTGTCGTTTTATTCTCTGTWGGGGAAGGAGAAATCATGATGGGTTTATGGGAAAATAAAGAAATATAGATAGGGATAAATGATTGGGTGCTACGCGGACTACGCAGCCTCCGAATGAATGACGAATCGACGCCATTGAATGGATGGATATCTTTTTATTTAAGCTTGTGACGTACGTTTCTCGATGGGTTTTCGTAGAAACTCTCGCTCCACAMAATCAATATTTCTTAAGTGCAATCTAAATTAAAAGATTCTTTTAATTATTTTGATTTAAAATTTCATAAACTTTTAGGAGTTTTTCATCTTGCCTGCACAACTCCAATCTAATATCTACAATAAAAATGGAGGGACTCCATTAAGTGCAATCTAAATAACTTTAAATAAGAAATAAATTGACTAATATATATATATACGAAATTCTAGTGAAGTATAACAAATACCTGAATGATCATTAAATAAATTCTCACCCTTCAATGCTATATTGTATAATTACAAGAATTGTGTCAAAAGTAGGAAAAATATTTTTTGATAATCAATATTTTTTCCTTTTTTTTTCCGAAATAGAACAAGTTTACCATCCTTAAACTTATCCCTCTCACGAGTAGATTTCTTAACTATTCACAATGCATATCTGATATGTTTAGATAGCTGATTTTCACTTATTAATATGAGAAGCGTGTGAAAAGAGATAGGGTCAAGAATCTAAATAATGTAACTCTCTTACGTTTTTATGAAAAATGTGTATTGAAGAAGTAGTTTATCTATAATTTATTTTAAAAGAAGATATAATAGATAAGTTGAGAGAGCAATAAGGTTATTATCATTAACCATCAAAGAAAAAAGAAAAATAAATATGAAACGCGTATTAAAAAATGTATATATTAGTCTAAAAATTCGATTCATATGATTTATTCTAAATGACGGGCGAACTGTTTGCTTAATTTAAGTATTTCTATCTTAATAGAATATTAAATTATATAAATTAGGAGTCCGAATCCTTGATCATTTTAACATTAAGTATATTAGGAAAAGGAAAGAAGACTAGCTAAGTAGCAGTAAAACTTGGATTATCCACGAAATCAAAATGCTATTTTATGGATTTACGTTCTTTTGTCTTTATCAATGCTTAGATAACTTTAATTGTAGTCCTATTATTTGTTAAAATATCCATTGTACATTGCCCTTAAATAAAATATTCTATCGTGCTCAGCCAACTTCATTTGAATTTTAAATTTTATATATATATATAATATTCTCTATTTGAGGTTGAATGTTTATATTATTTTTGGTGAAAAATGAAAAAAAAGTATTTAGAGATTAAATAAAAAGTTTCAAATCTTATAGTACATTCTTCTTTGTTATTCTAATCAAAACATAACATGTATATTTTCATAATTTAATTTTTTAAGATAGAAAAAAAGAAATGTTAGAAGAATTTACGAATTTGCTGGTTTTAACATTCTCTTTCTTTTTCTTTTCAATTATTTTATGGATTTCTGTTTGACTTTGTCGAAATTTCACATAGGAAAACAAATACAAATCCAAGATCTGTACGCATGACTTCCCTAGGGAAAAGAAAACAAAAACATTTTTTTTTAAATAAACTTGTTCCCTCAAATCTATCCCATTATAACATGTCAAGAATCGTATTATATTATATAAATAGTCTTAAGTCAGAAAAGTGATATATTTAGAACATAATTTATAATAATAAAATTCTTCGCAAAATAATGAATATGATCATCACACTAAGTACGTAATAATAGAATAACATTTACAAAATAAATTTGCAAAAAATATATTTAACATTGTTACCTTAAAGGCTAAAGGCAGAACCATCATTAAACCTTTTCTTTGGCTCCAACTTCTCCCAAATTTGTTTTCATTCCGTTTGATTCTAGCATAGCAAACGTATTATTTCTTTTATTTTTTAAAATATGTCATAATAGGGTACGATAAATTGAACGATAATTACTTATTAAGATAACATTTGTACGTTTACATTGGAAAGAAGAGAATTAATTCTATGAGAAAAGAGATATTGATTGATAATGTTCATTTAAATAAGGTAAAGATGAAAAAATATCCAACRGTCTATCAATAAATAAGAGGTGACACAACAACGAAAAAAGTATTATAATATTACAAAAAAGAATTACTTATTTTACGAGACTTCGAAATTCCATTTCATTTTTCTTATTAATAACTCTTTCTCAGGAAGTYATTGGGTATTTGAATTTTGAATTTTATAGTTCTTTACAGATCGGAGATAGACTAGTGTTATGTTTGTTTTTGTGGATATGAAAACTTGATGGATAAAATCATCTGATGATAGGCGCATACTTATCCCCAAAAACATATTTCCAGCTTATCCTCACATTTTCATTAATTTGGTAAGTTAGAGTGAAATATATTTCCAACTTCTCTTTCTATTCTGTCTGGTAGACGAATATACTGGGAAATAACTTTTTTAAGGGGAATCTCATCCCAGAAAAATGTTGGAACAACCTTTCCGGAACAAAAGCTCGTATGAATCAATGCTGCTCTAGCCAAAATGCCATTTAGGCTTTTTCTATAATCATTTTAGTCATTTGATTTTTCAATATTTATACATAAAAAGGTTCAGAAATCCATTAAAAAAGTTCAATTTATTGCTTGAAGTTGTAGTTGGATTCTCTTATAATTTCAAGTTCATCACATTTGTGATTTGTGTTTGTTTGTCCTTTACGTGCATCTTCCTTTCCTCTTACATCTTAAGTGAGTGTGCAAATAGTTTCCACAAACATTAAATTAAAGAAGAGTGAGATTCACTTTAGAATTATGACATAATTCGAGGGTCCATACCTGAATTTCATGTCCTTGCTGTGTGAATCACATATAACTTTATTTTTCTACAAGATATTCCATGCCATCAAATTTTTGCAAAAGCAGATATCTTTGGAACCAAAACGTATTGTTCGTACTTTTTTCTTTTAATTCTTGACCCTGAAGAATTTCTTTCCGTTTATGTTTGGCAAGGACAAGCTTTTAAAATTTTACTCAATTAGATAGTTTGAACGTGTAATGCTCCATTCTACAATGGAGCTTTTATCTCTCACGAACTCATTATTGCAGTACTCTCTTTTAATGTTGCGATGATACTATCCACTTTGAGTCTAGGCCTCTATGACTTGCTCTTGAATCTACTCAAAAGGCTTCATATCAATGGAGATCTTGTCTGCAATTATAAACCCATTATCAACCATATTTTTAATCGAGATGGAACTTTATTCGTTCACCTTACAATCCTCCCCTCAGACAAAGTATCACTGAGCCTTCCCTAGAATGATCATTCATACATCCTCTCCCTTCTTGGAAAGACCTTGCTCCATTATTGAGTTAACTACTCATCTTCAATGCGTTCAAGATACACGTCTTGAGTGAAGCACCTAAGACTACCACCTGAAGAGCATCGTAGTTGATCGGAGGTCACCACGTTTGTTCAGCATTTTTAGGATATCTCTAACCTGATAAGTCTGAGGTGTGGTTCTAATACTACTTTGTTGGGGTTACCAGTCACATAATCAACAATTTCTTATTTGGTTTGTATCATAACAATAGCATCCAATAATTTAACCCCCACTTGTTTGAATATTGTAGGAGCTTAAATACTATGAGAGACACAAGATTATTACATAGACAACCTCTCCAACGTGAAGAGAAAAAACCACAAGATCTTTAGGTCCACCACCAAAATAGAGTGTCAAGAACAAAAGTGTTACAACCAAGATTCAGCACGACTATATCAACATATAGACTTATGAGAGCAACTACAACAAAGAACAACACAAATGGAGTAGAAAAAGCTTGAGATTTCACCAGAAAACATCTACTGATGATAACACAATATCTAAAAATCAAACCATTTAAATCTGATCTCCACCATTTAGAAAGAAGCGTGTGATGTATTCTACTACCTAATTAAAGTTTAGCAAGATGGGATCACAAATGACCCTCTGATCAGCAATCTGAAATTTGTTGCCATAGCTGTCTAGAAAGTTATGAAAATCTTTTTTTTCCCTTTCTCTTCTTTGTTTTCTCTTACATCTAAATCTCCCACACCAAACAAAGATGAAAGTAACCTTTTATATATAGTGGATAATGGACTCTTTTAAAACCATTCAATTTGAGTCTTTTTTCACATAGGAGGGAAGCCCAAAGCCAACAAATCTCCCTCTCTCGACTATTTGAAAGAACTTGCCATCCCTATTAACATATCTCAAACTTTCATCTAGGCAAAGCCTTATTAAGAATATCAATAGTACCATTATCATCAATGTGAACTTTCTCAAGTATGACCCACTTATGATTCGAGATATTACGTATTGAATGATACTACACATCAACATGTTTAGATCTAGAATGGAAAGTCGAATTCTTGTCAAGATGAATAGCACTTTGGCTATCAAAAGTAATACGTACCTCCCTTGGGAATGACCAAGCTCTCTTAAGAATCTCTCATCCAAAGAAATTCTTTACAAGCCTTCATTTCTAGATTGAATTTAACTTCTGTAGTTGACAAAGCTACACATTTCTGCAATTGAGATTGCCAAGCCACACCTCTCCCTACAAATGCAATCAAGAAGCCTGATAGGTTCTTTGCTGTCAAACAAAGCCTCATATTTGGAGTGCCATGAAGGTATTTCAAAATTCATTTCATTGCATTCAAATGCTCTCTTCCCAAATTAGAGAGAAATCGTCTGACTTAACTAACTGAATGAGCTATGATTGGCCTCATGCAAACTATTACATAAATCAAGCTATCAACTTCGATGCATAAGGAATTTTCTACATCTCAAGCTTTTCCTCTTCAGTAGAAGGACTCTACTCAACTCTCAATTTGAAGTGTGTTGCAAGAGGAGTGCTAACAGCTTTAGATTTCCCTATGCAAAACCTTTGAAGCAGCTTTTCAGTGTAACCTTCCTGAAAGAACCAAAGCTTCCTAGTCTCTCTATTACTTGTGATTTTAACACCAASAATTTACCTTGCTGGTCCAAAATCTTTCATAGAAAAGGACTTGCTCAATCTTGCTCCAACTTGCAAATTYTCGAAGCACTTTGACAAATAATAAGTATCTTATCAACATGAAGTAATTAATAAAAAGATAAAATCATAGCTAGAGACTTTTTGCAAAAACACACAATGATCATAGGTATCTTCTTGCAGCCTTTTTGCACATAATAGACTCAAAATTTTTATACCACTACCTTTGTGCTTATTTCAACCTATGCAAGCTCTTCTTCATCTTGCAGACATGATCTTCTTTTCCTTTCACTAGGAAACCTACTTGTTGTTCTATGTAGATTTTCTCCTCTAAGTCACCATGAAGATATGTCGTCTTCACAACCATCTACTGAATTTCTAAGTCAAGGCTTGCAGTTAAGCCTAGCATAACATGGATTGAAGACATTTTCACAATAGGAGAGAAATTTTTTGAAGAGTTAATCCCCTATTTTCTGACTGAAACTTTTGACAACTATTCTAGCTTTATAATGAAAGTGTAAAAAATTCTCTTCATGCAGCAGTCTGTAGACCCACCATTTTTTCAAAGCTCTCTTTCTTTTAGGCAATTTTACGAGCTCAAATGTCTGATTATTAGACAAATATTTCATCTAATCTTTCATTCTACTGAACCATCGTTGTTTCTATTCACTTTTGGTGGTTTCTTCATAACTCTATGGTTTTTTCCCATCCATCAAGAGTACATACTCATTTTCTGAATATCCAGTGGAAGAGTGTCTATCTCTAGTAGACCTTCTGATTGGAACTGGTTGACAATCCTGAAGTAGGTTCACACGTGCCTCTGGCTGAATATCATTCAAATAATCTGCTAGAGCATTCAAATCATCAAACTTAACATTGCCCACCTAGAGTCTATCTACATCTTCAACTGTATCAGATAAGTGTGAGATAGGAACTGGACCTATATCAACAAGGTAATTTTTGCAACTGAGCACTTGTATTTTCTGCTTTTTCAAGATCATCAATATTTTGATCTTAATAGAAAACCACATATCGACTTTTGAGAAGCTTCTTCGCAATTGGATCATATAACCTGTAGCCAAATTATCCTGACCATAACCCCAAAAAAATGTATTGGTGAGTCTTTGCATCTTGTTCCAATTTCTCATTCTTTGGAATGTGAACGAAGGCTTTGCAATTGAAAATATACAAATGATTATAAGAAGTATTTTTCCATGACCAAACATTTTCTAAAACATTTACCCTCCAAAGCATCAGTAGGAGTCAAATTAATGACATGCACTACAAAATACAAAGCTTCACATGAAAATGTTTTTGGTAGCTTTGCCTCCGGTAGTAAGCACCTATTTCTCTCAATTAGTGTCCCATTCATCATTTCTGCTAGACTATTCAACTGAGTAGTCTTTGGAAGAGTTTTTTGATGTCTAATACTTGCTACCTGCAATACTCATCAAATGATTCACAATATTCACAACTATTATCTGTACGGATGCATTATGAACCTGTTCTTTTGTCTTTACAGCACAAACCCACAATTTTCTAGAATGATTATATAAAATGTACCTAAGAGGGTTGGATTGGCTTTTTGAATTTTTTTTTACAATAAATACAAACTTTTCACCTTTTGAGTGATCAAACACTAGGTAGGTGTAATAAATGTTAAGTGTGTTTATGAGAAATGAAAGCTATACCCAACCAAGATAACAACAAGTAAATGAGAAAGGAAAGCACACACAAGAAGCACAAGATTTATAGTGGTTTGATTTCCCTTGAAATCTATATCCACTTCCGAGGGTCAGACGCTTAGAATTTTCAAATTCACTATTAAAAGTCACAAAGACTTTTTACACAATACACAAAGATTTCACCCACAAATTGATTTTACAACACAACTACCTGTTAGCTTCCTCAAGGTTCACCTTCAGTAAAGGTTTTATGTCGTAGACAACCTTGGAATCTTTTCTCAAAAGTAGATAAAGTTTTAATACACTTTTTCCCTCTTTGAAGTGAGGATAAGACTATGAAGATCTTGGGATTTGACTTCACAAAGATAAACTAAGAGATTCCTTACACCTTTTGGAATAGAATAATCAAAGTAAGATTTACAATATATTTTGTTAAGAAATTTCTCTTTGACTCATAGAGTTTATGTTTTCAAAAGCCTTTCAAAAAAGAAGAACCATTTTTATGAAAAATCTGTTTAGTTCGGATGGCTAAACTAGAACCAAGGTGCTTCCGAAGCATCGTCCGAATGCTTACTTAAAGTTTATTAGACTCGGTGATAGGACTACTGCAACTTCTAGATAGTACATCCAAAATGTCCTTCAAATGAATAAACAGGAGGCCTTCGAATGTCCGATATAATATCAACATCGTTCGAGGCCTCACTGGAAGGCATTCAAATTTAACATCAACCAACTTTAGATGACTAAAGCAAGCACAAGTCTCGAGTCCAAACTATGTCGCAAGACAGTGCTTGAGACCTTCGGACAGTGAACTTAAGCCATGTCTCATTTGAACATTCGCTAAAGGACTTCAACCTTACAACTTCTATGACTTAAAATGTCCGAAGTAGCAAGGTTATGAGTGTGATGTGTATAAACACTTTAGATTCACTTTAAACAACAGTTTTTTCCTTTAAAAAATACATTTAGAACATTTGGAAACATCCTTGTGCAAGGATAAAAAATATGTTTCAAGGAAATCAAATCTAAATCTAAGCAAAAAGAAAGATAAACTAAATAAGCTTATGTACTTAGTGAAAAACCTATAGAACAACTAGTTCTCTTCTTGAATAAATTGAACAATTTCACTTTGATAATTCCTAAAGATCTTGAAATCCAATAGGGTTGATTTGTGTCCCTACAAACATTCATATAGAATTTGAGCACAACTCATTATCAAAATCCATAGTAAACTATAGAATAATCAATATGAGGTTTACAATCTCCCTATTTTTTATAATGACAACATATAGAAGCATTGCACATTGTGATATGTGATTGGATTACCAAAATTGAGAGATATATGTAATCATATAAAATTCCCCCCCAAACAATATATAGGTTTATTCAAGATAGTTTRCAGTAAGCATATATACCTACGACATGGTTTAAAATGTAAAACATATATCAATATAGCATAATAAACCATTTGAGATTTTTAGAAAAAAATTGACAGAGTTTCCTTATAATTTAACGGCCACATAGCTCAACAAAATTCCAATATACAACCCTAATAATGTAAGTAAGGCTCCTCTTACTTTATGCATAATTCTAAGAGGTATCATCAACAAATGCATACGATAAATAAAGCATTTTAAGTTTATATGTAATGTTAGTTAATGATAGATGTATAAGAAATGCTCAATAACTAACAAGGTTCAATATCATTTAAATAGTTAAAAGCACTATTCAAAAATATTATATATATGTTTGTTCTAGGGTTAAGCAGTTTTGAGACATAAAAATAAACAGTAGCATACACTACTTAAATAAATGCTATAATGCCATTTTTTCTACCCCTTTGGAATTATTAAAAAAAGTAAGGGATCATAGAATGACATTAATGTAAGATACATGCAATAGCTTATGTGGAAATCATTCAATCATTGAGGTGTGATCTTACTAGAAACCATGAAATTGCATTTATAAGAAAGATACCATACACTTCAATACAAGTAAAGGTTATAAAGCAAAACAAAAGTATGAAAGAACACTATGCCATTGGAGATCATCTTTTTGTGGTGCTCCTATTGGAGGTGCTCCTTCATTTGTTGCAATCTCTACTGGATTTACATTTGCACTTGCAGCTGATTCACCCACAACTGCACTTGAGGAATTCGTGAGGAATTGCTTGCCTTTCTTCTTCTAATCAAAAGGATTCTAGGCTTCTCTTGTAGCTCCTCATCAACAATACTTGGAGGGTTTTCCTCATTGTCTCCTGCTCCTCATTTCTTTGCCCTTTTCATATATTTGAGTTTCTAATTTTCTTCTTGCAGACCAACCTTGTCTTCTTGTCTTTGCTGCTGCTTTTCTCTTATATATTGTAGGCCTCTTTGCAGTACTAGGTTCTTGTTCTTGTTCTTTGGCTTCTTGAGTTGTTTCTTAGCTTTTGAGGTAGCTTTACTTGCATCTTGCCTTGATAAAGCCTTCTTCATTGTTAAATCCTTCCTAATGGTCTTTTTAGAGTCATTTTGTACCATTGCTTTCACATGTTCAGTCATAGATGTGATAAGTAGTTTAGCTTCCTCTTTTTAAGCTTTTGAAATATCCTTAGCAGTGATATATTCTTGTTCAATGTCAACTTCAATGCCAATTTCCATTTCTTGATTTTCCTCCATTTCTTCTTCAATGTTTAAGCTATCCTTTTGTTCATCTGATTTTGCAGCCTTCTGGACTTGTTCTTTCATGTACAACATCCTCAAGGGGTGCATTTCCAGTCATACTTTCTTCTTTGCAATCCATTTTAGCATCATCCTCACTGACAAGTATTGGTTGCTATGGTTTGCTTGTTGAACCTAGCAAATCATGCAACTTTCTTTTTAATGCTTTGTCTTGGTGAGTCATGTTTGTCTATGCTTACTTCCTCTTTTTTGTTCAAATTCACTTCGACAACGATATCTTGTACCCTTCTTGTCAAAACTTTTGATTCTCATCTATATCTTAATGATTCCCTCATGCTTATCATCAAGTTCAACTACAAGTTCCTGGAATCTTTCTTCTTTCTTTTCATTGATAATGAGCAAACCAGTCTCAAAGTTTTGATGCAGTCCATTTATCCTTTTTTCTTGATATTTCAACTTTGTACCTAAAAAATCTCGAACTAAGTGAGATAATCCTGAACTAGATATAATAAATTTTCATTGCATAGCATCAAACCTGTCATGCATGGATAATTTTTTGCTTGATTCATCTTTTCTTTGTATCGTTTCTTCTTCTTGTTTCTCTTCTTCTTCTTTGTCTTAATCTCCTTGAACATGCAGTGACTCTTCTTCAAATTTGTTTGCTTCTTCCACCTTTTTCTTTGTTGAAACTTCTGTAGCCAACTTCTCTATCAAATTCCAATTTTACTGTTTCCCTTTCCATTGATCCTTCAGCTTGTGTAATGTCTATTTTTTATTTTTCAAGCCTTTCCTTTGCACTTTGTTGCTCCATTTCCTTACCCATATCCATATCATACCATGCATTTCCTACTTTTCTCAACCTCATCCTTTTCAAAGACTTGTTGTTTAGAATTTCAAGATTTTTCTCTCCATCAACCAAAGACACATCTTAAGCTTTAAACATCTTTGTCAAGAAACTTCCATATGGCAGATTTCTATTTTTGGTTCCCTTTGCCAGGTACATATGATTTATCATTAAGTGCACAAAGTTGATTAACCTCCTTTTCTCAATCATATACATTGACAAGCATGTGCATCAAGCTAATTGAGGTCTTATGCCCTCATTAGGTAACAAAATAGTCCTCATAATCCTGTGGAATACTCTATGCTCAACACTAAAGTGTTTTGTCTCTCTTTCTTTTGCTTTCTCAAATGTCATGTCTTTAGCAAGTATCACACTAAATTCTTCTTGATTGAACTTAGTTGGGGAATACTCCTTGTTTAACCCATAATATTTCATATAATCAAAAGGCACATTGAGAATCAAATATAACTCTATCCAAATCCAAAATCCTTTCTTTGTGTTTAACATGATTAACCCATGTAACATCATCTGTTTCCTTATTTACGACTTTAGTGAGATTGACATAAAGTTAATGACTCGAATCATCGTACATTTCCTTATGAAAATTTTGAATGTTATGCTGCCCATACTCATTGAACACGATCTGTAAATTTTGAAAAAAATCAAGTACCTCTTCTGAAAGGGTTGCTCCAGGTATAGCATTATTGTTCTTGGACATGAGCTTTTGGTACTTCGAACGGCTAGCATCAGTCGAAACCTTGGGTTAGCAACAGATGATCTTCTTCTCTCAGAAATGGCCTTCGATGTTCCCTTCTTACTGGCGTAGATGGAGTGTTTATTATTCATGCCATTGCCTCGATTAAAGCTTAGGTTTTGTGGAGTAGATTATAGAGATCAAGACCTTTTGCTTGGAGTTGAGTATAGAATGTGTAATCAGCTCAAGCTCTCGCAGATAAGCATTAATATTGATGTTTCAGTGAGTTCAGAAGCAATAGAGATAGGTTTGAACTTAGAGTGTTGATGGCCTAAAGTGAAATATGATCGTTACCTTTTATACTATTCTGAAATTATGACTCATTCGGATGACAGAATTAAACTGGCAGCATCAGACATAAAATATGATTGTTACTTTGGACAATCCTATTCAAAAGTCTGATGAAGAAGAAATCTATGTCTGAATTGACTAATTTATGAAATAAATTTTTTTGAACAAATTACACACATTAATTAAGGAATTTAATGATTTTGAATGATCTTCTAAGCACAAAAGATTTTCTTAGCCAATGGCTTTGTAAATATATTTGCAATTTGATCATTTGTACCAATAAATTTAACACAAATATGACATTTTGGACATGATCTCTAAGGAAATTGATGCTGTTCCTTGAGTTTTGAATAGGTTTTTTTTTTTTTTTTGGGTCAAATTGATGTCACTAGTATTATCACATAAAATAGGAACATTTGCAAAAAACAAGACCATAGTCAATCAAAGTATATTTCATTCCAAAGTATATATATACAATAACATCTCCTTGTAATATATTTGGTTTCAGTCGTAGATAAAACAACACTATTATGTTTCTTTCTATACCATGATATTAATGAGTTTCCTAAAAAATGACTATTCCTACTAGTACTTTTTCATCATACCTTACAACCCGCACAATCTACATCTGAGTAACCAACTAGATCAGATACAACACATTTACGTTACCATAATCCATAACCATAGGTGCCGACAGGATATCTTAAAATACATTAACCGACACATGAATAGGATTCTTTGGGCATGATTGAAATCTAGCACATATACATACAAGAAACATAATATCCAGCCTACTAGCCGTAAAATAAAGTGAACCCTCGATCATAACTCTGTACCTGGTCTCATCAACCTTTTTAACTTTCTCATCTTTGTCAAGCTTCAAGATTGTGCTCATAGGTGTGTCAAATCATTTTTATTTTTTGGTATTCTCCATTGCAAATCTTTTGAGCAATTACTAGCTTGATTTACAAAGGTGCATTTAGGGGGTTTCTAATTTGTAATACAAAAAAGAATATAAGCTACCCCATCATGCTTATTTCAAAATCACCTTGAATAATCTTGGAGAATTCTTTGTACAAAGATTCATTAGTATAACCAAATATAATATCATCCACATAGATTTGCCAAGTAGTAAATCTTTTAAATAATTTAATTTTATAAAAAGAGTTGTTGTATCGACTTTTCCTCTAGAAAAATCATTTGAAATAAGATAACCACTTAAGCTCTCATACCAAGCTTTAGGTGCTTATTTTGAACCATACAAAGACTTAGTCAAATTGAAAACATGGTTTTGATACAACTCATGAATAAAATATACTTCCTCCTCAATGTAACCATTTACTGAAAGCACTTTTCACATCCATTTGAAAAAGCTTAAAACCTTTAAAGCAAGCAAAGGTAAGTAGCATATGAATAGATTCAAGTCTAGCAACGTACGAAAATGTTTCATCATAGTCAATACCCTCTTCTTGATTGTACCATTGAGCTACCAATCTAACAACTACACCATCCTCATTTAGTTTGTTTGTAAACACCCATTTATTCCCTATTATCATATGCTCTTTAGGTCTAGGTACAATTTTCAATACATGTGATCTACCAAATTGATTCAATTCTTTCCTTCCATAGTAACCACCTAAAATTGTTCATTCAAAGCACCATCAATAGAAGTAGGTTCAATTTTAAAAAGTTGAGCAAAATTATCAAGAAATTGCCAACGAGTTCTTACACCTTGAAGGATCACAAATAATTTGTTCCTTGGGATGAAATTGCTTATATCTCCATTCCTTTGGCAAGTCATTTCCGAATTGATCTTGGTTTCCTCATTTGTTCCTTGCTTCTCCTCATATCTATTCTCTTTCCACATTTTCTTCATGGTTCACTTGATCCCCCAATTCTACTTTAGATTGATGTTGCTTCAATAAGTGACATAAGGGACCACCACTTCATCATCCTTTCTCCAGAATAAGCATTAGATTCATCAAATGTAACATGTATAGATTCCATAACAGCAAGAGTGCGTTTATTGTAAATTTTAAATGCTTTCCTATTTGAAGAATAACCAAGAAATATAGCCTCATTGGCTTTGCTATTAAATTTACCAAGGTTTATCTATAATTCAATGTAATGCACTTTCATCAAAAGACTTTGAAGTATGAAATGTTTGGTGTTTAAACGAGTTAATTAGGGAGTTTTTCTAGTAAAAAATTTGTAATAAAACCCGATTGACAACATAGCATGTGGTATTAATAGCTTCGACCCAAAAATATTTTGTCAAATTGTTTTCACATAACATAGAACGAGTTATTTCATGCAAAGTACGATTTTTACTCTAAACAACACCATTTTGTTGTGGAGTTTTAGTTGCCGAAAGGTTGTGAGTAATATCAAGTTCCTTACACGAAGAAGTAACATCTTTGATGTAGAACTCTCTACCATTGCCACTTCTCATAAAAGTAAGTTTTCTGCCATTGGAGTTTTCAACACGTTTAAAAAAGCCTCACAAACTCACAAAAGGCATCATGTTTCTAGCAAGAAATAATAACTAAGTAGATCTAGAATAATCGTCAACTATCACATATGCATATTTCTTACCATCTGAGTTATTTGTCCTCATGGGACCAAATAAATCTATTTGTACAAGTTCAAGAGGCTTGGAAGTAGAGCTTATCTTTTGGGGCTTGAAAAAGGTTTTGATTTATTTTCCATATTGGTAAACATTACAAACTTTATCCTTTTAAAAATGGATTTTAGGTAGGCCTCTAACAAGATCATATTTGAAAGATCATTTATCAAGTCCATTCAAACATGTCCTAAGCTTTTATGCCATAGATATGAATCATCAAGTTTAACTACTAAGCATTTAACATCTTGAGAAATAAGTTCTTCCAAGTAAAGAGAGTATTCATTACCACATCTCTTTGCAATGCATATTACTTCATCACTATTCATATCAACAATTAGACAAGTGTCTTTACCAAAAAGCACCTTATAGCCATAATCACATAATTTAATGCTAAGGAAGTTATATTTCAAGTCACCAACTAAAATCACATTCTTGATGATAGGATGGGGTACCTTACCAACACGTCCCATTCCAAGAATTTTACCCTTCTGCTTGTCACCAAAGGTGACAAATCTTACTTCACTCTTTTGAAAATTTACAAGYAGTGACGAATCACCAGTCATGTCCCTCGAGCATCCACTATCTAGGTATCAGTTTGTTGCCTTGACTTGATTTTCAATCATCTCTACAACATTTAATCAAATGAGATTTTTGGTACTAGCATTTTCTTATGTCTTTTGAGGTTAGTCTTGGTATCTCTAACTATCCAAATGGATTTCATGCCACTTTGAATCTTTTTCTTGTAAAAGAATCTTTTAGTATTACCTCCTTTTCTTTYACAGTAAGTACACGTAAAGGATGAAGTATAAGAAGACGTAGTCTTGACACTCTGTTGATAAGAGGTTTGGCATGATGTTTATGCTTGCATGAGTGTTCGTATCCAATACCATTCTTCTCAAAAAGAGATCTTGAACACCAAGTAATTTATCAAGATTGTCCTTTCCTTTGGTGAACTTGATCAAATTAGCATTTAAATCAACAACTTTCCTTTTTAAGGAATCATGCTCGAGCACCATAGCATCAAGAATAGACATATTTTCATGTTAGTGATGTGCCCAAGAGGATTGTTTATTTGTAATAGTTGGATATTTATAATAAAAGTATTATTGACATTATTCTCATTATGTCCATTTATTATTTGTATTCTTTTCATAGGAGTACTGTAATGAGATAAAAGAATAATTAGACTAATAATAAAGTTATTCCAAGTCATAGGATTGCTATTTGGACAAATAATAATTGGTAAAGACTAGTCTTATTTACATTCCATATGATCAAGTATAGAGATACTAATAGGATGAAAAATGGGGAATCACATACACTTGTAAATAAGAGAGTTATTTGTAGAGATAAATGAACTTGAACATGACTTAAATGAAATGAATGAGTAAATGGGAAATTACTTTTCACTGGACTATGATATTTTATTCCTTTAACTTAAGATGATATATGTCCTCACATTCCCTTGGCTATGACTTACTACTATTGACTACTCCGAGTATATGGGGGTACTAGATAGTTTCTAGTACTATTATATGATATGTGAGAACATATGATAATGCAATAAAGATTTCATTACTTCTTTTAGAAGAAAGATATCCTTACACATTTTTTCTTGACTAAGAATTTTTTGAGCAAAGTGGAATGTGATGAGAAATGAGTATCTCATAGTAGTCAATGAATTGAAATAATGTACTTGATATGTTCCCAAAAGACTATCAAAATGGAAGGAATAAGATACTATTGTCTTAGTTCATTTGGTAGAAGTAAACCAGCTTTCTCTATTCATTAAATAGGAGTCATGGAATGTTCTGCTAGACACCAAACATGATATATGGATATCCTAGTATCAAGTTATATTGGAACATACTAGTGAAATAATATTAAATAAGTTTAATATTAGTTCTCATTGCTATTTAATGATGAACCTTGGAAGTCACACATAATAGGATCGTCAGGGGCAAAATGATCATTTGTACTAGTTTTTACCAAAAAGGTAGAGATCCTAGCATATCCTAAAGCTAAATAGAATAAGATGAAAAATTTTAATACAAAGGTTTACCTTCTTTCGTGCTCCAACTTGATTTGGATGTCAGACTGAGGAGTGGTCCAGCAAATCCACAATTGGGAATCTAGTCTGTTGACATGAACACAAAGAAAAATGTTTGTGAGAGAGTTTCTTATTTTGTTGGAGTGTGTAAGAATTGGAATTATTGTTGGACGCAAAGAAAATGATTTTTCTTACCCTACATCCTAGTCTATAATGGTAATGATCTTTTTAAGTTCCCCTTTCTAAAAGATTTTTTGAACTTTCTTACTACTATAGCAAGTTCATCATCATCCACTTCATCTTCACTAGAAGTTAGTTGATCTTCCTTAGTGGATTCAACCACTTTAAGTGTCATTTTCCTTTCTTCCTCTTTCCAGTCTTCTTGGTCACTTCTTCTCTTAAAATTCATCTGATGAGTTAAGAGTGAAGCAATGAGTTCCTCAACAGGCAACTTTTTCAAATCCATAGCTTCTTCAACGGCTAAGGCCTTGGATTCCCAAGACGGTAGTGCATAAAATTTCTTCCTATTTTGCTGTCCATTTGAATGTACCTTATTATAGGATTTTAATTCGTTCACAATATTGTGTACCTAGTGAACGCATCAGTAATATCCTCATTGGGCTTCATGTAGAACAAACCGTAGTCGCTTACTAGCATTGCAAGCTTGGACTCCTTCAATTGGTTTGTTCCTTCATGAGTAACCTCAAGCATTCTCCATATAGTACCTTATTATAGCATGTGTATTCTCACACTTACTTACCATATTGTACTTATTAGAGTCCAGAGTGCAACATAGGATGTTCATTTCTTGGAAGTTGAGAGTCATCTTCTTCATATCATCATCATTGAACTCATCCTTAACTTTCGAGAATCCAGCACTATCAACAAACTCGAATGGTACAAATGGACCATTAGTAACAACGTTCCATGAGCCATAATAGTTCACAAAATTAATGTAAATACGGATATGATTTTTGCAGTCAGTGCCACTGAAGAGTGGTGGCCTATTAGTAGAAAAACCATCATRGATGTTTAAAGAAGAAGAAGCCATGGATATTCTCTTCTAGGATGTTAATCCTTAAAAGTAGAAGTCCTTGGTCTGATACCAATTGAAATGTACGAAAGACGGAGATGGATTGGGTTTTTTGAATATTTTGCAATAAATACAAAATTTTCACCCTTGAAGTAAAAATATCAAGCACTTGCTAGGTGTAATACAAGCTAATTATATTTATGAGAAATGAAAATTATAATAAAAAGAAAGCACACATCACAAGAAACACAAGAATTATAGTGGATTCATTTCCCTTTAAATCTGCATCAACTACTTGAGATCACACTATTAGAATTTTCAAATCTACTGATAAAAGTCACAAAGACTTTTTACACAATACACAAAGGGTTCACCCCCAAATGGGTTTTATGATGCCTCACAAACTTGATGCATTCTAATCCTAGCAAATATACTAGTGTCAAAAGTATATAGCAAGTGAATCAAGGTCAATATTACAAGGATCTCTAATCAAGTACCAAAATTACCGATTTTTCCTAATTTAAACCTATTGAATGTAATTGAATTAGATTAATAACTAGAATAAGTAATCTAAAAGGTTCAATTATGAAATTCAATTATCTAACTCAAAAAATATCTAATCTGATATAGAGGCTGGTTAGGGTATTGATCCGAATCATTCCTATAACGAGCTAAATTAATCGCACCTTAATTGCCCTAATTAAATCTAATCTAATTGTTAGTGGTAGAATTTCCTAAATTAGGTTTTACTCAATCCTTGGCCTAAAACCCCTAATTCCAATTAACTAAAGTCATATCTCTATGTGAATTAGATTACTGAAATCGCACTAATGAACTAAGAAATTCCCTGATTTCACTAATCATGGTTAATTACTATTGAAAATCACCTAAAAGAAATCGATTCTATCTAGTCAATTTAATACTAATGGGTCATAATTGCATAAGTCCTAATTAATTAGTTCACCTCCCGATCTTTCTTAATTGATTATTAAATTGATTTATAGGTAGCTAATCCACAAAAAGAAATAACAAAGCCACAATGATTTAAAAAAAAAAATTCAAGCAGACTAGAAATTGACAATAAAGGCATAATAGAGTTTAACCTATTACAAAGAAATCATCTCTTTAAATAACCCTAACCAACAGAAAAAGTTTAGCCTAAGAAACTCATGAAATCCACCATAGAAGTATAATAAACATGTTATAACCAAAGATCAGAGGAGAAAGAATCGATTTGATGAACAAATCCTTAAGTAATCTTAGTTGAATACAAGTCTTCATGCTTTACCATGGTTTCCTCCAAGTTCCTCTCAAGAAAATGACTCGAAAACTATCTATAAAAAAAAAAAAACAATGTTTCAAGCATCTAGAAGTCTCTAAAGTTGACCATAAAATGCTCTATTTATAGGAGACATCAGAAACCCCAAAGAATAACTCGACCGGCACCTAATTGGGACCAAGTCAGCATCGATTTCAGCCGAAACAGCCAAATTGGCGCCTGATTTAAACAAAATCAGCACCGATTTGATTCTGGAAAAACATATCAAGAAATAGGTAGAAAACTAATGCTAGTCTGAGCACAAACCAACGCCAGATATTGTTTCTTCCAAACTTGGTTGATTTTTTTAAATTTTTTCAACATCTTGAAATTGCATTTTGACCTCAAACTCCTTTGTGTTCATTGTTTGATCTCTTTAGGCTCTTCTTTAACTGATTTTGCCCCTTTATTGTATTTAAGATGAAAATCTATAATTAGTCATTTCAAACAAAAATTAGTACAATACAGGTTAATCATAAAGAAAACTAGACAAGAAACGACTTAAGTAAAGGATAAGTATAATGTAAAATGTGACTATATCACCTACCCTCTACTTAGCCTTTTGTTCATCCTCGAACAAAATATGGTCATAAGGCAAACAACAATCTAAATAATCCATCAAATCAACCATAAAACAAGAAGATAGAATTATTTACATGTTCAATTCAATAACACATCCAAAATTCCATTAGAAAACAAGAGAACTAAAGTGCTAATAAGATCCACGCATTTGGAAAAATGAGTGAGTAAGAATAGCCAAAATCAAGTTCCTAGTAAATGTCTGACAAACATTTAGGGAATTATGAATTCATCACCAATACTAAAAGTGTGAAGACATGGAACCCCATAGGTTTGTAATCATCTCCACCTCTCCACTAATAGATATAATCAAAATCAACAAAGGTTAACTAAGACTTTTAACCTTGAAATGTAAGGCTAATGTAAAGGTAAGTCAAACGAAGAAGGAGAACGACAAGAACAAAAGGAGAGTTGCAACAATCAACAATGAAACCTTATAACTCTTTTTTCTTCTTTCAAATTTCTTCATAACATCTTCATTTCTTAATTTGCAACAACTAACAAAAGCCACAACTTCTTTTGTTTTCCATGCCATCTTTTTCTTTTCTTCATTGTTCTTCATTTTGAAGATTTATAACATTTTCATCAAAAGAATACGGGGTTCATGCTTTCACCTCTTAAGAACACATTTTCTTCACAAATATCTCAACAACTTTAACCCTTTAACTCCTTTCATCAACCCCCACTTCATTTTCTAAACATGCATTCAATGAACTCCRTTCAATCCCAGAAACAAGACAAAATGCATCAATTTTCTTACAACGCAAAAGGCAAAGTGCATGCAAATCTTACAAGATAAGCCATATAAGGGTGTATCAAAGAACAATAAATATTCATAGGCTAAAAAAGGAAACTAAGGATATTATATAGAATGGGTAAGCTTGAAAGGCTCAAATGACTCAAAGTAGGCCTAAGACTCTCTTTCCTATACCAATAATGGTCATCTTTCTATTTTGCCTTGGGGTGTAACAAAAAACAAATTCTAGAGTGGTTGTGCTAAATGAATCATCATAATTTACCCAACTAGCATGTCAAGAAATAACTATTCACAAAATAAAGGCTGCTCATGCTAGAAAGTGAAAAAGTTGTATAGATCAAATTAATCTAATATTTTCAAGTCAAACAAAATGGGCTTTCATTTGAGTTATATCATCAAAACATGTAAATAAATAATATAAAAAGCTCAAAAGTTTTGAAAACTATGGAGAAAAGGCAACAAAGGCACATAAATGCAATAAAAGCAAAAAAAAAAAAAAAAGAAGCATCCATTCTTCCACCACCCACTTAAAACTTAACATTGTCCTCAATGTGATCAAAGAACCACAAAAGTAAGGTTAAAGAGACTTCCCTTGTTGTAAATCACATTGCCTCCTTTGGAACTCGACCAAGATTGTGGTAATCTCCTACCAACGCAATAACTATAATTTAAAATAAAAGAGAAAATGCATTATAGCAATGAGAAAAAAGAAAAAGAAGAGAATAGAAAAAGTGAAAAGAAAAAAAAAGTTTCTAGTTTATAGTCTCTAGCTCGACTTCCTTTAGTTCATCATGCCAAAGTAGAATCAGGGGGTTCCCATTCTAATTCCCCAAAGTAGTTTGCTCTCAAAGAGAGGTGATTTCATCTTATCAAGCAAGGAATCGACACAAGAAATAGGAATTAAAACTTTTTCATCAAACTTTTTCCTTTTTCCTTCAGAGTTCCTAATCTGTTGTTTCTTAACCTTAAGATCTAACGGAGGGTTTTCAACACTAGATTTGGGTTTATGTTGTTTTTTTTCAAATTCTAAAAATGTAAACCCCCCAGTGTGCTATACATGCTTAGCTTCAAGGATACTAATCCCCAACCTTAAGGTTAGCTCACATTTCTCCACATCAATTATAGTTTTTCTGGTGGCTAGGAAAAACTTCCCTAACAATAAATGCATCACATGATCATCTTCAATATCCAATACCACAAAATCTACCAAGAAGATGAACTTGTCAACCTTGACCATTACATCCTCCGCTACCCCTATAGGATACCTAATAGACCTATCAGCTAATTGGAGGGTCATGTTTGTTTGGTACCAACAATTAAGAATTGTTTTCCTCTACTTGCTGCATCAAAAACTAAATCACAAGCTTCTGATAAAAAACGAGCAGTTCGAATAAGATTTGTAATATGAATACCCTTACGCTTTGCAGAGATATAAGGTCCCNCTTATTGAACAAAAATGGTGATATTGTTCCTCCATTGATCAAGAATTTAGATTTTTGGGAAGTATCATGATCATCCAATAAGAAGAGTTTCAATTTTTTCAAATGAACAATTTGAAGACCGATTGATTCTAACAACTAATTGCAGAGTTGCTCATTCGGACCTTTCAATTCATAGACGTAGATCTCGGACCTATGAATRGGGATATTCCCGAAACTCACACAGAAAGAGGGAAGTGAGTTAGACAAAAGAAAAGCAACTTGGACAAAAAAAGAAGTGACTTGGACAAAAAGAAACRAAGTGGCTTAGACAAATCTTTTTTGTCGATAACCTCAGACCAATCAATCGAATATTGATTAATACGCAATCGATCAAACATTACTTGAAAGCGGCTCTTCCGCTCAGAAACRAAATGTTCCAAATGTTCCTGGAAATTCTTGTTCCCATTGGACCATTTGTATCTATATGCATCAGGATTCCGATTCATGGATCTCTCGGTTCGAGAAATCAAAATAAGGGGATCGAACCATTTCTTCTGACTCTTTTTCAAATTCGATAAATGTTGGTTGATTGTATATTTCATTATAGTTCTATGATTCAGAGTAKCCTTTCCTATTTGATCCCTTTGAATTACAATATCGGGTAACCCTGTCATATGTTTAATCCCGCCCAGATATGTTTGCAAATGAGATAATTGTCTTTTCAACATAGCTGCATTTCTTTTTGGAAGACGGTTGAGTCTCCCTATTTTTTGTTCCATTCTCAAGTCCCTGAACTTATGAAGTCTCGTTTCTGTAGTGGACCAATTYGTTAACATGCCGCCAAGCCACTTTTTATTAACATAATGACACTGGGCCCTTATTGCTACCCATGCTACTGAATCAGCTGCTTTATTTTTGGTACCAACAATTAAGAATTTTTTTCCTCTACTTGCTGCATCAAAAACTAAATCACAAGCTTCTGATAAAAAAYGAGCAGTTCGAATAAGATTTGTAATATSAATACCCTTACGCTTTGCAGAGATATAAGGTCCCATTTTAGGATTCCATTTCCYAGTACCATGGCCAAAATGAACTCCTGCCTCCATCATATCTTCTAAATTTATGTTCCAATATCTTCTTGTCATTTCTCCCCACACCCTTCGCCCTTTTTCCAAAAAAAAAGCGACGAGGAATCTTGACCTCTGGAACTCAAACAAAACCAATTGTTCCGACGGAACCTTCCGCTCTACCGTATCTAACCCGGTAGCTGGGGCTATAGATACACACACGCCAAGCCATTATTATTTTCCTTATTTTATTTCTCCCTTTCTTTACTTACTCAATCCCCTGCCTGCCCCCGCACGGTATTGAACAGGGAATGACCCCTCTTCCTTCGATCAGTATCT
Source organism: Rhazya stricta (assembly GCA_001752375.1). Lineage (NCBI taxonomy): Eukaryota > Viridiplantae > Streptophyta > Magnoliopsida > Gentianales > Apocynaceae > Rhazya > Rhazya stricta. The sequence continues at coordinate 2,594,117 of MEJB01000035.1, forward strand.
CTCTCATGTGATCGTTCCTGATGTTCGTGGCATCCTTTTGGGCAGTTCACCTCATTTTATCGTTCTTTTTTCTCTGTGAAAACACACTCTCTCATTTTCCCTCTCGCATAGCTCTTTTTTTTTTTTTGTTTTTTCCGGGATCTTGTTCCTGTTGTATTTGAATTTTGACGGAGTGCCACTAAATCATCC